>OY292394.1:9137469-9718288 GCA_958496205.1 Idaea biselata
TAGACGTCGCAAAATTTTGTATGGGAAAATGCTGCGCCTGAGCAGTACAAATTATTTTGGAAGCTGCTCACGCGAATGTGTTAATGATAATGTACCTAGGTATCTATCAACTGTTCGTGATACGATAGAATACCATAAATGTGTGACTCGTTTGACGTCACGCATGCGCCGAGCTCACCGCCGGTCGAGATATTGTTGTATAGCTGCGCCCCACGGTTTCACCCGCGTTTGTCTCGATCCCTTTAAAATAGAGTAGACACTCGAATTCGGAATTAAGGTTAACGAAAAGTATGAAACGGGTGTGTCCCACTCGTCACCACCAGCGTCGTCCCCAGTGGGGACGACGCTGGTGGTGACGAGTGGGACACACCCGTATGAAACTCATAGTTTCCCTTCTCACCAAACTTTTTATAGTGAGTTGAGATAACGAGTGCCGATAAAAACGATGTGTTCACGCGTAATTTTTGCTCTACGGATGGCAGCAGAGGCTGCTGAAATAATCCGCCGCCGAAATCGACATCGACAGCTAGTTTTGCGGCGAAAAAGTTGTCGGTATCGGATTTAGTATTTTCGTCGTCTTACAAAACCGGCCTACATTTAAACAACACTTTCAGTGGCCTAAAGGGCATAAAACGGATAATATTGAAAACAAAGGTGAGTTTAAAAGTGACCTAAGTAGTAGACTACATTCTAAGATTTTGTTCAACCAAGTTATGATACCAACATTTGCATTAATTACCTAAATAACTAATTAAGTACACACTCACTTACCTAATCACTGGGAACGTGTGCAAAACATCACCAACAAATAGCACCATTATCGATGAATCCTTGTCATTTACCAATTACCTACTTGCAAGAAGTAATGTAACTTGACCAGCCTTGACACAATGATACCTAATAGGTATATCAAGACTTCAGTCTTGCTAAATTAATGTAATTTAGACTCAGTTTATGATATTTCTGTTGTCTTGTACCTACAGATACAATCTCTCTTATTTTTTCAGGTTATATGTGCCCGCTATTGTATGCCAATGGTCATTTGATTACCAAAGGGTGATAAAATAAGTCTAGCTAAGAAAACCCTAGACATTATTAAAAACACCTTTGGGAGAATGAAGAACCAATGGCAATGTCTCTGTAAGCAGCAGGTATTACACAATAAACCTAAAAAATGTGTACGGCTTTGGAGTATTACACAATTTAACTTTGGACTTAAATGTGACAGCTTCAAGAGATACTGTAGGTATGTATCTATCTACTCATTGTCTGATTTTATTTCAACTATGACCAATTTACCATGAACTAGCATAACTCATATAAATCTCTCAATCTATTGCAGAATGTGAAACTAAGACCTATACAACTTTTAATATTCAAAATGTCAAAGCCATTTTTCAACTACCTAGTGTTAATCTTACAATTTTTATTTTCAGTTGGTCCAAGTTTCATCGGGTAGATACTTTGGCTCAGAGACTTCATGTTGCACGGAAACTGCCAGTAAGGAAGTATTAACTGTGATAGTTCATCGAGCTTACGATACGAATTTTCGTTTTGTACTATTGTAACTGGTACTAACCCTACAGAAGCTGGTTTTTCAGAGAACCACTTATTGTTGTTGGTGAGTAGGTACCTACCTTTTACCACACCTTTTATTATTCCAGAGTTCAAGTCTGTGGACTCACATTGTTATCCTTCTATAAAGAATGAGGTAGGTAGTAGAGTACCTCCTGTAGGTATCTCATGTTTGTAACAATTTTCTTATTATAATTGCAGAGGTCCAGGAAGATCTTCAGGTCAGGAGTGGAATAGACCGTCACCAACTCCAGCAATAGTTGAAGAGCTTGCGCCGGCCACTGAGGGGCACACACCCCGACCGAAGAACCTCTCCAAGACGACGAGGTGCATTAAGATCTCCTCAACGGCGGCTCCAAACAAGGAATACAGCTTTTCAAGAAGCGTCACAACATTTTCTTCATTCTGATGAAGAATGGAGAAAATTTTTGATGGAAACTCAACATGACAAAGATTAAAATGAGAAGGAGAGACTAAGACTTCGTGGTATTTACAATTTTATCTTTTTAAGTAAGTTTCCATGAAATAGACTGTGTTCTTTGCTTGTTAAGATAGAATAAGTATACTAATAGTATCTAGTTATGTTACCTATTATGTTCCTAAATTAGTAGATAGGTACCTAATTATGACAAAATAATAAAACTGAATAATATTTAAAACAGAGATTTATTTCATATATTACTATTTGTTCACTGTTTTTGTTTTTGTCGTGTTTTTTATATATTGTTTTACGTCCACTAGTGTTTAATTTACTATTTATTATTGTTTACTGCCTCTTTGGTCTGTTTTTATCACTAATTAAACACTAATATAGTTCTTAAATTCGAGTTTTTATTTTTGTACCAGTTCATTCACCGGCCAATAACAAAATTTCAGTTTTTTCACAATAAAATGCCTAATTTGCTAGTTATATAATGTTTTTACACACTGTCTACCGCTCTAATCTTAACTGGTTTTCTTTCACTACCTATTTGTTTGTTAAATAGGTACAAACATAAAAAATGTTTGTGTCCCAGTGTAACTACACTAATATCTTCGCCGTCTGAGGTCCGATCCGGACGCGGGAGGCACCACCAGGTAGAAGAGAGTCCCGGCCTCGATCCCACACCAAATCCCGACCTCCGTATCCCGAGCCTACAGCAGGAACCCACGCAAGTCTCCAGACCGTCAACAATGGCGGTCCCCAGACTTGCGGCGCCTGTATCTTCTGAACGGAAGCTCGTAGACCTTCGGGAGTTTCTGTGCCGGGTGCAGGAGAGGCCAGAGCATCCACCGGGACGCACTCCCGACCTCCCGGGAATGACGGGAACAAATCCGGGAAGTTTGCAAGTTCATTCACCGGCCAATAACAAAATTTCAGTTTTTTCACAATAAAATGCCTAATTTGCTAGTTATATAATGTTTTTACACACTGCCTACCGCTCTAATCTTAACTGGTTTTCTTTCACTACCTATTTGTTTGTTAAATAGGTACAAACATAAAAAATGTTTGTGTCCCAGTGTAACTACACTAATATCTTCGCCGTCTGAGGTCCGATCCGGACGCGGGAGGCACCACCAGGTAGAAGAGAGTCCCGGCCTCGATCCCACACCAAATCCCGACCTCCGTATCCCGAGCCTACAGCAGGAACCCACGCAAGTCTCCAGACCGTCAACAATGGCGGTCCCCAGACTTGCGGCGCCTGTATCTTCTGAACGGAAGCTCGTAGACCTTCGGGAGTTTCTGTGCCGGGTGCAGGAGAGGCCAGAGCATCCACCGGGACGCACTCCCGACCTCCCAGGAATGACGGGAACAAATCCGGGAAGTTTGACAGCTCGAAATTACACGTCACGTTCCAAAAATTTTCTTATTGAAAATTTTGTCACATATTTTTTTTATTTATTTAGGTCTGAGACCGATATGGCCAATTTGGAATAGCCAGGGTCAAGTTTTAGAATATTTGGTCGGGGTGTACCAAAGAAAAACATTGAATTTTTTTTTTTTATGGAATATGGTAGAAAAACATAGGAAACGTAAAGAGATTTAATATTTTTTTTGAATTTTCGAAAAAAATAATAGTAAAAAAAACTTAGTTTTTTTTTTTAATGGTAGTGGTATTCTATAGAGATTTATCTTAAAACTAGAATATTTACACCTAAATCTATACTATATACAAATGCTGGACGCCAGGAGGATTGTTACGGGAATCCTGCCACCTCGTTCCACGGCTCTTTGCTCAGCGACTATTTAAGGGCATGTCCCGAGGCTATGGACAAATTGCAGTAATTAATTATTTTGTCCATGGCTCCAGTGACAACGAAGATAACAAACAATATAGTGCAACTCACCCCTATCTGCATTCGCAGCACACAAACACAAATTTCGAAATAAAAGAATATTACAAAAGACAATCAATTTCTGGATCTCAGTTTTTATTCGAGAATGTCGGTGGTTTGTGCGAGCTAAATGACGGCACGACCCCAAATGACCTTCCAACCGATCAGCTGGAATATTTAAATAATTTATGTGTCTTATTAGATAAAATTCGCTCAACAAAAAGATACCCATCAGTTGAGATTCGATACCACACACTGCGGAATGCGAAGCAACGAACAGGACCACTAGGCTATCATTGCTTACGAATGTTTGTCGAAATTAGCGATGACTATCGTCGTAGGTACCGACCGCTCCACGTCACACAGGCAGCGCCCGATGTATAGCGGACTTTGAATCGAACATAATAATAGTTTAACGAAAATAAAATTGGAGCACGACATGTTGTCTCCGTTTTCCCGCCGAAAACACTAACACTAACAGTAATTGGCACTCGGGGAACGCGAATATGTAGATTTCAAGGCGAAAAATTAACTTTAAAAATTATTTAAAAATTTCTTGTGAAAGAGCGCGTCAAGGGTGAACCGACCATTTGCGCGGCGAATTCAAACTCGTTTGTTTGTTTGTTAGGTTTGTTCGTTTGTTAGTTTGTTAGGTTTGTTCGTTTGTAAGAACATTTTCTTATATGTAAAACACATATAAGAAAATGAAATAAAATGGCTAAAAAGTTTGTACAAGTTGTATATAGGGATGTCACAATCTTAAAATAGGCGGTTTTTACCCTTTTTCAAATTTCCGTTAAAAATCAACTCTACAAATATTGCTCTACAATGTGCTCTATTTGTAGAGTATGTCTTTGTCTACACTTATATGCTATTCTCCGTCTTATAACTTGATAAACAACGAAGTTATGTCGTTTTTAGCCGTTTTTTTAGGGTTTTTTGTTCAAAAACAAAATGGCCGCCGGTCCTAAGCCGGTCCGACACACCTTGGGGGACAGCCCTAAGCCTGGGTTGAGCCCTCGAACAAGTCTCAGGCTTGTAGCCCTTCTAGTTCCGGAGATATGTCCACTTTAAGATTTCCAAGATGGCGTCCAAAATGGCGGCCGGAAACTTTCGGTGGCTATATCTCCGAGACTATACGTGCTATACCCCTGTTGTGCGAGTGTTTTAGGACGGTCTCGGCGTGCTCTATCGATTAGTGGGGGAATCCGCCCACCAAAGTTTTGTCCCTCCGATTTGGGTTTTGGGGCCCGGGGGGTGTAGAGTCGAGCGGGGGATGTACCCTAGAAGAAACCCCAAACTCGTATCTCTACCGGTTTCCGAGATATAACCTCTCAAAGTTTTTCAAAATGGCGGCCAAGATGGCGGACGCCGACTTTGAGTGGTTATATCTCCCTACCTAATAAAGGTAACCCCCTAGTGTGAGGGTTTTTTAGGACGGGCTCAACGAGCTCCGTCGGCTGGTGGGAGATTTCGGCCCCTAAAGTTCGACACCTCCAAAATCAGAATTAAGTGGCGGAGGGGGTAGAATACCCAGTGGGAAGGTGCCTAAATCAAACCCCGTCTTCCTACGACCGACGGTTTAGGAGATATGGGCGGCCAAAGAAAAACAAGATGGCGATTCAAGATGGCCGCCAAGGTTTCAAACCTTTATATCTCCGCCGCCGGTGGTCGTACAAAGTCGTGCGAGGGTTCGTTTGAATGGGCTCGTCGAGCTCTACCCAATGCACGATACAGTGAAACTATGTAGAGCTCTAAAAATGTTTTTTTGACTCTAGGTAGAGTCAGTTCCTAAACCTACTTAATTCTATGTTGCGCCTTAAAATTAGTGCCTGCCGTTGTCCAGATATTCCCAAGTCCCTGAAAATCCGGGTTTTTTGCCCCCCTCTCCCGGGGGAATGTTCCACCACCTTTGGATTCTATAGGAGAGTTGTAGATCTCGGCGATCTACACAATTTACAAAAAATCTCGTAATTTAAGCCTAATGGTTGCCGAGCGATTTAATTTTGAAAATCCGGATTTACGTAAATAATTTCCTAAAATAACCACCCCCCAATTTTGATGCAAAAAATTTGGAAAAAATATGGTAGGCAGAGGCCCCCCGAAAAAATGACCTCCACGAAGAGAAAAATCGAAAAAGTCAATTTGGGGGGCAGTTACGACCCCTGGAAGTTAGGAATTTTCGTGACTTTTTTCGCCCCCGATGTCAACCTTATATCTCTCTTATTAATGTCAGAAATTACTCTAAAAATCTGAAATAAACTAAAACTAGTGTGGATTGAACCCTTCTATTTTTAAAAGAATTTTAACTTAATATTTTGGGGTATTTTTGTTGATTTTTCCAGCTGGTCGAAAATTTGTCACACTTATGCTAATAAAATCAAAAATATCACAGTAAAAAATTTAAAATTGGTGTCAAAAGTTTCGGGGCAGTCAGGTCTTACACATATAAAGAAATAAAAAAATATAGTATAAAAATAAAAAAGTTATTGATAAAAAACAAAATTTTTGAAATTCGGGTCATAAGTTTGTAACTAAAATAAAAAATATTTTTTCCCGGGGAAAGTGTCCTAATTTTTGGTCACAAACTAATTCAACAGAAAGTCTACACAAATACAATTTAAAAAGTTTATACCACAGATCGTTTTCAAAAGTTATCACGGTTACAAAGTTCTAAATTGGTACTTTTGAAAAATAAATTTTTTTGAAGTTCAATAACTTTTCAACCACTTAATTTCTGGTCACTTTTCTTTTTTCCTCCTGGTCCTCTCCGCTTCCTCTAAGCGATGGCAATGTTCAAAAATCCCGAAGTCCTGTTTTCAGTTTTTCCGACCACGTGTCGGAAGATGATTATGTCCCGTAGCTCCGGCGTCCTTTTCCTTAAAAATCCGATGTTGGTCTCGGGAGATAGGTCTCACCGAGACGCGTCGTTTGACCCCAAGTGATGGTTAGGTTGTCGATGAAACGCCGGAGTTATCGGCGTTTTTGTCATAAAAATCCATGGACTTAGTCACCTTTTTCACTGAAAATTTTGTGAAAACATTGAAAAAATCACTTTTCTCACACTTTTCTTTTCGCACTTTATCACTCACGACTTTTAAAGTTGTGTAGAAGTTTTTCCAGCGTGATTGGACGTTTTTTGCCGTTTTTTCGTATTTATAAATACGGAGCGCTCCAAATTCGTGACGCTCTCGCCGGCGGGAGGTGCGCGCGTCGGTCGTTTGTTAGGTTTGTTTGTGAGGTTTGTTTGTTTGTTAGGTTTGTTCGTATGTTAGGTTTGTTCGTTTGTTAGGTTTGTTCGTTTGTTAGGTTTGTTCGTTTGTTAGGTTTGTTTGTTTGTTAGGTTTGTAGGTAATAAAATAAATGAAATGAATGAAATGAATGAAATGAATGAAATGAATGAAATGAATGAAATGAATGAAATGAATGAAATGAATGAAATGAATGAAATGAATGAAATGAATGAAATGAATGAAATGAATGAAATGAATGAAATGAATGAAATGAATGAAATGAATGAAATGAATGAAATGAATGAAATGAATGAAATGAATGAAATGAATGAAATGAATGAAATGAATGAAATGAATGAAATGAATGAAATGAATGAAATGAATGAAATGAATGAAATGAAAGAAATGAATGAAATGAATGAAATGAATGAAATGAATGAAATGAATGAAATGAATGAAATGAATGAAATGAATGAAATGAATGAAATGAGATAATAAATATAAGATAAATATAAGGTAAGGTAAACATAAGATAAATATAAGATTATCACTAAGATAATCACTAGTTAGTACATACCAATTTATTAGGTAACATCAACCTAACCGCTAAGTGTTTCCAACCTACTTTTTAGGTAGATTTACCTACTCACTTTGTATGTCTCACCAACTCACTAGGTATTATTGACCTACTGAATAGGTAATATTTACGTAATCACTAGTTAGTACATACCAATTTATTAGGTAACATCAACCTAACCGCTAAGTGTTTCCAACCTACTTTTTAGGTAGTATTTACCTACTCACTTTGTATGTCTCACCAACTCACTAGGTATTATTGACCTACTGAATAGGTAATATTTACGTAATCACTAGTTAGTACATACCAATTTATTAGGTAACATCAACCTAACCGCTAAGTGTTTCCAACCTACTTTTTAGGTAGTATTTACCTACTCACTTTGTATGTCTCACCAACTCACTAGGTATTATTGACCTACTGAATAGGTAATATTTACGTAATCACTAGTTAGTACATACCAATTTATTAGGTAACATCTACCTAACCGCTAAGTGTTTCCAACCTACTTTTTAGGTAGTATTTACCTACTCACTTTGTATGTCTCACCAACTCAATAGGTATTATTGACCTACTGAATAGGTAATATTTACGTAATCACTAGTTAGTACATACCAATTTATTAGGTAACATCAACCTAACCGCTAAGTGTTTCCAACCTACTTTTTAGGTAGTATTTACCTACTCACTTTGTATGTTTCACCAACTCAATAGGTATTATTGACCTATTTAATGGGTAATATTAGCAATACCAACTTAGTAGGTTGTATTAACCAACTAATTTGTTAGTAATAACCTAAGCGCTATGTAGCCCCCAACTAACCTAATTGTTAGTTACTACCAACCTACTTATTGGGTGAATGTCGATACTAAAAATACCTAAATTAGGTTTAATTAACCTACTTTTTTGGTAAACATACCAAAATAGTCGGTTGCCGATACCTACTAAGTCGGTTATTTTGGGTCTTTATAAAGTAGGTATTTTTAACCTAAATAATAGGTTGATTGTACCAAGCTATTGTGTAATTATTACCAAATCAATAGGTTAATTCTACCTACTTAAAGAGCAAGTTGATAAACCCAATTAGTAGATTATTTTAACCTTAATAAGTAGGTTGCATTTACCGACTCAATACGTTAATGTGTACCTACTATTGGTTAAAACACGGTTTTACCAAAAAGTAGGTTTAATCTACCGACTTTTTGCATTACCAAGCGCACTAGGTAGAATTAGCCTACTTACCTAATATGTTTTTAGGTACATTTAACCTGAATTAGGTACATTTTACCTACTTTTGACATTAACCTACTAGATTAGGTTTGTAATTACCTAACTTTTTTCCCAGTGCAGTAGTCCAGTCCAGATAATTTTTTAAACATTTCACTGGATTGGTTAATAGACAAATTCCATACCAATCGAAAGTATGACGACCATAGAATATGCAAACATTAGGTTGACTAATTTTTCCTATCACAACTCTCGAGTAGGCACTTAGGCAGGTATTAAAAATTAAAATGTAAATCGATACTAGTAACTTGCACCGGTCTGTTAAACGTTAAAAATAAACTGGACTGATTTATTTTAAACAACCCATTATATTTATTGATATATTTATATTTAAAAATGAAATACTTTTCATCCATTAACCAGCTCGGTGAAGGTCGTTTTATGGTGGGATCCTAAACTATAAACACAACCACCTACAGCGATTTATCGTAGATATTCATCGACACGGACCATTTGCGCGGTGACACTGTAGACATGGGAGGGAACTTTGACCAAATAATCTGAACGATTCGGCGCAAATGGACTAAATCGTTGTAGTATGTAGCGATAATAAGAAACAGACGCCAGTTATTTAGTAAACAAAACAGGTTCCTCTCATCGGGATTTCAAGCCACGTAGCAGATTACAGTGCGTGTGTCACGGAATAAATTGAGCGTGATTCAAGGCAGGCGAGTGATTGAACACCAGGGCACTGAAATAATGAAGGACTGTTGAAAAAGGCTCTAGTTACGGTCAAACCAATGATTGCTATAGCGTATCTTTTAGTGCTATAGCGCTCCACCCCTAGGGGGGAGCACCGGGACTTTTACAGGGGGGCGCGGGCCATCCGGCCACCTGTATAGAAAAACCTGCGATCGCTGAGAGTATGCATTCCAGACTGCTCGATTAGACCAATGTTATTATCTGAAATTAACGCCTGTCAAGAACATAATATTGTTTCCTCAGTGGGCGACTGTTAAGAACCTTATCGGCACCGCGGCCATCTCACGGGCTCTATAAAAAGATATTTGGTACTACTTACCAAATACCGTTAGTATGACATTGTTAAACTTTAAAGAGCAAAAAAATATTTGTTTTATTACTTAATACTTTTGAATCTAGGCTGGAAAATGGGGGGGCGCAGCTTTTTTTTGTGGTCGAAAGGGGGTGCGTCTCAAATAAGTAAGAGACCCGTAAAGGATGTTTTGTTCTTGACTGGACCGTGTCTGAGCCGGAGTGGGGTGGGCTTCTTTTGTATGAAGACAGCTTTTGTTTTGCATATTGACCATGCCGCGTCCGTGCTGTCTTCTTACAAATGTAGCCCGTACCGGCCCCGGCCCGGTCACGGCCCGGTCTTGTATTAGCCAACGCTAGACCGTGCCTTAGAGTCATTTTAATTCAGTCTTAAGAACGTGGCGACTGTTATAATTTCCATACAAACTTAATACCAAAATAATTTATGAAAAATTTAGTTTTCTACCTTAGTATCGATATTATTCGGATTAAGATTTTACTTTTATAGGGTCCTTACCACAAGGTTTTCCAAAATATTCATTCGAAATGAAATAAAACGGAGAAACATTTTTTTCCTTTTCCAGCGTAAATTACTAGTTTACATCTCATTTGTTTTAAATATTATTCCCAATAAAAAGTAATTTACGCAGTAAAAATGAAAAAAAATGTTTCTCCGTTTTATTTCATTTCGAATGAATATTTTGGAAAACCTTGTGGAAAACCTTGTGATTAAGGTAGAAAACTATTTTTTTCATAATTTATTTTGGTATTCAGTTTGTATGGAAATGGTAATAGTCGCCGCGTTCTTAAGTGGTCGGGTATAAGACTTAGGTCTTAATTAATTAATTAAAAATTTAAGGTCAGCTTAAATACTTGTCCCCGGCGGGAATTGAACCTGCAACCTTAAGACCATTATAGAGCTTAGGCATACCGATAGTGTTACTAACACGACTTTTTTTTATAGAATAGAATAGATATAGAAGATATATATTTATTTGAATATCAGTATGTAGGTAGTAGGTAGGTACTAGGGAATGCAAACTTGGAAGAAAAAACCCGGTATTTTGTTTTTCGGGTTTTTTCTTTAAAAAAAAAACATTTTAGGCCGATATTTATGTTGTCGTATGAAGAATACAAAAACCGAAAAAACCGGGTTGCATGCCCTAGCATTGTTGCACTGTTGCATGCAAAATTAAAAGACCTAAGTCTTATAGATACATTATTTTATCAAAACAAAAACACTAGAGGATAAACCCCTTAAAGAGAAAACCATTTCTGCCACGATTCTAGTGAAACATCCCAATGAAACTACCGTAATGGTGTTTTTATCACAATTAACTTTTAGAATTGAGTCGTAAATGTTTAATTTCCAGACTGCAATGTGGCCTTAAAGGTTAAAGAGAAATATGTACGACTTTATTTATAAACGTAAACAACAATTAATGTTGAACTTTCTTTATAATTAGTAAGCACTAGCTGCGCCCCGCGGTTTCACCCGCGTAAGCCACGATCCCGCGGGATTTACGGAATTAAATCGGATAAGTAGCCTATGTCCTGCTCCAAGGTCTTTTCTATCTATATACCAAAATTCATCATTATCGGTTAAGCGGTTTAGGCGTGAAAGCGTAACAGACAGACAGAGTTACTTTCGCATTTATAATATTAAGTAAGATTATATAGTAAGATAAGATAATAGTAAGATTAAGAGGGTCGGTACTGTTACCATTTCCATACAAACATAATACGAAAATAGTATATGAAAAATTTTGTTTTTTACCATACTATCGGTATTATTCGGATTAAGATTTTACTTTTACAGGGCCCCCACCACAAGGTTATCTATAACATTCATTCGAAATTAAATAAAACGGAGATACATTTCGTTCATTTTTACAGCGTAAATTACTTTTTATTAGGAATGATAACAACAAATGAAATGTAATTGAGTTGTAAACTAGTAACTTACGCTGGAAAAATGAACGAGATGTAGCTCCGTTTTATTTCATTTCGAATGAATATTTTGGAAGACCTTGTTTCAGTTTTTTCTTTGTTATCATTTCAATCTCGATATAATACCTACACTATTTCAGAAACTTAGGTCAAAAATGTAAACAAAAATTCAATACTTTTATTTGAAAGCGACAACTCTTTGTTTGTCTTTAAAATTGACAGTAACAGTTCTTTGTTAACATTTTTGATCTAAGTTTCTGAAATAGAATTTAGAAATTCATTGTCTTCCGATTGTGTTAGTCGATAAAAATTATACGAAAAAAAAACTACCTACTTTTAAGATTGTCTTAAGTATTTTAAAATTCAATTTGTCACTTTTATTGAGCTTGGGATTTTGAAAATATGCCTACAGTGTTCCGTAACCGAAGAAGCTGTACACCAACCATTTTTCATCACTAAACGTTTCAAATTTCCACCGAAATATAACTTAATAATTTGTAAACAAAGATTAATAACAACAAAACAGATTTATCAGCAGAGCTCATCACCGAAACCATCCATCATTGAGTTTTAATGAGCTACAAAATTTGTAACGTACGGCAGTTTAAAAGTATTGCAGCTCTATACAAACGTAGTTTACATTTTCCTCCCTGGATAAAGACATTAGAGCAAATATGTTTATGCCATAAAACCTATATCTATCATGACAATGCATCTACCTTTTTATTTTTTTTTATTTTCTAATTAGAATAACAATAAAATGATGAAAAAAATGCACAGTCATGACAGATATAAGTTTTATGGCACAAACATATTTGCTCTAATGTCTTTATCCAGGGAGGAAAATGTAAACTACGTTTGTATGGAGAAAGAGAATGGAGACTGTCCTCTTAAAATATGAATCCACATAATGTTATCCATACTTATATTATAGAAAGGTAACGTTGGTAACATGTATATGTATGTATTTTCCGGGTAGTGTCTGAGAATAGTACCTCAAGATCGGGAATTACGAGAGTAAAACCGCGGGGCGCAGCTAATAAATAAATAAATAAATAACCCCATTAGTGTAACAGGGATAGCGCTGGCGAATTTCAGACGTGTAAAAGAAGGACGTGAGATGCAGACGCATCTCACGTCCTTCTTCTTTTGCATCTTCTTTTGTAAAATTTTAGTGCGTAAAATCAAACAATGCAAGATAACAAGTTCAAATAATATATGACTAATAATTGAACTAAGATCAAACAAACATTTACAAAGTTTTATTAGTAGGAATAAGCACAGAATACACATATAGTAGAAGCCACTACTGCTATTTAAGTAGGTACTTGTAAAATTTAGAGGGAGATTTGTGATTTTATTCCATGAAGAACAAATACTCAAATACTCAAATACTCGTTTATTGGTAAATAATCATTACATGTCAAAAATTTAGATATATAGTATTAAAACTATGAGATCAAGTGTCAATTAAATTAAATCTAATTACACTAACAAATAATAAATTACATCAATCCAAATAAATTAAATGTCCAATATATTATGTCGATTTACAATTTCAAAATTTAAGTTACACTTTATAGTCAAAGAATTCGTCTATTGTGTAGAACGATCTCTCGACTAACCATCGCCTTAATTGGTTTTTAAAACTAGGTAGACTTAGTGCCGACTTATTTAACTACTGGCGCCAGTCTATCTTCGATCGGAGGATTGTTTTAGAATTATAGCAATCAATGGGGTTAAAAACTAAAAGGTCAAAACAGCCTGGCGGCGCTACTTTGGCGTGATACTAAGTTTTTGACAACTTCATAGTTTTTTTCGTAAACAAACTAAGTAATTTTTAGATAAAATTGCAAAATGACGCTTTGTATAGCTGTGGATTGCAAAAACATAACAAATTATGTATTCCCTAATGATGCTAACTGGCCCGACTGCAAGTCAGAAGGTTGCGGGTTCGATTCCCGCCGGGTGCAAGTATTTTTAAGCTTAAAAATAAATAATTGTTTCTGATCTGAATGTTTTATATTTACAAAACAAAATGTATATTAAGTACCTAGTGTATCTGTTGTCTAGTACCCATAGTACCTACATACAAGCCTAGTGCTTAGTTTGGGGCTAGATTGCGCTGTGTGGAACGTCGTGCAATATTTATACCTACCACTCAGAGTCACACATGGGCTAAATGCCACGTCCATGAGCAACAAGAACATCCAAATATTCTTCTTCTGGCCGTATTTTGACCTTTTTATCTTTCAGCTCACGTTAAGAGGTTTAGACATGGTCACGTAATCAATTTTGTGTCCCGCTGTAGTTTCGAGATTTCACTGTAATATGGTTTAACATTTTATTCGAGAAGAAGTTTTCCTATGGGATTTGCCATTCAAATGGCACAGAATCCAATTAGTTGTCTGTCAAGAAAACAATATAGAAGATATTATACATATATATACCTACTTACCTATTTGTGTAGAAAACACCTGGAACTTTGGCATTTATGGTCAGCGTAAATACTTAAATTGTCCCTGGCGGGAATCGAACTTTTTGACGGACAGAATGCGTACCTATTTCATGGGAACCTACGTACGTACAGCCTCGATGCACAACTACTAGGTAAAATGTGTTACTATCACTGACCTCCATGGTATAAGTCCACGGACGGCCACCATCACTTTCAATAGAAAACGCTCGACTACAGCGCAACATGGCGCTAATCAAATCGGCAGATCTAATGACATTTTGTATAGAATACCAATTTCAGCGTACTTGTATAGTTTTCATTTCAGTGGTTACTATTCAGTTGAGTAGTTACATTTTCAATCAATTCAAGGAAGCACATAGAATCAGTTACTGTTGATTGAGATTTTGAGATGAAGCTTGTTACGTAAATAGCTGCAATCTGTAATGGACTTCGATTTTCGAGGAAATGGCATACTGCGTCTCTTGCCGCTGGCTTCGCTTTGAGCAACGAGCCTTCGCATTGAAAGGGCGTGTGGTATACATAACTATCTACATTTATCGTTCAATCTAGTTCGAATATTGATGATGTATTTTCTAATACAACTATTGGACATAATTTAATATTTATCAGGGAAGTCAAATATATTAAAGTCTTACTTAATCTAAGGATATTGTAACGCTGAAGAGTTTTTGTGAACGAGCTAATTCCAGGAACTTCTGGTTCGATTTAAAAAAATCTGTGTTGTCCAATTCAGTGTTAGATTTATTGAGGCTATATAATGTTTTGTGACGTAACTGTGGCGGGCACTCCTAGTAGGTATGTAAATTATTTGGAAGTACCATTGCTAGGTAGGTACTCAATTTTTGAAAAACTGCTTTCCAAAATTTTGCACTTGACAGGATTTGAACCTCCAACCTTATAAAACCGTTTTGTATTGCGCTAACCAATTGCGCCACAGGTGCCTGTCCGTCCGAGATGAAATTAAGGATTGCACTCTTTTGTTTTTGCGACTGATACACGTAGCGACATCTACCGGTAACCATTGCAGGTTACCTAACGCAATACAACGGTTTCGTAAGGTTGCAGTTCAAGTCCTGTTGGGTGCAAAAATTTGGACCATTTTTTCAAAAAATAGTTATAAAAGTGTATAAAAGTGTTTTTTTAATAATAATAAAAAAAAACAAAAAAATATCTTTCAATCAAATAAGCCGCTAGCCAGCGACTTTATTTATTAACAGAATTTTATAGTTTATTTCAACAAGATCGCGAGTAATCCGAATAAAACTTTAAGTTGCAGCTCCCGTTGATAAATCCCTGAATGCTTATGAATGGCAAACGTACGTACACTCTGAATGAGTCACATAAAACATTCATAGATCCATTTCAAGGTTTGTTAGGTATCATATTTTCGATGCTATGAAAGAGAAATTTATTAAAAAAACGTGGATTGGCTGAACTGGAGAAGAACGTACGTGAATTGAGTGTACCTATAAGTAGCCAAATATAGAGTCTGTAGGGGTAATTTTTTGAAATAAATAAATTCTGTGAACAACACACAGCGCCATCTAGCCCCGTGGTAAGCGACTTAGCTTAAACTTAACTTAAATAAACTTGGTTTATAAAATAATATTAGGTAAGTATGATTAAAGCATGATTTATGCTAGACCGGGCCGTGTCCGGGCCGGTGCGGGGACGGGCTTCTTTTGTATGAAGACAGCACGGACGCGGCACGGACAACATGCAAAACAAAAGCTGTCTTCATACAAAAGTAGCCCGTCCCCGCCCCGGCCCGGACACGGCCCGGTCTATATAGCTTAAAGGATGATTCACGCTACACCGTGCCGCGACCGGGACGTGCCCCGGCCGGGACACATCCGCCGTACGCCCGGCCGGGCTAGTCATTCATGTTACACTGGGCTGTTTGGGTTTTGTTGGGTGTATTATTTGCACGACTATATCTGTGTTACGTGGTTTTTGTTAGCTAGTGATTTCGTCTGTCGATAGACTTGACGATTAAGTAAATATGCAATTTTCACAATTTTAATTGGCAGCTATTGCAATTGCCATCGATGACGAAGTATTGAAAAATCTAAGCGAAACTACTAAAAGAAATGAAGAATGCTTTAATTTTTTACTTAATAAAGTAAAACCAAACCTAACCAAAAAAAATTACAAGATTTCAAAAGCCAATATCTCCCATCGAACGATTACCAGCAGACTAGCTCCGTCCGTGCCGGAGCCGGGACAATACCCACCGTCATATCAACGCCGTGCCGTGCCCCGGCCGTGCGCCGCCGTGCGCCGCCGGGGCACGGCCGACACACGGTCAGGCATGAATTACTTCATACAAAAAGTATACCATAATGTTTGACCGTGCCCCGTCCGGGGCCCGGACGGGGCACGGCCCGGTCGCGACACGGTGTAGCGTGAATCACCCTTTAAATCATACTTAAATCGTGGTTTAGTTTTTAGAATTTAATAATTTTATTTTATGACAATTCATTTCATTCATTCATTTATTGATTGCTTTCATGAGTATTACAGATCATAATTATAATTAATATAGCACATACATGATGCCCGTTGGGCTTAGCAAATTGAAGTTAAAAAGTACATTTCAGAATCATTACATTGTCAAATAAATACAATGTTAATGTTATTATATTAGTAGTTATTATACAATAAAGATGTCAAAATAATCAAATTAGTAAATTAATTAATTATATAACAAAGATTAATAATAATATATTTAATTTAATAAGATTAATAACAATTATGTTTACTAGTTAACTAAAACCATACTATTAGACCTAGAAGAAACCTATAGATGAAATCTCTTTGGATTACAATTATTATTATTGTCATATCGATGTGGGCCAAGGTTGGAAAGTAGTCAGCCCTATTTAGGCACCAGAAACTCAAACTAATAATTGTAAAGTAGAGTAGGTACCTATGTACTAAAACTAAGATTGTTTTTATAAAATTAAATTCGCTTTTTTTGAAAAAATGCTTTCAAAAACTTTAGTACCCGGCGGGATTCGAACCCGCGAACCAACGCGTTAACCGCTTCGCCACGGGTAGCCCTCCAGCCAGGTCGAATTTAAGAAAGCAGCAGAAAGCAGAAAGCAAGAACACACCTCTTCGTGTGTTCTTGCGAGTTAGGCCTCGTAGTGACATCTACCGGCGAACTTTGCAGTTCAACTCGGCTTGTAACTTCCCATATTACATGGAAATGATTACAATATAAGATAACACATTCCAAACATGTTAACATTATTTCTTAGTGTTAATCCACACTTAGGAATACTGCTTTTTTTGAAAAAATGCTTTCAAAAACTTTAGTACCCAGCGGGATTCGAACCCGCGACTATTGGTAATCCGAACCAACGCGTTAACCGCTTCGCCACGGGTAGCCCTCTAGCCAGGTCGAATTTAAGAAAGCACCTCTTCGTGTGTTCTTGCGAGTAAGGCCTCACTACGAGGAAATAATGTTTACAAATTAAATTCGATTATCCATTTTGTTATTAGTGTCGAAGAGGTTGCTATAGTAGATAGAATTGAAAGTGATGGTGGCCGTCCATGGAACTAATAGTTCCGTGAAAAATTCAGTGCTCTATGACCTGTCCAGCGACTTGTAGCATGTAGGTCAGTGTGTGTCATGCATCAAATAAACAGGTAAAGAAGTGAAAACCCTACTCGATTTTTATTCTGCCAATATTATACAAACCTAAGTTTGTAGTTTGTACCAAGTTTGTGCGTTAGTAAGTTAATATTATGCATTTTCGGAATCGGAACTCAATCGGGTAAAATTCCGTAACTTAATAAATAAATCCTCACCTTGTACCGATGCTTACCAGAATAGCAATTCAATCTAACTTATGTTCAGTTGGATAATAATTTACGCGATCTAGTTCTTGAGTTTTCCAGGAAAAGTTCGGGATAATATAAGACCGATTAGTTACTACTAATAAAATAGGTATACTATATTCTGCTTACTTGTAGATCGCTAAATCTGAGTTACACTACTTGTGTACTATGTGAATATATGTGTTGGGCCCCGAATAAGTCCCTAAGCTCACATGGGACTGATGGGGACTTTTGACACTTTATTCCTTGTGGTAAACCTAAGGTCTCTACGAAGATTTGGCTCTGTCGGAATTTTCTTTATTTGATCACTATTTTTATGTCTAAAATTACCGGATTATCCCGCTAATACCAAATACTAAAACCAAAATAAAATAAATATTTACCTTACTGGGGCTTTCATACAACAAACTTTATTATCATGTGATAATAAAGTGACAACTCGCACCTAGCTGGTTTCTGGTAACTTTTCATAAAAGTCCAAAAACTAAGTTAATCAATTTGTCCATATGCAAGGTATGGCAGGACATGTTTTATTTCAAGGGTCTTGAACGCTTGACCTCTCAGAGTCAATTCTACCCGATCCGAGGTAAAAAACCAATCTGGGTGTGTAAAATATTTATCGAGAAAATTTCAGCCAAAAACATTTAAAATTGGTTAGTTATAGATTTGATGTAATTTTAGAAATTAATTGTGTTGTGTGGAGCGAATAGTTTGATTCCTTTTTAGTATAAAAAGTATTAATTTAATCTGGTATGATTTTTTAAAATAATATTTATCTTTCCTGGATGGGATGACCTTTGGTGTGGGACGATACTTGCGTCGATACTTAGGCGCCGTCCCACCTACCAGAAACTTCGCTCAAGGCTGGTGCAGCTGCATTCCGAGCCAAAAATCTGAAGAGGTGTAAATATATGTGATTTTTGATGGGAGTTACATGTTTGCCTTTCGGAGTTGGAGTCTTTGGGCCTTGGAGGCCGGGGGCTCAGACAATATACCGGTTTTTGTCTGATCGCCTGGTGGAAACAACGCGAGACAAGAAAGCCGGACAGCATATGCGCAAAGAATAAGCATTGCCATTATTTGCCATTCAGCGTGGCAATGTGGCCACTGGCCAGTATTTTGGGCACGCTGTTAGGTGTCAAGGACTTAGATTTATTTCGATGAGTATTATTTTTTTAATCTGGGAAGGATTATAATTAAGTTTTTTTTTCTTTGGTTTGGATGTTTCTGCGTTTGTATACTATTGACAAATACCTAAGTAATATTTACTTACTAGTACATTTAGAAATATGGCACTAATAAACTCGCATTTTAGTACATACCTACTGATAACATATCTGTTTTGGTATGATATTGGTAATATAGTATAAGATATATTATTAAATAGACACTTAGAAAGACTTATAGCAATGTAGATGTGTATGTATCTAATATAATAATTAAACTAGGTAAGTTAATAATATAAGAATTCGCTAGGCAAGGGTGGATTTTTCAATCTCTATAACCAGCAATAAATAATTTGTTTATTTATAACAAACATTCGCTCGTTCTTTCTTCAAACTATCATATTTGTCAAAAGTGTTAGTATAACAGACGCATCCTCGATTTCTTTTATTTTTTATTTCCAGTGTCACAGGGCTATGGAGCCCCGGAGTTTTGAAAGGCTCGCGTTGGAGCCGAAGCTAACACGTAGAGGCTCTTTTCAATAACAATTCAAGCCGGTGATTATCCCTGTCTGCACTATAATTATTTTATATTATCATTAGGTATATTGTTTTAGCTAATCACATATATAAATGATTTTATGCAAGCCGCATTTCACATTTTCATTTAAAATATCGCCCCATACTCTAACGCCATCCTAATCTATTCTGCTCAACGTTTCACTTCACGTTATAAATAATTGTAAACTGACACCTTTAAAAGCATTTTAATAACGAGAAATTGTTTACTCCGTCCCACTTAAATTAAATCTCTTTTCTTCCAGCCGGTTTCAGACGAAAACAATTAATTTTCCAAGCGGTGTTGTTGAAAAGGACGCAGCTGCCGTAAACGATAAAAAAAATATATGGAACTAATTTAGATCTAGTATATTTACGGGGAATTGGTAGAATGACGGTACTCTGTCATAATTAATATGTAAGGTTAAAGCCCTCTGTGGCGCGTTGGGCGATACTGCTTTTTCTTTATGTATGTTTTCTATAATTTATGTAGTATATCCGTTGGCTAGTACCCATAGTACAAGCATCTCTATCTGTCGCCCTATTTGCATGCCCAAAGTGGCCATATTTGGGGACGCTATAACATATATCAATAGGTTTTAGTGTACGGGGTCCTGGACCCATAGTACAAGCCTAATCCTTGAAAATATAAGAATTCGTATATGATTATGCACTTTCGTAGCAGTAAATGCGCTACGTCGTAGCACATGCGCTACATCGCTACAGCTTGGTGATTCTCTGTTTCTTTATTTTGTTTAATTAAGTTATTTTAAAATTAATATTTGATAAGACATCGTGATAGATGTACTTTCTCTAATCACAGTAGTGAAGGGACAACTACAACAATTACTGCATTTGCTTATGCACTTTCGTAGCAGTAAATGCACTACGTCGTAGCACATGCGCTAGCGCTTCGTAGCATTGTAAAACGTTCAACATAATGGTAGATGATGATAGAAAAAAATAGGGGACCGCTAAAATTGTCTCACTAAATGGCAAAGGCCTCGTAGAGTGGTAAGCCAGCAAGACACCACAGCAAGACACCACACTCCGGATTGGCGAATGTTCCATGCTTTCGAACCGTGGTGAATTCTAGGACTTGTCGGTTTTCTTACGGTATTTGACGTGAGAAAACCAATATGATATAACGCCCTATACCGTAAGTGCGATGACAACTAAATAAGTTTATTCATTCGCATTGCTTACTTTTGCTTATATAATAATAAAGTGAAAATACATTTTCGCATCTGCATTTAAATGCTTATTCATATTCATACTCACGAGTATGAATAAGAGCTTTGAATAAAATTGTATATTAAAGGTATTTTCCCCGTAGATTTGCTACGCTGTTTGTGGCAAAACAGACAAAAAACCAACAGACACAGATTATGTTTTATTCGCGTGGCTCTCTATAACTAACTTATGACTATGACATTTTGGTGCAGTTTTCAGACAAATATCTGTGCAAATATGTCGAAGCGTGTTGAATCCTTTGCACATTTTAGCCAAAATAGTCATTTTTTATCTAAAATGTCAAAAGGCTGTAACACTCTCGTCTCTACATCACTGTACTGTAGTATCGTATAATTTGCTACGTCATAGCACAGTGAAATTCTATACAAGATTGACCTTTTTCCAGTTTTATCTTTGAAAGATTATAGTTATTTGACAACAAAACTAAAATGACTGAGAAAACCCAATAAAAGCGGAACAATACAGATTACATTGAAGTGACTAAAGACGTAAACGAGACGTGGCCATTGTGTGAGCAATAACACTAACATTATGGCCTTGTTGCTGAAATAAATAATTTGAATTGAATTGAATTGAATAAAATTTTAATAAATTAATAAATTATCTGAACAACACACAGCGCCATCTAGCCCCGTGGTAAGCTACTAAGCTTGTGTTACGGTGACTAGACAACGGGTTTAATACTTAAATTTATTTTTCATTTTGTAAATACATACCTACCTACATTATTATACATAGAAATAGCAATACTCTCTAATCTCCTACTATCGATAGTAGGTACAGAATGTTCACCTTGCTTAGAAATTGTTTGACGGCCGAAAGACGGGATTGAAACGAGTTACGATCTTTCCCTTACCGAAAATATCGTGCCCCATTTCTTAATCCAGCTACTTCAGCTATAACTACCAAGTTTCATTGCAATCTGTTCAGTATTTTTTTCTTTAGAAATTTTAACTTTTACGCCGAATTACAATTGTAAAACAATCTAAATTATGAATCACCAGCATGTCGTCAGAAACGCAAGTGGTCAGAAACGCATTTCGTCATCTCTCAGAAAAAACTCCTAACTTGTCAGACACACAGCAACTCGACAGATCCGCATTTGTCAGATATTGAAACACTAGAAGTTATATTCATTTTTCGGTTTTAATAGCGTGGTGTTTATTACTTTTAGTATTGTTTCAACGGTTTTAATCGCGTACTGTTTATTACTTTCAGAATTGTTGTTTTACTTTCAAAATGTCGCTTTCAAGCCACGTCCGCGCCTTACGCCACGTGCGTGTGTTGAGCTTGTAGTTTAGGTTTGAGGTCTATTGGTAAAGTAAAGTTGTAAAACAAGGTTTTAGTTTTACAGCTACGGGTCATTTTATAGTTGTTTTATTAGGTTTCATTTCCTATAAGTAGATCGACCGACAGGTACGTAAAGTTAGCAGAAAAGGAATTGTTTTTTGGACATATAAGAACGAGACTCTTACCATTTCCATACAAACTTAATACCAAAATAAATTATGAAAAATTTAGTTTTCTACCTTAATATCGATTTTATTCGGATTAAGATTTTAGTTTTGAAGGGTCCCCATCACAAGGTTTTCCAAAATATTAATTCGAAATGAAATAAAACGGAGAAACATTTTTTCAGAGAAAAATGTTTCTCCGTTTTATTTGAATGTGAGTGAGTTCTTAGACGTATTAAAAGATAGACACCCTCATCATAAAGATTTTGAACGACTGGTTTTAAATTTACTTTGTGGCACAGTTATTATGAAAATTTTATTTTATTTTCTTTCTATTACGACTCAACAGGTGTTTTCAGAACGTAAAAGGAAGCCTGGAGTGGTACCTACTTTAATTCTACGAACGTACGAACTTAAGAAAGCACTTCTGTCATCCTCCCCTCAAAAAAGTCCGAATTTTTTTTTTCGAAGTTATTAAGAAATTAAGTCCACTTACAATGAGTATTACTAAGTACTTATCATAGGTTAGTTTCAAAACTTTTGGAGATCATTATTCAAATATCTTATCTAGAATATACTTTCTAAGTATCTATATATAGATAGTTGATACGCCCAGGTAAAGAGCGAGACCAACCCGCAAATTCCCTTAGGAATGTTTCTAAATAGAAAATAAACCGTGTAGGTAATTGTTGTGAAACCTTAATTGGTTAAATAGTTGTGTTGCTGACCGTACATTTACGACCATTCCATTTTGGATAGTGGCTATTAAAAATTAAAGTTCCGGAACCAATTCCGGAATACAAATAAATATATATGTCGGCGCGGGGTATATTAAGTACTTAAGGAGTGACCGGTGCCAGCGCCGCGCCAGCGCTATTCGAGAATGTTTACATTAACAACATTAGTCCTTATCGGAACTTTTAGACAAAGAGAGTCCTTGTTGTGTTCCTTAGAAACGGGATGTGTTTATACATCGAACGTAGCCGTGGGCCAGAGTACTGGATAGTGAGTAGTGCAGTTGTTCTTGGGACGAACTCGGGTTTGGTCGCCTAGTGATCGATTCTCTTTATAGAACCGGGATAGAGACGAGACGCCGAGTGGTGCGTGACTCGTGATGTGACTCGTGGCCCACGTATTCGTTTCCGTTTCATTAATTAATTTAGTGATAATTGTTAACGCCTAATGTTAAGTGTGCGTGTTTATATCAGAACCTCGTTGATATTGAGTGTATAAAATACTATAGGGCCGTATTAAGAGACAGGCGGTATTAACCGCACGCACCCGTGCTTGTGTTATTGTGCACCCGTTATCGTATTAAACTGTAACCGTTGATTAAACCGATATTCGTGTGTGTGACTGTATCCACTCCTGCCCACAAATCATGGAACCGAATAACCATGCCGATGATGTTCCCTCAGGGCTATGAGGCCCCTAATCCGCTCGCTGCGACATATATATTCCGTTTGTCAATTTTTTTTGGGATAACTACTATTTTATAAAAAGTTAAACCTATGCCAGGCATAGGTGTTTTTTATTTCTAAAAGGTAATTCCTACCTAAATATTTTGTAAACGGAATTCCTTTGACGAAATAAACTATTTTTCATTTTTTTTTCAAAGCAAATAGACCACAAAAGGTAGAATTTATTTCAAAGTAAAACAAATAGACTGCAAAATGTTTTTATTTATTTAGTTCTACCATTTCCTGGGGATATCAATGAAATTGTAGAACCAAATACGACCTCTGTGGCGCGTCGTGCAAATGCCCGACTGCTACGCAGAAGGTTGCGTGTTTGATTCTCGCCGGGTGCAAGTACTTCGCTTAAAACTAAATATTTGATTCTGGTCTGGATGTCTCTCACATTGATACCTACACAAAATAAAAAAATAATTTAAGTACCTTATATCCGTTGTTTGTCACCGTAACACAAGCTTAGGAGAGCCATAGAGCTAGATTGTGCTGTGTGTTGTTCACATAATTATTTTTATGACAATAATATTATGTGTCATAATATAATTGTCATCAGGGGGGCATGTAGGGTTATAATCATAATATAATCATATCTCCTGCGGGAATTGAATCCGCAACCTTTCTGTGTCTCAGCCAGGTATTCGCCAACCTAAGAGCTCGTCGTACTTCCAGAATAATCTAGCACTAACATTATTATAAGTAGGTATGTATGTAATGTACTTATGTACCTATACTACCTTTCCCGGTTATTTTCCCACGACCGAAACCACAGGATATGGGTGTAAGGAAAATCCTTTCCATCAGCATTTTTATTAGAAAACGTCAAGGAATGAATAAATAAATCCTTTAAGACATGGAAAAGCAACGTTTTCGTTTTTTGTACCGCATTTTATACTACTGATTTATTGCTCCGATGTAGTATAACAGCTTAGATGAAAATAAAAATAGTAGATACGGTATATTCTAACATTGCGTATTCGAAAAATGAGAACAAACACCTACATGCATTTTCATAAAATTATTGTATTTAAAAACATTTGTCTTTAAGAATGATTCAGGCTTTGTAAATAAACAAAAAGGCATCCTTAGGGCGCTCGCCCACGGCGACTTTTTGAAGCAATGCAGTCACGCGTTTAGCATACGCGCGGCTGCATCGCTACTAACGCGTGGTAGTCGCGTTTGCAATGCGCTACAGCATCGCTCCTGAATCGAGTGCAAACGCGCGACCGTGTCGGACGACATCGGGGAGAAAACGGAGGGAGGGGACTGAATTGCACTTGCTTCGCGACTGAAGCGCGATAGTATCGCGTTTGCATCGCTACTAAATCTGAGCGCCCCATGGGCGAGGGCACACAGCTAGCGACCGCTTCGCGACTGTATCGATGCAGAAGCGCGTCAGTATCCCTACTGCATCGCTACAAAAAGTCGCCGTGGGCGAGGGGCCTTATGGATGTCTAAAAAATAATCGCAGTGTTGCAACACGTGCTCACGCAGCAACGGTTCGACATACAACTGAGGCCAGTGCGTCAGCTAGACGCAGTTTTATCGTCTCATTTTTCGAGACTAGGTACCGTATCTTTAGTTTTTTGATTTAATCTAAGTATAACAGTGGGAATTCCGTGAACACTTTCTAGCGTTCCATTTATACACCTACCTACACAAATTCATTCATATTCACGTACAAAGTTGAAGAGGAAAAGCTTTTAATAGCATAAAAGCCGACGACGAGACAAAGAACCTCCAAATGGCGTCCATAGCCAATCAGAATAAAGAGAAATATGTTATCATTTATTTTGTTTTATATGTAACTAGCTGCATCCGCGGTTTTGTACACGTAAGTCCCGATCACGCAAGATTAACGGGATTAAAAATCCTATGTCCTGCTCCTGGTTCTTAGCTACCTGCCCACCAATTTTCAGCAAAATCCGTCCAGCCGTTCTTGAGTTATAAATAGTGAACTAACACGACTTTCTTTTATACACTAGCTGTGTCCCGTGGTTTTACCCGCGTAAGTCCCGATCCCGCGAATCTATCTATCTTAATATATAAAAATCAATGCCACTTTTCATTGTAATTTTGTAACTCAAGAACAGGCTCACCTATCCAAACCAAATGTTTAGGCTTTGTTATTGGCTAGACTATTTAGTAGATGGTTTATGTGAAGTTTGCACAAAATCGGTCGAGCGGTTCTTCATTTATTACATTTTTGTGTTGTTGTAGGGTAGGGTAGAATTAGTGTAGGGCAGGGTAGTAGTAAGGAAGGGTAGTAGTAGTTGTAGGGTAGGGTAGTAGTAGTAGTAGGGTAGGGTAGTAGTAGGGTAGGGTAGTAGTAGGGTAGGGTAGTAGTAGGGTAGGGTAGTAGTAGGGTAGGGTAGTAGTAGGGTAGGGTAGTAGTAGGGTAGGGTAGTAGTAGGGTAGGGTAGTAGTAGGGTAGGGTAGTAGTAGGGTAAGGTAGTAGTTGGGTATGGTAATAGTAGGGTAGGGTAGTAGTAGGGTAGGGTAGTAGTAGGGTAGGGTAGTAGTAGGGAAGGGTAGTAGTAGGGTATAGTAGTAGTAGGGTAGGGTAGTAATAGGGTAGGGTAGTAGTAGGGTAGGGTAATAGTAGGGTAGGGTAGTAGTAGGGTAGGGAAGTAGTAGTTGTAGGATAGGATAGTAGTAGGGTAGGGTAGGGAAGTAGTAGTGTAGGGTAGTCGTAGTTGTAGGGTAGTTGTAGTTGTAGGGTAGGGTAGTAGTAGGGTAGGGTAGTAGTAGGGTAGGGTAGTAGTAGGGTAGGGTAGTAGTAGGGTAGGGTAATAGTAGGGTAGGGTAGTAGTAGGGTAGGGAAGTAGTAGTTGTAGGATAGGATAGTAGTAGGGTAGGGTAGGGAAGTAGTAGTGTAGGGTAGTCGTAGTTGTAGGGTAGTCGTAGTTGTAGGGTAGTCGTAGTTGTAGGATAGTCGTAGTTGTAGGGTAGTTGTAGTTGTAGGGTAGGGTAGTAGTAGGGTAGGGTAGTAGTAGGGTAGGGTAGTAGTAGTGAAGGGTAGGGTTGTAGTAGGGTAGGGTAGTAGTAGGGTAGGGTAGTAGTAGGGTAGGGTAGGGTAGTAGCAGGGTAGGGTAGAAGTAGTGTAGGGTAGTAGTCGTTGTAGGGTAGGATAGTAGTAGGGTAGGGTAGTCGTAGTTGTAGGGTAGGGTATAAGTAGGGTAGGGTTATAGGTTTTTTACATAGGTTGTATCTGCTAGTCATGTTATAGGTTGGTTACAGGACGTTGTCCTGCCCGTTTAATATAACGCTCGTACTTTATATCGTTAAAATCGTAACAGTACATTATATCCTGTTTTAAATTGTATTAGTTTTAGTTAGGGGGGTACGCTCTAATTTAGAAGATGTAAAATGTAAGCATTTTACTTCTATATTGCTATCAAGTCTGTTCAATATTCGGGTTTAAGGAAAACATCGAATTGATTAGAGATATCAGCGGAAAAATCCGGAAAAGGCCGGAATCCGGAGTTGCAGAGTTCAAAGATATACGGAGACGGAGATAGGATAGAGAGTAATTATTCAAAGTAAAGGTCAGAGCCGATATTATGTTATCAGCATTCGAACGTATCAGTGAAGACAAGGTGACTTACTAGGATCAATGGGAAGATTTACTTACTATCTAGGTAGTCTCCATTCTCTTTCTCCATACAAACGTAGTTTAAATTTTCCTCCCTGGATAAAGACATTAGAGCAAATATGTTTATGCCATAAAACCTATATCTGTCATGACAATGCATCAACCTTTTTATTTTTTTATTAAAATAATAATAAAAAATAATAAAATGAAAAAAATAAAAAGGTAGATGCATAGTCATGACTGATATAAGTTTTATGGCATAAACATATTTGCTCTAATGTCTTTATCCAGGGAGGAAAATTTAAACTACGTTTGTATGGAGAAAGAGAATGGAGACTATCCTTATAATAAGTAAGTACACTTTTTTTGCCTATCGAACGAGGGGTAGATGTCAAAAATAACCACGTTTACCAAAAGGGCACAATATTCTGTGATTATCCATTTAATCTATATTAGTAGGTACAAATTAAATTTAAAATCCTGACTGAATGTTTGACTGACTGAATGACCATTTTAGCGTAGAGCCCAAACCGCTGGTCCTAAAGACATGTTTGTTCTTTGTCTAGGTAACAACTAAGGTTTTTTTTGGAAACTCAACATCGGTCTAACGCGAGTGAAACCGCGGGACACTGCTAGTGATATTATGTGCTTCATGAAATACTTATTAATGTAGATAATTAATTGTGAAGCATGAAATCGAGTTCAAGCACTCTTCATTATAAAAGCTTCTTACTTAACTGCTTCATAAAAAAATCTTTTTTACATATTTTACCTACGCTGTAAAACAATAACATCATTTTAATATAAACTGAAAGCGAATATCAGAAAGTTACACTACAAGCAAAGATCCAAGAAAACAACTTAGCTTTTAAAAATATATAAAATTTGCTGTATCCCGCGGTTTTACCCGCATAAGTCCCCGTGGGAATTTTTAAAAATCGTTTCTTGTCGGATGCCTACATCATACAAAGAACACACTCTGCAGATTTCAGCTCTCTACCGCTTTAGACTGTGCGTTGATAGTCTATTAGTCAGTCAGGACAAACCCTTTTATAGATATAGATTTGTTTTTTTTTTACTAGTATTTGACGACTTATTTGGCTAATTGTGTAAGCTACTGGACCTAAATTTAACAAAATATTAAAAAAATGTAAAATAAGAGATATATTAGCGGCACATTACTGTTCTTATTACCCGACTGCGCGACGCAAAGAAGGGTTAGTGTTTATCAGTCTATGTTTGTTTGTTTTTAGGGTTCCGTAGCCAAATGGCAATAAAACGGAACCCTTATAGATTCGCCATGTATGTATGTGTGTCTGTCCGTCTGTCTGTCTGTCAGTCCGTCCGTATGTCACAGCCACTTTTTGTGATTGGAATCAAACTTGTTATTTCATTTTGGAAGAGCCAAAGCCGGACTGCAAAGGGTTATTTGAAGATTCCCACGGGAACGGAACTTTTTTTTTTTTTTTTTTTTTTTTTTTTTTACACTCAGCGCTATCTAGCCCCAAACTAAGCACTAGGCTTGTACTATGGGTACTAGACAACGGATATACTACATATTATACTTATACCTAACCTACCCTACCTACCTACCTTACCTACCTACCTTATACTTAACTTATACCGCGTTCTATCTGGGGATAGTGTCAGGTTAAGATTCATGAGTTGATTGCACTGGTAATCCCGTCGATCTACCGTCGTACGTCTTTGAACCCTTTTCATCATTATTATTAGACACGGGTCTAGATCGCGTTAAAATAATCATTGTTTTTAATTACCTCGACGTTTCGGCAAACGGGTTATACCGGTATACGTTTTATACCGGCCGAATAATGATGGACGGAAATCGTGTAAGTTTAAAAAGTGTCTTTGAACCCTTTTGTTTGTCTTAGTAAACGAGCATATTGTATGTACATAATAAAAAAAGAAAGAAAAAATCTAAAGTGGCTTCTGCTTCAGGGTCCTAGTCTGCTTTCACAATCTTGTCTCAATAGAGTGTCGATAAGTATAATAATTGTGATATTTGATACATTTCGTAGTAAAATGCGTCAAATTCACGTCAAATATGACAATGTATCTATATCTTATAAATAAAATTTCCATGCCACAATGTTAGTTACCGAACTCCTCCGAAGCGGACGAACCGATCTCCACCAAACTCAACATGCGCAGTCAGTAGGTCTGAGAATCGGCTACTATCTATAATCTTCTAATATATCTTCTAATAATATATAAAATTTCCATGTCACAGTGTTAGTTACCGTACTCCTCCGAAACGGCTTGACCGATTTTTATGAGATTTTGTATACGTATTCAGTAGGTCTGAGAATCGGCTACTATCTATAATTTATAAGGCAAAACAACGTTTGCCGGGTCAGCTAGTACCTATATAAAATTAAAAGTCGTGACTGATCTATATATCAAAGCCCAAGCCGCTGCCGCTGCTGCTGGTCATAGAGACTTGTAATTTGGAGAGTGTGTTCTTTGTGATGGTTATCCATTAAGAAAGGGTTTTTGGAAAATCCCGCGGAATCAGGAGTTACGCGGGTGAAACCGCGGGATTCTGCTACTTATTTAATATTCCTTATCCTTATTGCTCCAACTGTTCTGGTAGATTGCGTTCAAACCGAGCCTTACTCGGTAAACAAAACAGGTAAAATCATAATCATGAATTCACCTTGTCACGTGGGTTCCCGTGTGGCGCAGTGACAGATTGACACTCGATTGAGGCACTATTGTGAGAGCAGACCCAAGTATTTCGTTGTAACAATTAGAACCATCCAAAACCTAAGATTCGAATAATGTGCTTCGCGAAGCTCCCTGTGCAAAGTGGTTTATATTCACATAGTTTCTACACTTTCGCAACTGTTGCGAACGTAAAAACAATTATAGGTTTACTATAAAAAACCTTTCTTCGCATAATAAATTATTAAATTGTACCAGCACCAGGAAGCGACAGAGTCCCGGAATTTTTAAAACGTTTGAAGAGCCTAAGCCATGGTGTAGAAGCCCCTTTTAATATCAATAATAATTTTAATCACAAAATATTGCGATTATTGTATGGAGATCAAAATTGCGACCTACCCTTTTCTAGTAGACAGTGTCTACGCTATATAAAATGAACTAAGTAGGTACTATCACCGATTTAGGTATGGCTTTTCAATCAATGAATCAATAAGCCTATTTATACTGAACTTTTGAGTAGTTGAGATATTACTTGTCTTATAAAATGTCTCTCAGTTCAGTGTGCCTCTTGGCATAGGCCTTCTCTAACATCATCCATTGGTTTCTGCCATTAGCAACTCTCCTCCAGTTGGGCTCGGCAGTTAGGTTTTTTCGTCTACCTATCTTTTTCCTTGCCTTCCTCTATTCCTTTTTCCATCTCTAGGGTACCTACCACCTAGTAAATTTATGGTACGGCAGGCAGGTATGGCTATTATCTATATAAAATTCAAAGTCCTGACTGATTGACCTATATATCGACGCAGAACCCATACCGCTGGTCCTAGATACATTAAAATTGGAGTGTCTTCTTGGTGGTGTGTAGGTAATCCACTAAGAAAGAGATTTTGGAAAATCCGATGGGATCGAGACTAAAAGCTGGCACGAATACTTCACACGTTGGCCTTGTGAAGTTTCTGTGAATGAAGTGAGACGCTACGTCCGCTCATTCATTCACATACACTACTTCAGGCGCAACTTTTGTTACAGCTTTTATTAACCGATCTTTACAGGCAATTATGAGCCTAGTGGTGTTCGTGCAATTGTGTGTATCTTTATTGTGCCTACATATCGAAATTGAGTAATTTGCGAAAGGTTTATTCACTTCGAACAAGTAATAAAACCAGATATATTCATAAAACGTGTCGTAAAAATACGGAAATTTCCATTTCGTACAAGATTGTAATCAGTTGGTGCATTAAAATTATAATAAAGCAGGTTTCAGTTATTTTCGTACATTTATTTTTAGTAAAATATGATAAAATAATTAAAAATATACCTAATACAAAAATCCACGCCGTTGTAATTTAGAAGAGTGACAAAAAATAAATAATTAATATATAATTAAAAAAAAAAAATTACTTATATTATTTTGCTTTTATTACAAAAAAAATATATGAATTTTCTCAGAATAAAACTTATTTTTTTATATTGATAGAAAAAAGGATCAGTTCGGTGTTTTATTTATTTTTCATTTTTATGTATAATTAATTCATGTCTAATTAAATAGTCATAATAAATAACAGTTTTTATTATTTAGTATTATAGTATTAATAGGTATTGTGTAGTTTTAAAAAGTTTTAGTAGGTATTTTAATTTTATTTCATGTCTTGCTAAACATTAAAAAAAAATACCCGGCTGCAAGGAAAGGGTTATGTTTTTCGCGCCTATCTTGTATGTTTGTAATATTATTTATTCCCTCGTATCTTCCAAACCACTCAACGGATTTCTTTAATTAGGTTATCGTTAGATTCGTCTTCTCAGTCCAATGGTTCTTAGATGGGTGACATGAAATAACATTCAAAATGGCAACCACCAGACACCATATTGTAAAAAATAAAAATTGACTGACTATGTCGAGTAGGGTATCGTCGAATAGATAGGTATTTAAAAATAATTCTTAGGTTTCTTAGATTATTTTTCATTCAATTTAACTATTTAGGATTTACAACGACTATACAGGCGACCTCTATGGCGCGTCGTGCGAAAGCGCGACTGCAATGCAGAAGGTTGGAATGGCGGGTTCGATTCCCGCCGAGTGCAAGTATTTATGCTTAAAAAATAATATTTGTGTCTGGTCAAAAGAAAAATAAATATAAGTATGATATCCGTTGTCTAGTCTCCGTAACACAAGCCTAGTCGCTTACCACGGGGCTAAATGGGGTTTGTTCAGAATATTTATTTAAAAAAAACATCTTAGCTTTTTTTTCTAAATTGCGGCAACAACGAATTTTGTATTATTTATATTTTTAAGAGCCTTTTTGAAAGTATTGATCTTACTATATGTAATTAGTTTTCATTTAAAGTCAAGTAGCATGTATACTTTACTGCATATTTGTCAAAAATACCAAATACAAAAAAACCTACCTAAAAAATCAGCCAAGTACATAAAATGTTCACGTAAAATTCAAATCGCCAATAAATACCTACTAAAATCTTAAATTCATAACTTAACTAACTTATCAAATTAATTCTCGAAACTTACCCTTATCGAAATAATTAATATTTCAGAAAAATATTCAATTATTTCCAATTCACTTCACTTTTTTAATTAATTCACTGTAGTTCATTAATTCGGTTTTAACTAGTTTTATCTGAAGTTGGAAAGTTAGAACTTTCGGTTGGCAAGAGGCGAAGGGAAGGCGCGACTACCCCTTACCGTGGTCGAGATGCGACTGCGAGCGCCCCTAACGTTAGGGGTGGGATTTCATGACGGTTTTACTAATAGTTGTACCTATAGCCTATAGTACAGACCTATTGGATTTGTGATGTAATCTATGACATTTCAAATGCAAAAATATATCCTTCTTCTTGAAATATATATGTATAGAAATAGTGATTATAAACTAATTTCGTAATAATTTACTATATCTAAATAACAAAAAACTTGCTCTTATTTTGTACCTAGGACACTTATGAGAATAATTTCTTTTAAATTGATTATTCACTGTCTTATTTAGATAAAAGTTGAACATTACAAAAAAATGTAATGTCACAAGCTCTGTTATTTGTTTTCTTCTAAAATTGTTGTTTTTTTAAATTAGGTTACTATGAAAATTTTGCTGTTAGTCTGCTTTCGAGCAAAATTATCAAGAATTGCTGAACCGTCAAACAAAAAATACAAATAGCTGCGAGGCAGCGTCTTTGAGAACGCATGGTCTGTTTGAAGCATGCGTGTCTTGTGTGTGTGTAAATAAAAAACCGGCCAAGTGCGAGTAGTGCCATTATCACAAAAAAAAGACATTTGTGTAGGAGCCCCACTTAAATATTGGGTGGGTGGGGTGTGATGGGTTAGAGTTTATTACGGAGATTGGGCGTCGTCTGAAAGACCGTGGTTTTGACCACCGCTCAGGTTCCTTCCTGGTGCAAAGATTGTCCATCGCCATTCAGCATGATAACACAGCGTTTTGGGCAGCTTTGCACCGGGAACTCTGGAACTCTTTTAGATTCGTTATGTTTCAGTTTGAAATACATATTAAAAAAAAAAAATTAGGTTTTACTTAAGAGGATAGTCTCCATTCTCTTTCGCCATACAAACGTAGTTTGTATTTTCCTCCCTGGACAAAGACATTAGAGCAAATATGTTTATGCCATAAAACTTATATCTGTCATGACTATGCATCTACTTTTTTATTTTATTCATTTTATTATTTTTTTTATTTAAAAAAAATAATAAATTGAATAAATTATTTTTTATTATTATTTTAATTAGAAAATAAAAAAAAATAAAAAGGTAGATGCATAGTCATGACAGATATAGGTTTTATGGCATAAACATATTTGCTCTAATGTCTTTGTCCAGGGAGGGAGGAGGAAAATTTAAACTACGTTTGTATGGAGAAAGAGAATGGAGACTATCCTCTTAATTTGTTTTGACATTTGTATTAATTAACTTTTTGTTTGGTGATTATAGAATTATATTTATGTTTGTCTAGTCTTTTTTTTTTTGTAGGCAATTGTTGTTACAGACAGAAATACGTCATCTATGAAAATTTCAGCTATCTAACAATCACGGTTCATGAGAAAGGGCGTGACAGACAGACAGAAGGATAGTAGAGTCTTAGAAAAAGGGTCTCGTTTTTCCCTTTTAGTACGGAACCCTAAACACTATGAACACAAATAGCCTTATTAATAAACGTGGAGTAAGGTCGGAGTAATTGTACCACATTTTGTTTCTGTCTGTTAACTTTGAAAGTTCTTGTCGCGAAAAAAGACAAAGCATGTTCTCACTACTCCGACCTTACTCCAAGTTAATTAATAAGGCTTAAAGAGTTTTCAAAGGCTTTTAAGAGATGAATATCACTTCTCTCTGAGGTTAAACAGAAAAGAAAGTCAATAGAGTACGACACAAAATGCCGATAACCCTACGTATTTGATTAAAGGTCCGAGAGTCCCTAATATACGAGTATAGTAAGCACACATAGATAAGGGAATATTTTCTCACCCTCGAGGCTTTATTTTCATGAGTCCCAGTTCAATTTACAATTTACAAAACAGTTTACAATAATTATAACAATACAATTTACAATAATATAACGGAAGAACAGTTTTCCGCCTGTTCCATGTGTGGGTGTGACCTGTTTGCCGAAACGTCGAGGTAATTTAAAATAATAAATAAATATTGCACAACGTTACACACAGCTCAATCTAGGCCCAAACTTAGCACTAGCACATGGGTACTAGACAACGGATATACTACATATCATACTTTTTTTTTTGTAAATACATACATATGATACATAGAAAACACCCAGACCAGAAACAAATATTTTTAAACATAAACACTTGCACCCGGCGGGAATCGAACGCGCAACCTTTTGCATTGCAGTCGGGCCTTCCCCCGACGCGCCACAGAGGTCCACAATGATTATCTATAACGCGATCTAAACCCGTGAGTAATAATAATGATAACCAATAAACAGTTTGACCCTTTGAAAGGTTCAAACAAAAAAGTAGCTAAAACGACAACCATCCTGTTTATTAATTAAATTTGTTGTTTCTCAAAAGTAATCTTGGAAGGGCAAATTGACACAAATAGGTTTTTATTAATGTTATCAAGTATCAGTGGTTATTTCTGTACCTACTGTTTAAAAACAGGCATGGATATCGTTTTTATTAGACACTGGTCTAGATCGCGTTTTAGATAATCATTTTCTATTAATTACCTCGACGTTTCGGCAAACGGGTCACACCGTGATCCGAATTTTATTCGTGATTTATTCATTTATTTAATAGATCTACTTTTGCTTGTTTGGCCGAAGCCTGCCATCTCTTTTAGCACGTTCCAAGTGATCCAGTGCTGTTTGTTTCTTACATCTCATCTCATCCGAGCGATGTTCCCGGTTGCATCCCTCTCAGGAGCCCTGGGTCGTCTAAGCCCCAAATTGCTTTTTTTATTTGAGGTTGGTGCAGTAGGTACGTGTGTCGTTATTGACCATACCTTCTGCGAATAGATTTGGCAATATTTTTACGACCGGCCGCTTGCCTGGACCATGTTTAATTTTAAAGCTTTTATTTAACTTGCAATGTATGTTTGTCCTGGTGGAATCGTGTTTACAAATACTATTTATGAGTAAAAGGATCTTTTACATACAAATTAACATATTACATAGATAACACAAACAAAAAAAAAAAAAACAATTAAATAAGCCGCTCTTGATGCTTGCCTCTCTGTATGGCAATGGCCAACCTTTATAAGTAAGTTTCCACTGAAGCGGACTGAACTGTGAATTGGCCAATCACATTGTTACCACTGAAATGGAGTAGAGACTTCAAGCACTGTGGCTGGCAGCCAACTTAAATTGCGAAGTGCGCATTTTACTAAATGATCATTTTGAGAAATGCTCCTTTTGAGAAGTGCACATAATGAGAATTGCCCCATATGAGAAATGCACATTCTGCGAAAAGTATTTTTTTGGTGAGTGCTCATTTTGCGAAGTGCGCCATACGCGTCAGAGCCCTTAGATCCACTCCACGCCGCTCCAGTAGAAACTCACCCGGAAACGAAATAACAACCTACCATGTTTTAAATATCGAACGATTTCTATTATGTACTAAGTCCTTTTTGCTTACTTGAACGAACTTTTCTTTTATTAATTTAAAAAAATATGAAGTATAATACCAAAGCTGCGTGGGTAGAGTGTTGGCGTAGTAATCCATCAATATATCTATTTCCGGCAGTTTATTTCGACTGGCAACACGGAAAAAAGATTACAGGATGGAATGTTTTGACATCTTTTGAAGGAAAAGGTTAGTAGGTACTACTCTAAACAGCTACTTCTAGAGGTTGCAACTTTTACTGAAAACGAAAAAAACCTTACAAAAAGGAAAAGATTTTTAATGTATTTATTTTATGAAGTTACCATTATCGGTTCCCTCGTTTAAAACAACCTCATCAGAATGTTGAAACCACACTGAATCGGATAAAAATTCCTAATTCCGGTACTCCGCCATCGTCAACCAAAACGGTTGGCTTAAAACCCCATTTACCCAAATTGCACATTGCGAAAATATACTCCCGCAATTTGTAAAGTCTTACATTTACATACGAAATACATAAGTTAACCTTTTACATGCTGATGATGATGTCGTAAATGGAACTACCTACATACACAACGATGTCATAAAATTGGGATATGTATGTACATTGACTTTCTCATTAACCCTGTGGCTACATTTATCGCGATGACGCGAAGATTTAAAGATTTTAAAAGTCAAAACTTCTTTTTTTTTGAAATGAAATAAAATCTCTAGACTCGTGACACCGTTACGAGACGCTTGAATTTTTAAATAGAGAATTTGATTTTACTATGTCCAATCAACGCAATATTATAGCACCACGAGATACAAAACTACAATACAGTAAGTGACTATCGATCTTGCGAGTGATGGAAAATGATCAAGTATGTTTCCCTTTACACCCTAATAGAAACAATCCCCCACCCCTCCCGTGACATCATCCTTTTCTCAGAAAATATAGGAAAACGTATAAATAATACAAAATATACCTACTTAACTACCAAAGAACTTAAATTGCAGTTTCATCTGTGGTTTCATGTACAATAAGTTCTTAATAGTTTGGAAACATCTATTTCAACCATTTCTACCCAATTTGAAGATTTAATAAAGGCTATTCAGTAAGCATCTTGCACCCGTCTCTTATCACTACGAGTCAGCTGTTTAGAGAACTTGCCGATAACCACCAGTAGGTACTTAAGAGGAGTATATACGCCAACGACCTTGAAACTGAAAATCGCTGTCGGGCTCATCGAAAGTTGTTGATTATTTCATGACGGAATGTCGTAGAACTTTTTTTTGTGCACAGATTGTAGGTGACATTGTTTCCTACATTTTGGTGTAGTTTTAAGACAAGAACCTCCTATTGGTGCAAAGCCTATCCAAATTTTAGACAAAAAAATGTCTGATTTGCCTAAAATGTCGATAGGCTTCAATACCTTTCGACATATTTGTATGGAAACTGAAATATCGGAAACAATGTCGCCTACAATCTGTACACAAAAAAAAGTTCTACGACATTCCGTCATGAAATAATCAACAATTTTCGATGCGCCCGACATTGATTTTCAGTTTTTCAGAATAGGGCCCTTAAGCAGTCACTTGAATTTGCCTGTAGGAGACTTTGGAAATCAACTCTATTCATACTTTTTATCTATTGCCAAATTGTAATGTAATTACATAATTGTAATTTAATTAATTTAATTTTAACTTTAATTTACATAATTATTGCTTAATAGCAATAGGATATTTTTAGTGCTTGTCCATGAGTCATTAAGGAATTAATGTTATTTCATAACCTTGGATTACTGATATCTACCAAATTAATTAGACAAACTAAATATAGTTTCAGTTACTTACACTACTATACTATACAGTATACTTAGTTTTAAATCTATATCTATACTAATATTATAAAGAGGTAACGTTGGTAACATGTATGTATATTGGGAGTAATCTCCAAAACTACTGGACCGATTTCAAAAAGTCGAAAAAGTAACATAGGCTACTTTTGATCCCGATATTCCCACGGGATCGGGACTTACGCGGGTGAAACCGCGGGAATCTGCTAGTCTTAAATAAACACTAGTTCTACTCACAAGGAGAAACGTATAAACTTCGCTTTCCATCCCCGAAGTTTATTCCATAAATGGAGATGTTTCTTGGAGGATTATGTTATAGATTTAATATGTAAAGAGGATTGCAAACAGGATGCTGACTAAGCACATGAGTGGCCTTCCACTCTTGTACTCTATTAGCACTTTATCTTGATACCTTTGTAGAGTTTGCAGTCAGTTTGCGTCAATCCTTCGTAAAATTAATACCTACTTCCTTAGATGAAAACAAAAAACAGCAGATACGTTACCTAGTCTCGGAAAATGAGACGATAAAACTGCGTCTAGCTGACGCACTAGCCTCAGTCGTATGTCGAACCGTTGCCGCGTGAGCACGTGATGTCACACTGCGATTATCTTTTTGAAATCCATAAGAATGCCTTTTTGCTTATTTACAAATGCCTGAGTCATTCTTAAAGACAAATATTTTTAAATACCTACAATAATTTTATGCAAAAATTATTGTAGGTATTTAAAAGTTTCTAGCTCAATTTTCGAATACGCAATGTTAGAATATACCGTATCTACTGTCTTTGTTTTCATCTAAGCCTACATCTTTCTTTAAAACAAAATGTGTTTCTTAAACCGCAAAGTGAGAGCTTGGGCGGGAACGCGGAGACAACATGTCGTGCGTGGCCCAATTTTGTTTTCGTGAAACTATGTTGTAAACCGGGTTAAATTATTTAATTTTGGTGGGATCTTATTCAATTTAGTTTCGTGAATGTACACAAGTGTAGTGAAAACAAAATTGAGTGTTAAACATGGACTTTCTTCGTCTCTCCTGTCAAAGCTCATATTCAAAAATTTAAAAATTCTCGTTCTGTAACTTTGTGCCCGATCGGGCCAATACTTGATAATGGCAAGATTTACAAGATGTACGTCCCCAAAGTTGTTTTTATGTAGAAGGATACGATAATAAACTCGACACTGGTAGATGTGCGAATTAACAAACAACACTTCGTAGATCGACGCCGTGATGAAGAAAAAAAAAGTGACAGTACAGTTTTTATTTGTTTGAAACCGCAGTAGGAAATTATAGATCGTTTGATCTTTCGAAAAAACATAGTAACCTCTGAGGTTTTAACGTCGATAACGACCGCGGGACTTACGGGATCAAAAGTATACTATGTCCTTCTCCTAGGTCCTATCTACCTTTAAACCAAAATTCATCAAAATCGGTTCCGCTGTTCTTGAGTTATAAATAGTGTTTGTAACATGACTTTCTTTTACATAAATACAGATATATATTTAGAAAGGTAGATTAATGGTGCCATATGAAAACTTATGGTAGGTATAATAATATAATTTGTATCTCTAAATGAGCCACCAAAGAAACTGTCTGCGAAAAAAGAAAAAGTGGGTTAATTTCACAAATAAGTTGTTTCTTGGTGGGCTAGTATCACTATCTAACGTCAAAATGTAAACAAATCAACAAATAAATTGGAATAAATAACATTTACAAACATTCATTTGCAAAGTGCAAAGCAAAATCTCAATTAGCAAAGTAATTACAAATAGATGGACATGGAAATGTCGAATCCGTACACAATATTTACCATAAATCTAAACTCAACATTACATATCCGGTTACAAATAGATATTAGTTATTAGTTTTTGAGTTTACCATATCCGGTCACAACTACTATGGAGCTTCCGGTAATATCCGGCTATTTTCCATTCCCAATCATGGTGTTCACGCACGCCTCCCACGCTAAGGGTGGCAGGGCAACGATGGGTGGCAATGATGGAAATGGCAGCACTGCAATTTCCATCGCTAATTGAAAATATTCGCGATTTATCACGAACAGTGATAAATTGCGTCGTCACGTTGCAATTTCCTTTTACATCACTACAGAGAATAGGTACTAGTTTTACAAGGGATTTCGACGCTACGACGACGCGTCTTTTCAGGGTGAGGTAGGACTTATATAGAGGTAGTCTTAGAAATGATTGGTTGATTGATTAACGCTGTATTGTACCTACCATAAAGAAACAAATAACATTTTATACAGAAAATATCTTAAAATCAGGTGGCACAATGAGCGGCCTTATCGCCTAAGGACGATCTCTTTCAGGCCACCAGTGAATGGACAAGACTTAAATAATAGGATGGGTAAGGTATTTTTGATTTGATAGGAAAGATTGGACAGAAAATAACTACTTCTAAAGCTACTCTAAAAATAAATATAATAATTACAAATAGATAATACATACACAACACACGCATTATCTGAACATTTATTATAATCTAATAATAATATATACATACATATAACTTAATAAATAAATAAAATAATAAGTAGATATATGTTAACAACCACGTCCAACACTCTATCATAAATCACAACCTAATATAATTCATTTAATCATTTGGTATCAAAGTATATTCGTTAATTATCAATATTAGTAAATTAATTTAAGTACTGTTTATGTTAATCGATTATTGAATGTTAGTATCAATTTTGTTTCAAGGAATAGCAATACTATTATTTATTTAGTTATGTGGTAACACCATTGTTTACATTCGGCGATGTCTTTTTGATCTCGAACGGTAAAAGGTGGATGAATCTATTGTAATCATAGAAAATACTGAGTGATACTCAAATATATTCGACTAAATCAATAACTGGAATATTATTTGTCCTCCTGACGATAATATTTCAGAAGTGGGATAAGTAAAATGTCCGGCCCGTATAAAAATGGCCTCGGAAAGAGGAAACGAACTTTCAGCGATTCTTCAACGAATTCTACGCGTCAAGACGATATTTTTTTTTCTTCTTCGGGTGAGTCGTATGTACCTGTACCGAAAAAACGCCGTATAACAGCCATGGACGCCGAAATAATACCCAAATTCCGCCCAGACGACAAAAACTGCAACGTTATAACATGGCTCCATAAAATCGACCAATTGGGAGATGTGTACGGTTGGGCCAACAGGGATCGTCAATTTGTGATGCAGATAAGACTTCGAGGTTCCGCCAGAGACTGGTATGATGATTTAGAAGACTATGACCTCTCTTGGAGTGAATGGAAAGATGCATTACGCACGGCTTTTCCTCGATCGACGGATTTTGTTGACCGCTTAGAAGAAATGCTAGCCAGAACGAAATCCGATTCGGAAACTATGACCAAATACTTTCACACTAAAATGGCACTACTGAAGAGGTGTCAGATACAAGGAGAAGATGCCATTTCGTGTATTATTAGAGGGTTACCGCAAGAAATAAGAGCCAACGCTAAGGCTTTCAAGTGCTCAACGCCTCAACAGCTGTATTTTGGATACCTCTCATCACTGGAGAACTATAAAACTGTAGAAGCAACTGCAATGTCGAATAAGTCAATGTGGAGGCGCGGTAACGTCCAAGCAATAACACCTACAGCTACTAGATCTTCAACAGCACGCCAGCAAATCCTACCAAAGGTCTGTTACGCTTGCCGCCGGCCAGGACACGAAGCACGAGAGTGTAGATCACTGCTACGATGTGGAACTTGCCAGCGCACTGGACACGCTACCGCGAACTGTTGGTTTGGGGCTTCCTCGTCACAACAACAAGAAAAGGTGAGCCGTATTTTACACATTACTTACAAGATATTCCAAGATTTATATAAAAAGGTAGTACATGTGAATGGTTGCCAATTGATCGCGTATATAGACACAGGTAGTCAGTTGAATATTATTACATCCACACAAGCTATAAAGTTAAAACTTATCTTATCTCCGTCTGTAACATTCATGAAAGGTTTTGGTGGTTTATGTACTCGATCTTTAGGCACTGCCAAAGTCTATGTCACTATTGACAGTTTATGTATTAGTGGTGATGTTGAAGTTACAGATTGTAATTTATCAGACATAGATTTAATAGTAGGACAGCCCATGATCAATCAAGATAATGTAAGCCTCGTTACTACACCAAACTGTGTGACCTTTCTACCGGCTTCAAGGATGATAAGCATACTAAGTGGTATTCAGCTAGAAAATATAGACTACGTGAACAAATTTCCGGTTTATCTAAAACTAAATGTCAAAATACCAAAACAGAGCGAAGCGTATATCGAAGTAGTTGTAGGAGATATTAATGAAAATAATAAAAAAGCATTTTTGAGTAATCAAGTTTATTTTGAGTTAGGAAGTTCAGCATATTTCATACCACAAGCAGTCATAGCAGTCAATCATAACATTCTCAAAGTTTTTAATGTTGGATACGAGGACATAATCTGGTCGGCTAATAGGTTAATCACAAGAGCAGAAACGATAGAAAATAGTGAAATAAATAATAGAAATGTATATACAATTAACAATATTACCTCTGTTGAATCAAATACAATAAATATAGATGATATAGATGTTGGAGAAATAAGTGAACATGAACAGCATTGTTTACTAAAACTATTAAACCGATTTAATAATTCATTTGCAAGAAATACAAAAGATTTAGGGTGTACAGACTTGATAGAGATGAATATTCGCACAACTACTGATCAGCCGGTGTATTTCAAACCATATAGGCTCTCTCACAAGGAAGCTGAAATAGTAAATGATAAGGTACAGGATCTTCTTGATGCTGGCATTGTAAGAGAATCTCAGTCGGACTACGCAAGTCCTGTAGTGTTAGTAAAAAAGAAAAACGGCGACTACAGACTTTGCGTAGACTACAGGGCCCTCAATGAGCGTACTTTAAAGGATCGTTTTCCTCTACCGCATGTAGAAGATCAGGTTGCTAAGTTAAGTGGTAAAATGTACTTCACTACACTTGACCTTGCTCAAGGGTATCATCAAGTACCTGTAGCTGACGATTCCATAAGCAAAACTGCATTTATAACACCTTCTGGACAATACGAATACGTAAAAATGCCATTTGGTTTGGCAAATGCACCAGCGGTATTCTCAAGATTAATAAAGATGGTACTTGGTAAGCTAAATGAAGATATAGCGCTATATTTAGACGACGTTATGTTACCTACGGTTTCTGTAAAGGCTGGAATTGATTTATTAGAGATAGTTTTACAATTACTGACAGACGCTAATCTTAAATTGAATTTAAATAAATGTTCCTTTCTCAAAAAGAGTGCAAATTATTTAGGTCATGAGATCACTGCTGGTACTATCCAACCTGGCCAGGCAAAAATCAATTGTGTTGCTCAGTATAAACGCCCTCGTAACGTTCACGAAGTACGTCAGTTTATTGGATTAGCCTCATACTTTCGAAAGTTTGTTAGAAATTTTGCAGAAATAGCGCGACCAATAACGGAGCTAACCAAAAATAATTCTGCTTGGGCTTGGGCAGATGAACAGGAACAGGCATTTCAGGCACTAAAACAAAAACTGACGGAACGGCCTGTATTAGGAATTTATAATAAAGACGCCAAAACAGAGCTTCATACTGACGCAAGTCGATTAGGTTTAGGTGGGATTCTGATGCAGTATCAAGATGACGGCAATTTGAAACCGATAGCATATTTTAGTAGGGTAACAAGCAAGGAAGAGAGTTTCTACCACAGCTATGAGTTAGAAACATTAGCTGTGGTAGAGTCCCTAAAGCGATTCCGTATATATCTAGTAGGGATCCCTGTCAAAATAATAACTGACTGTGCAGCGTTACGCACTACGCTGACTAAAAAGGATCTGATTCCTCGAATCGCCCGTTGGTGGCTCACTATCCAAGATTTTGATATGCAAATAGAATATAGACCTGGTCATAGAATGAAGCATGTCGATGCTTTAAGTAGAAATCCCATAGGAAGCAATATATTAATGATAGAAAATTCTGATTGGCTACTAACTCTGCAAATGCAAGATGAAAATATTCAAAATTTACTAACTCAACTTCGAGCAGAAACCACAAACCGCGACATTGTTTCTAATTATTGCATAAAAGATGACGTATTGTACAGAAAAACTATGGCTGGTGATAGGTTTGTTATCCCAAAATTAGGAAAATATGGATTACTTCAAAAATACCATGATCAAGTAGGACATCCTGGGTTTGACCGCTGCGAGAAATCTATCAAAGAACAGTTTTGGTTTTCTGGCATGACTAGATTTATTCGTAAATACATAAATTCTTGTTTATCATGTGCATATTCTAAAGGCAATTATGGTAGGACTGAAGGTGAATTACATCCAATTAGAAAAGAACCTATTCCGATGCATACATTACATGCTGATCATTTAGGTCCCTTCGTAAAGACAAGAAAAGGTAACGTTTATGTCTTAGTAGTGATTGATTCTTTTACGAAATTCGTATTTGCTAAGCCAGCAAAGACTTGTAATTCAGTAGAAACTATAAGTTTACTCAAAGATTTAATAAATCAGTTTGGAAACCCAAAAAGAATCATCACAGATAGAGGAAAAGCATTTACTAGTCGATACTTTAAACAATTTTCTGAAGAGTTGCAATTTAAACATGTTTTAAATGCAATAGCAAGCCCTCGTTCAAATGGACAGGTCGAACGCGTAAATAGAACTTTGTTAGATGGTTTAAATACTATGTCTGAAAGCGAATGCACTTGGGACGAAAAGTTATCGGATGTTGTTTGGGGTATCAATAATACTAACAATGCAACCACAGGATTTTCACCTTTTAAACTTATGTTTGGGCATGAAAATAGTAGATTAACGGGATATAGAATTAGCGACGAGGGCAATGCTGAATCACAACAGCAGGAACTAGAGAGACGAAGGGAAACCGCTAAGTTACGGATTGACAGAAATATGACGTTGATGAAAGACAGATTCGACCGTAGGCATAAAAAGTGCGTAAAATATAATCAAGGACAACTCGTTTTATGGAAAGGCGGGATCGCTAGGGACAATACAGCTAGAGTTACTAAAAAACTAAGTGGCCTCTACACTGGACCATACAAAATTTGCAAAGCTGATCACTCCATCGATCGCTACACGATTATAAGTATAAAAGGCATGAAAGGTTACAAAAAGTTTAGTGCTGTAGTACCAGGAGAAAGCCTTAGGCCGTATAACGCAATCATGTCCGACAATAATGATAGTTCAGGTAGTGATCATGAAATAGATAGGGATGATTTAATTGACCTCTTAGAAAGTTAAGAATATTCCATTGGTTACCTTGTTGATTAAGAACATAATAGTGTTTGATTTCTAATTTTAATTGTTATTTACGTTTCAAACAAATATTTATATGCATAATATCATACCTGATTAAAATTAATGATACATAAGCCTTGGTTTTTTCCCAAAAAAAAAGAGCACTATTTCAAACTCAAAATATAAAACTGTGTGAATTAACAAATGTAATGGCTTCAAGCATCTGTGTGATCTATTTACCCAAAGTTGCTGATAGCGTTTTATTCAACCACGCTGCCTGATCAAATATAAAGAAAAACTTAATCTACCTAATATCTAATCTACCAACCTAATGCTATGATTTAAAATAATAATTAATAAAAAATAAAACTGTGTGACTGTATGGTTTCTAAGCTGAGCTTCATCAGCTCAGCTCAGCTGAGCTGTGCTGATGGCGTAAAGCATAAACCTACCTTTGTGACTGTATGATTTATATATAGTGTTTAGTATAAAAATATCTATGTGACTGTGTGGCTTTATCTACCTCTGGTGTAAAAAAAAAATAAAAAAAAAAAAAAAAAAAAAACCACGTCCAACACTCTATCATAAATCACAACCTAATATAATTCATTTAATCATTTGGTATCAAAGTATATTCGTTAATTATCAATATTAGTAAATTAATTTAAGTACTGTTTATGTTAATCGATTATTGAATGTTAGTATCAATTTTGTTTCAAGGAATAGCAATACTATTATTTATTTAGTTATGTGGTAACACCATTGTTTACATTCGGCGATGTCTTTTTGATCTCGAACGGTAAAAGGTGGATGAATCTATTGTAATCATAGAAAATACTGAGTGATACTCAAATATATTCGACTAAATCAATAACTGGAATATTATTTGTCCTCCTGACGATAATATATATCACCGAAAATAGGTATCTTTATGAAATATTGAGAAAGTTTTAATTGGTGACGTAAAAATCCTCCAACAATATTTCAAAAAACATACCTATCTAGTGGCACACTTTATAAAAAAGCTGGGCTGGTTTTCCCACTGACAAAAATAACCCAAAAATACCCAATATGAGGAGAAATGCTTGCGGCGTTGCGGCGCAGGGCGGAAGCGAGGCGCGCCTCGAAATCTTTTGTGGATTTCGCCTATTCTTTGTTTGGGGGCTACAGTAGCCAGGCTAGGCTAGTAGACTCCAGCGCGACTGACTACGTACTGTGTTTCCGGTGGACGCGAGCCGTATGTTCGCTTCCCATACCTACTATATTTTTCAGAATTTACGAAAACAAAATCTTAATTTAAAAATTCAAATCTAATAGTACACGTATTGAACTAAGTCCAGTTCATGAATAAAGTTTTATAAGTAGGTAAAGGTAAAATATTGACTGAGTAATGCTGTTTAATTGTATGATTTCTAAGGAAGTTAGGTGATTTTTTCTGTCGAGATTTTTTTCAGGAATCGTGATGTCAATAGTACTTACTTAATATGTATTGTCTTCTAAATAAACTGTTGTTCAAATATTTTTATATTGTCCCAAGAAAAACCAGTTCCGTGGTAGTAAAGAAGCTTAAGTTAAAGAAAAGTTGCGGCTGGGTTTACCTCTAGTGCGCGTTTCGTCTTACCTCAATCTATATCTATATACAGGTTGTCCGGAGACCAGTGGATGTCCCTGCACGGGCGGCTGGCGGGGAAGGGTTGGCTGCCCAGAATACTTTTTTTTTTTTCTTTCTCAAACGGTTCGAGCTGTACGTCACTTTTTAGTAAAAATTGAAAAATGTCTACTTTTTTGCACATTTCGGGGCATCACGTCCACAGATTAAGCGATAGCATTGTTTTTTTTTTCTTTGTAATAGTGCTTAAAATATGCTATGTGATCAGAAACGATGTTTTATAAAGTTTGATACCATTTGGACATTATCTTCTGCCTCCGGATCCAGTTTGAATTTTCGAAAAAAATCTTAAAATTAACGCTTCTTGTAACATAAGTATTTTTTTGTATGTAGGTAAATATTGAAAAAATATTAACTCAAATCACCCATAATAGACTCTTTTTCATAAAAAAATAACAGTTTGGGAGAAAAAAATACTAATTAAAATAGTTCATAGGCCTCTCATTCCAATCGAAAATTCTTCTTACCCAAACCAGCCCAGCTTTTTTATAAAGTGTGCCACTAGATAGGTATGTTTTTTGAAATATTGTTGGAGGATTTTTACGTCACCAATTAAAACTTTCTCAATATTTCATAAAGATACCTATTTTCGGTGATATATCTACTTATTATTTTATTTATTTATTAAGTTATATGTATGTATATATTATTATTAGATTATAATAAATGTTCAGATAATGCGTATGTTGTGTATGTATTATCTATTTGTAATTATTATATTTATTTTTAGAGTAGCTTTAGAAGTAGTTATTTTCTGTCCAATCTTTCCTATCAAATCAAAAATACCTTACCCATCCTATTATTTAAGTCTTGTCCATTCACTGGTGGCCTGAAAGAGATCGTCCTTAGGCGATAAGGCCGCTCATTGTGCCACCTGATTTTAAGATATTTTCTGTATAAAATTGTTATTTGTTTCTTTATGGTAGGTACAATACAGCGTTAATCAATCAACCAATCATTTCTAAGACTACCTCTAATATAAGTCCTACCTCACCCTGAAAAGACGCGTCGTCGAAATCCCTTGTAAAACTAGTACCTATTCTCTGTAGTGATGTAAAAGGAAATTGCGACGTGACGACGCAATTTATCACTGTTCGTGATAAATCGCGAATATTTTCAATTAGCGATGGAAATTGCAGTGCTGCCATTTCCATCATTGCCACCCATCGTTGCCCTGCCACCCTTAGCGTGGGAGGCGTGCGTGAACACCATGATTGGGAATGGAAAATAGCCGGATATTACCGGAAGCTCCATAGTAGTTGTGACCGGATATGGTAAACTCAAAACTAATAACTAATATCTATTTGTAACCGGATATGTAATGTTGAGTTTAGATTTATGGTAAATATTGTGTACGGATTCGACATTTCCATGTCCATCTATTTGTAATTACTTTGCTGATTGAGATTTTGCTTTGCACTTTGCAAATGAATGTTTGTAAATGTTATTTATTCCAATTTATTTGTTGATTTGTTTACATTTTGACGTTAGATAGTGATACTAGCCCACCAAGACACAACTTATTTGTGAAATTAACCCACTTTTTCTTTTTTCGCAGACAGTTTCTTTGGTGGCTCATTCAGAGATACAAATTATATTATTATACCTACCATAAGTTTTCATATGGCACCATTAATCTACCTTTCTAAATATATATCTGTATTTATGTAAAAGAAAGTCATGTTACAAACACTATTTATAACTCAAGAACAGCGGAACCGATTTTGATGAATTTTGGTTTAAAGGTAGATAGGACCTAGGAGAAGGACATAGGATACTTTTGATCCCGTAAGTCCCGCGGTCGTTATCGACGTTAAAACCTCAGAGGTTACTATGTTTTTTCGAAAGATCAAACGATCTATAATTTCCTACTGCGGTTTCAAACAAATAAAAACTGTACTGTCACTTTTTTTTTCTTCATCATTTACAGGTCGAGAATTTTTAAATTTTTGAATATGAGCTTTGACAGGAGAGACGAAGAAAGTCCATGTTTAACACTCAATTTTGTTTTCACTACACTTGTGTACATTCACGAAACTAAATTGAATAAGATCCCACCAAAATTACATAATTTAACCCGGTTTACAACATAGTTTCACGAAAACAAAATTGGGCCACGCACGACATGTTGTCTCCGCGTTCCCGCCCAAGCTCTCACTTTGCGGTTTAAGAAACACATTTTGTTTTAAAGAAAGATGTAGGCTTAGATGAAAACAAAGACAGTAGATACGGTATATTCTAACATTGCGTATTCGAAAATTGAGCTAGAAACACCTACATGAATTTGCATAAAATTATTGTAGGTATTTAAAAATATTTGTCTTTAAGAATGACTCAGGCATTTGTAAATAAGCAAAAAGGCATTCTTATAAAATAAAAATACAAAATATTATTTTTTGTTCCCAACACCGCCAAGCACAATTTTAGGTATGGTTAGCAAGAAAAGTTTCTGAATTAAAGATTATAGTTGTTGGACTAAAATTATTTATTTTGTAGATAGGTGCCTATATACATACAGTGTTCAGTACAGTACAGTACAGTTATCATGTAAAACAATCACAGATAATTAATCAAACTTAATAAAAACTAAATACAAAAAATAGACTTAACTAAAGTTAAAACCATTAAAAGAATGACTTTTCAATTATCTATCGCAGTTATAATCAACCTTAATAATGTCTAACCGTATTTAAGTAACGTAATTATGCTACTCAAATATCTTATCTTACAATCATAATATTTGAAACATACACTCTTAAAATTAAATGATTTAAAAATCAGTGTAAATAAGTCCTTTTGATTTGCTTAAAGACTAAAATTAAAATGTATAACAATCAAAGACATCATAAAAATTAAAAACACTTAATAGGTACTAGATATTTATGCAACAACCTTAAAAATAAAGTAGTATACAGGGTGTTTGGTGGAGGATTAGACAAACTTGGTGGACGTGTAGCTGGACCTAAACTCAAGGAAAAGACCCTAACTCTTCACATTTTTTTTAATGATTATTTATGTGATTTTTTATTTTTTTCCCAAAGTTTACCTCTTTACCCTTACAACTTTAATTTGAAACATGTTTTCGCTTAAACTTCTTATTCGATTTTGGTCCCAGATGTATCCTTGATCTATCAAAGGCATTGTTAATCCAAAATATTGACAAAATAATTAGTTATGGGCTCTCAAAGTTAAGAAATTAAAAAAATGTTGCCCGAAAGGTCAACTAAACATCATTCTAAAAATAAACTAATAGTGATCGAGGAGTTCAAATACTTTTAAAAACTGCTCTTGACATCCCTTATTACAACGGTGTATTCCATGTAGCATAAAAATCTACCAACTTGTCAAAAATAAGGCTTATGGGGAAAATATGGGGGGCGGTTCCTAAAACAATCATAGTCTAATTTAGTATGGTTTAATAAGGTATTAAATATAACTTTATTTGCTATGGTTTAATTACATATTAATAAATCTGAAAAAAAATGTAGTAATAGAGAGAGGTTGCATTCTTCTCCGGTCCGGAAGTAATATTTACATGCTGATGAGTGATGGATGACTTATAAATAACGTAAGCTATATTTTTTTAAATAATTAACGGGGTGGGAACTTCGATCATATATAAACTATAGATACACGGTCCCATACAAAATCGAAATCAAAAATCGGCACTACTTCAACGCTTACTTATACGGACATAGTACAGTTTAATGTAAACCTTAATCACTGGGTAATAAGGTTGTAAAACACTTATGCACGACTGACAGCGAAACAAGGCATATCGGCTGAAGTATGCCTTGTCTTGACGGCTCCATTTCTAGAGCGGCAACCGTGCATCTATAGTTTATATATGATCGAAGGATGGAAAACGTTACGGCTTATTATACGAATTCAATTCACAATCGTCTTAAGCGACGAGATCAAATTTTTAAGTTCGTGGGGGCGGGAGCGGTCATAAGTAGTCATAACTATCATGAATTGAATAAACCAAAATTCATATCTCAAAAATACATTTCAAAACGAGTAACATTATAAGTACCTACTTAAGTAGATTGGGCAGTAAGACGCCGTGAAATCCCACTCCGGATTGGCGAATGTCCCACGCCTTTGAACCGTGGTTAGTCCTAAGACATGTTTGCATAAAGTAGCTAATTTCAATTAACACAATAAAGTAGTTATGTACTTACTAGGACCATCAATGAGTTTAAATTCCATTGGTACACTGGGCCCAGCATTAGAGGCATTACTTTACTTGTCATTGGAAGTATTAACTTGAACATTCCACAAGCCATGTAGTATAGTCACATAATTTTAAGAAATTAAACTCTGTTTTGTTGACTGTACCCTGTAGAACTCTTGGCGGTCGTGAGAATTAAATGGTATACCTAATTAAAAGCCTTGGGGGTAGTGGTAATAAAATTATGGGGGTCGGGGAAGGAGCCCTTATGAAATGAGCAATTTTTTTCAATAGTCGGTCAGACAGGATTCATACATTTTTTTTACACCACAGATGCTCAAACTTAGCAGAAAGTAAAGTTTATAAAACTAAATCTATCTTTGGGGACATCCTGTAAGTGACTAACTATAGTATTTAAAAAAAAATTAAGGTGATTTACAAACATCAATATTAGTGAACACATGGCGAAAAAAAAACCAATGCTATCGCTTAATCTGTGGACGTGATGCCCCGAAATGTGCAAAAAAGTAGACATTTTTCAATTTTTACTAAAAAGTAACGTACAGCTCGAACCGTTTGAGATAGAAAAAAAAAAAGTATTCTGGGCAGCCAACCCTTCCCCGCCAGCCGCCCGTGCAGGGACATCCACTGGTCTCCGGACACCCTGTATACATGGGCGTAGCGAGGTACGGGCAGGGGGGGGCAGCTGCCCCCCCCTAGAAGAGCGGTCGGTCACCAGTATAAGGCAGAATAAACCACGCGGTCTGCAGCACACGATCTCTACCGAGTTTAAAAGATTGGAAAACTGGAATCCTAAAGAGTTGCAAAGGTCAATGAACTAAGCCAGTATTAGTTATGTTATGAAACAATGTTTAATTTTGTGCAGATTATAAAATGAAGTTATAATCCGTTTTGTAAGTTAGATATTGTTTCATAAACTGAAAAAAAATAAAAACTACTTTCGGGTATATATAGTGTCCCCACGAGAAATGAGGTTGGCGCATTTTTAAAGTTTGGAAAAGACAGATTCGAATTTTGAAAAGTCTTTGCACGGTAGCGCGCAAAATGACAAGGGCTAAATACTTTCCCGACGCCCGCGCCGCGACGTGTACCTAATTCTATCAGTCAACTTGGAACTAAACATGGCAATTGACAAAAGATTAATAGTTATTTGTCTCTTAAACATCGTTTACCACGGAAGCAAAGTAGGTAAATATCAATCTACACAGATATTATAAAGAGGAAAGATTTGTATTTTTGTGTGTATGTGTGTGTGTATGTTTGTAATAAATACCTAAACTAAACAACTACTGGACCGATTTCAAAAATTCTTTCACCATTAGAAAACCACATTCACCCTGAGTTACATAGGTTACTTTTGATCCCAATATTCCCACGGGATCGCGACTTACGCGGGTAAAACCGCGGGAGGCAGATAGTGAAGAATAAAAGTAGTACTTCATTGTTGATCCATTTAAACAATTCGGGAAATACTGTAACAATAATATACAAGGAGAAAACGATAAATTCCATTTATCAGATACAATACGCGTAGGCACAGTATACATAAGTAAACAGTATTACGGCGTCGCCTTACAAAACAGCAGAAACTTAATAAAAGTCGCAATCTCGATATCCTGCGGTCGATAATCCACAGTAATCCACAGTAAGTACTTTTTAGTTTTCAACTTGATCACACAACTGGATGGTACGGTTTACACCATACTGATTTGTACGGTTAATAAAACCTACAAAAATAAAAATATTGTTTTTTTTGTCATTTACCAGCCACTTCTTGGCATTGGGCCTGGACTAAAATGTATTTCCTGGCTTATCTGAATGATAACTTCAAAAGTATTTACGTAGGTACCTAGGTTACCAAATGTCCCGGGTACTACAGCACCATCTTCTTCTTTTCGTGTAGTGGTGTGGCTCTCCTGGTGTTAGAGTTTCAGGGTCTTAATTGACCTAACGACTGCTATTACCGACACCTGCTTGACTTACCTTCCGAAGCAGAGAGCAAGAGAGAAGAACAGAGACTGAAGCGCCATAAATAGCATGGATTTTTTTTTTATTATTGCACGACGTTGCACGCAGCGCAATCTAGCCCCAATCTAGCACTAGGCTCCAGGCAACGGATATACTACATATGATACTTTTTTTTTGTAAGTAGGTACATTCATAAATGATAACTACCTACATAGAAAACACCCAGACAAGAAACATATATTTATTTTTTTCGCATAAATACTTGCACCCGCTTGCAGAAGGTTGCGGGAATTGATCCCGCAACCTTCTGCATTGCAGTCGGGCATTGGAATCGGCATCATCGGCATGAGGAAGTTTTTACGAATGACTAATCGCCAAGTGCGATAATGATTAGAGTTCAAATACTGTTACTTGCCTAGACTGTGGCATTGCTCGTAGGGTAACACGCCCAATTATTGGCAACACATCGTGTAATACGTGGGCGTAGGTTTTTGTTATTTCAAAAGGTGGAGGTTACACAGACGAATCAAGCTGTCGCTCTAATCAGAACGACATTAAATTTGATCGCGTTTTGTATAGAGTGCGTTTCATCTTTAAATTCCTATGCCGTCATGTTGGTAGCAAAACAAAAAGTGCAAAATACAAAAAAAAAATGTGCTAGGTACCTTGAATTCAAGGCCCTATTCTGAAAAACTGAAAATCCATGTCGGGCGCATCGAAAATTGTTGATTATTTCATGACGTAGAACTTTTTTTTGTGTACAGATTGTAGGCGACATTGTTTCCGATATTTTAGTGCAGTTTCCATACAAATATGTCTAAACGTATTGAAGCCTATCGACATTTTAGCCAAATCAGACATTTTTTGTCTAAAATTTGGATGGGCTTTGCACCAATAGGAGGTTCTTGTCTTAAAACTACACCAAAATGTAGGAAACGAATGTCACCTACAATCTGTGCACAAAAAAAAGTTCTACGACATTCCGTCATGAAATAATCAACAATTTTCGATGAGCCCGACAGGGATTTTCAGTTTCAAGGTCGTTGGCGTATATACTCCTCTTAAGGAGGATTTGTATAAAAATAATGAATGAACGAATCTTCCTGTATTCAAGGTTTAGGGTATAGCACATTCAAGATATTAAGGCAAGACTTTTTTGTTTTGCTACCAACATGACGGCATAGGTAATTAAAGATGAAACGCACTATACTCATACTTGCTGGCGCTATTTTACATTATGAGTTTACGTTTTTTTGGCTCATACGTTAAAATAGGTCCTAATAAAAGAAATAGGTAACTAAGTAATTTTACTGGACTATATTATATTATTTATTACTGTTCGGTGTTGGGTTTTTAGTATCCAAACGCTGGAAATCCAACATAATTGAATTTGTTGCCTATTCAGAAAGAGTTGCTTTATTGAAATTCCGAATAACTGAAGGTAAAACATTGACACTTGTTCAGGTTCACGCACCAACAAGAAGCCAATCTAACGACGTTGTGGAGGAGTTTTACTCCCTTGTAAATAAAGCCTGTGACGAACACAAGGGTACCTGGACAGTTGTAATCGGTGACTATAACGCCATTCTAGGCCCAAGACTGCCGAGTAATGATACAAATGTACTGGGACCTTACGGTCTGGGCGTTAGGAACGATAGGGGTGAACGTCTTCTACAGTTTGCTTTCGGCCAACATCTTAGCGTTAGCAACAGGTTCTTTCCTAAGAAGAAACACCGTCGTTGGACGTGGTTCTCGCCAAATGGATTTACGAAGAACGAAATTGACTACTGTTTAACCTCAAACAAAGAGATTATAAAAAATGTAGAAGTTTTAAACAGGTTAAAGTGTAGTTCAGATCACCGACCCCTCAGGATAGTAGCTAACTTTGACACAAAAATTCATAGATGCAAGTTCATTAAAAATAGAATAAATAGAGTTGACAAACACATTTTAATAGCTAACAAAGAAGATTTTCAGTTACATTTGCAAAATAGTTTTGATTTACTTCAAATAGAAGAAACCACAGACGTGGACGTCCAATATGAAGCCATTAAAGATAGTGTCAAATCGGCTAGCCTAAAAATTAAGACCACTAAGCAAAAAACTAAAAAACTCACAAGCAAAACGATCCAGCTCATTGAAAAAAGAAATTCGCTAGTGGTCGGCTCTCCTGAATATAGATCTACTGATAAAGCTACTAAGAGAAGTATCCGAGTAGATGTGAGAAATTACAATACCCAACTAATCCACACTGCGTTGGAGAAGAATCGCTCACTGAAAATAGCCATGCGGGGTACTAACTCAAATAAGGCCACTATCAGCCATCTCAGAGATAAAAACGGTGATATCCAGGGAGACAGAGCGAAAATACTCCGGATTTGCACCGATTTCTACAGGACACTATATTCGGATAGCATTAGCGACATACATTCTGACTCACAAAGCGACGTCTACTCTTGCCCAGATACCATACCCATTATTACAGCCATCGAAGTGCACCAAGCCATAAAGAATTTAAAATATAACAGAAGCCCAGGTGGAGACGGCATCACCTCTGAGACTATTAAAGTAGGAGAATTCGTTTTAAGACCATACATTTGCAATTTATTTAATGACATATTAAAAACAGGTATATTCCCGAAAGGCTTTTGCCACTCCGAAATAATTTTACTACACAAAAAAGGAGACAAGTCAAATATAGAAAATTACCGCCCAATTAGCCTTGTTTCACATTTGTACAAAATTTTCATTAAAGTCATAGAGAACCGCATACATAACGCATTGGATGGTAAACAGCCTCCCGAGCAGGCCGGTTTTCGTCGCGGTCTTTCCACTATTGATCATCTTCAGTCCCTAAACCAACTTATTGAAAAGCATGAAGAATATAATCGTCCCCTTTATCTCGCCTTTGTTGATTACTCCAAAGCTTTCGACAGTATTTCTCATTCATCCATATTTGAAGCCTTAAAATCACAAGAAATAGAACCAACTTACATACAAATATTAAAAAACATTTATAATAACAGCACAGCAGCCATCCGCTTACAGGGCACCGGACCGTCCTTTCCAATCCGCAGAGGTGTTAAGCAGGGGGACCCGCTATCTCCCAAACTTTTTACAGCAACACTTCACTTCAGTTGGCGGCAGAAGATTAACCAATCTTCGCTTTGCCGACGACATTGTCCTTTTCGCACCTTCCGCAGCGGCATTAGGCTTAATGCTTGACCAACTGAGTGAGGCAAGCCTCGAAGTCGGCCTTCGAATGAATATCACGAAGACAAAGTTGATGACCAACAGTGCCAGACGTAGCGTAACAGTGGGAGGTGCTAGGATGGAATATGTCCATGAGTACATCTACCTTGGCCAGCTAGTTTCTTTCCAGGCGAGACAAGATAAAGAGGTCGCACGGCGCACAGAAAACGCCTGGAAGAACTACTGGTCAATGAAGGATATAATGAAGGGATCATTACCACTTGCCTTAAAAAGAAAACTCATGGACATGTGCATCTTACCTACTCTCACATACGGAGCGCAGACTTGGTCGTTAACTAAACGTCAAAAGTCCGATTTCGCGGTGTGTCAACGTGCCATGGAGCGCAGTATATTAGGTGTTAAACTCATCGATAAGATCAGGAACACAGAACTGCGCTCTCAAACTAAAATTAAGGACGTTGGCCACACTGCCGCTGAACTCAAGTGGAACTGGGCAGGCCATATTTGCCGCATGTCCGACGACATGTGGGCTCAAACCACCACGGACTGGGCACCGAATAGCAGGCGACCCCGCGGCAGGCCCAGGAGGAGATGGCGGGACGAGTTGGACTCGCACAATAGGGACTGGGCCCAACTAGCACTGGACAGAGAAGAGTGGAGAGAAGGGAGGGAGGCCTTTGCCCTGCAGTGGGACAAAATAGGCTAAAAATAAAATAAATAATATTATAATAAAACAAGACTTCAAAAAACTTAAAATTAAATAAGTATTCTAATGAAATTAACAACTATCTGGTACTTAGCACCTACCTTATAAGAAGAAATTGAATTACAAGTATTAAGTAGAATCTAAAGACAACAAATATGTAGGTATAGTTAAATAAACATATTCTTTAACACTGTGAAAACAATTATTATAAGATTACTTGTATTTGATACTCAGAGCCAGTATACACCTGGATGAATAAATTCCAAGGTGATCATAGGACACTACTTTTGTCGACTGATTTCACCTGGGTGATATCACCTGGGTGATATGATTCCAAGGTGATTTAAGGACACTAAAATTTCCACTTCATTCACCCAGGTGATATCGCCCAGGTGATCAAAGTGGAATAAACCAAAATAGGCACTGACGTCGAGACTCGATTTCTCATCTACTTCCTACTTTGCCCCGCTACTGACTACCGGATATTAGATTTACAAATAGTATTTTATTTAGTCAAAAAGATTACATGCACGCCCTTCCAACGTGCACTTTGCCAGTGTACACTATGAGCATAATAACAAATTGTTTATGTGACTTAAATAGAAAAATCGTCGTTGATGTAGAACCCTGGAAAATGGGGCACGTTGCGTTCGACTCAATCTGAGCTGGAGATAGAGACAAATGGAGAGACATACGTTTGCCCTTTGTCCAACAGTGGGACACCACGAAAAAAAATAGGTTTAAAAAAAAATCTTTTTTAAGTGCCTAAGCCTTTCTGTGCTTTCATAGAAATATTTAAAAGAAACAATACTTCTGCAAAAACACAACGCAATTTAGACGCAGGGCTGGATTCGAACCAGCATCTTACTCAATCCGGGAGCACGACTTGACCAATTAGTCTACCGGCGTCGGTGACTCATACGCTGCGCTGTAGTTTCGCAAGAACTGCTTCATCTATTACTTTTTTTTGACTACAGTTTCTTGGTCGGTGCGGCGCGAGCGGCCTATTTAGGCATTATCTACATTATTCTTTTTCAATTTTGATATTTTCTGTACCTTCTTTGTTGCTGTGTGCTTGTCCATATAAACATATTTTATCCCTATCCTTTTATAGTATGCCGATTCAAAAATTTCTCATCCAAAAATAGATGTAATGTACCAGACCCTTCAGAAAGAAATCTTTTGCAAATTAACATTTCATTTTCCACTAAAGGTTTTTCTTGAAAAAAGGTTGATCAAACGATTTGTACCCAACGTATCTGCCTATTATTATGTCTCTTTGAGATGACTACACACGGTCTAATCTTTTCCTACCCTGATGCGGTAGATGGATCTTTTACCCTTAATTTTCCGTATAAAACCTGTTGGGGGATGACAATCGCTTTATTGTTGTTTTTTTAGTAGGTTTTTACACCACTGGTAGGTTACTCGGTTATTAGGTCATATTTGATGTCTTGTTAAATACATACATACAATAGTACTTATCGAACAGACATTTAAAGTGATCGGGAGAGCAGTAGCCCGTCTATGGTGACTCACACATTACACTAACATTCCCGAGCTGTAGTGTATTCTGCGCCTTATGATTTCTTATAGGGCTAAATGGCAACACGGAAGAGTGCTTAATTCATCTCGGCCGGACAGGCACCTGTGGCGCAATTGGTTAGCTCAATACACGGCTCCTTGGATTGCGGCTTTCACGTTTTTTAATGCATTTCTTTATCCTGTCTTATTGTATTTTTGTCTTCTAATGTGTCGTGTGTTTTAAGCTAATAAAAGTTTTTCTATTCTTCTATTCAATACAACAGTTTTGTAAGGTTGCAGGTTCAAGTCCTGTCGTGCACAAAATTTTGGAAAGCATTTTTTCAAAATAACTGGCTAGAACGAAATATACCTACTTACGTCGTCGTTGGCTTAGATGAAAACAAAAATAGGTAGATACGGTATATTCTAACATTGCGTATTCGAAAAATGAGCTAGAAACACCTACATGCATTTCATAAAAAAATTGTATTTAAAAACATTTGTCATTGCGAATGATTCATGCTTTGAAAATAAGCAAAAAGGCATTCTTATGTATGTCAAAATGATAATCGCAGTGTGACAGCACGTGCTCACGCGGCAACGGTTCGACATACGACTGAGGCTAGTGCGTCAGCTAGACGCAGTTTTATCGTCTCATTTTCCGAGACCAGGTACCGTATCTTTAGTTATTTGTTTAGGTAATCTAAGGTCGTTGGTAGATCCGTGAAAACCATAAAACAAAAGCTATAGTCCTTACAATATTTTGTGGAGAACAGGTACCCAACGTTTTCATTTTAAATTAAATGTAAACTGTTTTCAATTTAGTCTAGTCTTAAGCTTGACACGATTGGAGAAAATTAATTTAAACATTGTCTACCTTACCGCTCTATTTACGAGATAATGTTTAAAACTTTTTGGGGTTTTTTATCTTCGGAATAAAATTATATATATAGGTATTTTTTAATATGTTTGACTACTACCCCTACCTCATTAGTATGGCATAACCTTATTAATAAACATGGAGTAGAGTAGGTACCTAAGGTCGGAATAATTTTACCAACTTTTGTTTCTGTCTGTCAACTTTGATAGCCTTATAAATAAACGTGGAGTAAGGTCGGAGTAGTGAGAACATGCTTTGTCTTTTTCCGTGACAAGAACTTTCAAAGTTGACAGAGAGGCTATGGAAGTTTTTGTCACGGAAGACAAAGAGTGTTATTACCCAACCTTACTGCACGTTTATTAATAAGGCTATGGAATGTTATTTTCATTGACTACCTAAAGTGATCGCTGTGGTGATAGATATAAATGGAGCGGAGACAAAACAAATAGCTGCCTACACACATGGCAGATCTGTCCGACGGCCACAGCGTCGGACTAACTGTTGCTCAGCAAAAACAGACATTTACTCTAGCACCTACACAGTACAAGCTACAAGTAGCTTACAAGGGGTACAGATGGATAGAGATGTACCTACATTGTACAAGTACAATGTAGGTACATCTCTATCCATCTGTACCCCTACCATGAGTTACTACGTAAACACGTCCAATGTACTGTTAACAGTATGACCTTGAGCACAGCGCGCCCGCACTTCTTGTTCCCTGGCACACTGGTCGCGCCTTGTGGGCCGCGCGAACCAATATTTTCCGTTGCGGACATACCCAAACTGTTAACGTTACAGTTCACGCATTTACGTACCAACTCATGGTAGGGGTACTGGTAGAAGGAGTGATTAGCTCATAAGTCTGCATGTTCGGCGAACCATTATGATTTTAACTCAAGCACTTATAAGTTATAACGAGGTACAAGTTACGTGTCTGTCGGAGAAAACTGCATACCTAATTGTAGGTGAAGCTCACCAGAAAGTAAGCGACAGCGATTTCTACGATAAAGCAAATAATTTGGAAATTGCAAGGTCGAAGGACAAGAGTTCCGTCTATTAGTATCGGAGCCCACGAGGGATACGCCACGCCATAAGGGTCAATTCACACGTACCACAACCACAGCCACAACCACACCACAACGACGCCACGTGGTCGGGCGTATATTTTGTATTGAAAATGAATATTACAATTCACACGTACCACATTTTGCCGTTGTTTATCGACCACCTGTGTAATACGACCACATCGCAACCACATCGCGACGGCAACGCCACCACCGGCGGCGGCACCGCGGCCACATCGCCACGACATGACAGGGTCAATTCACACGTACCACAACCACACCACATCGACATGTTGTCGGTACCACAACGCAACTGCAAAAAGTCGCTGCGACACTATTCACACGTAACCACAGCTTGACCACATTTTGTCGCTGCGACGTGGTGTGGTTGTGGTACGTGTGAATTGACCATAAAACGCCCACTACGCTACACAATAGCTCGCGCCGCCGCGCTGCCCGTGCTGCCGGGACTTGAAAGTAGAAGCGAGAAAAATCTTACACATGATCTACACTAATATTACAAAGAGGAAAGATTTGTATTTGTATGTGTGGGTGTGTGTATGTTTGTGATGAATAAACTCAAAAACTCCTGGACCGATTTCAAAAACCATTAGAAAGCTACATTACCCCGGAGTAACATAGGCAACTTTTAATCCCAATATTCTGACGCGATCGGGACGATGATTGCGATCTGCGATGATGGTTATCTGGCGCTTCTGGCAGAGTGTGCATTTTTTCTTTTGAGAAACTATAGCTTTTCTAATAAATTAACTTTTGTTTAAAAACATACGAGCTGCGCCCCGCGGTTACACCCGCATAAAGAGACGGACTATCGGAATCAAAAGTCCTATATTACTCTCCATTACTTAAAATATCCCTATGCAAATGTTCATCCAAATCGGTCGAGCCGTTTGACCGTGAAGAGGGAACAAACTACAACAACAACAATGTCTGTTGTTGTTGTTGTAGTTTGTTCCCACTTTCGGATTACAATATTAGTGTGACAATAACGCGATATTACTGTTTCTGTCTGTTTTGTATTTTTACTTCCAACAAAAATTGAGTTTATGAATCAAACACAGTTAGTATCGGTTTTTCCTGCAACGGAGACCGTTTTAGACTTCTCAAACTTTTGCTCCTAGTTTCGAGGTTCGCTCGGTTTTAATTGAGTAGGTATTTAACTTTCACGGATGTTCAAACTTTTACTTTCAAAGTTTTAGTGTCGTATTCACACTGCACTACCGACCGTTTAAAACTTATCCTTAATATTTGCACTGAGTATTTGCATCAACAGCATTTTACAAGGTACATCTTCTAATATATAAAATTTCCATGTCACAATGTTAGTTACCGTACTCCTCCGAAACGGCTTCACCGATCTCCACCAAACTCCACATTCGCATTCAGTAGGTCTGAGAATCGGCTACTATCTATAATTTATAAGGCAAAACAACGTTTGCCGGGTCAGCTAGTATTTAAATAAAGTTATGCTATTAGCCACAGGTGAGGTAAAAAACACGAAACTGCGCTCCGAAAATAATTAAGGACGTAGAACACCCTGCGGCTGAGCTTCCATCGAATTGGGCGGGCAAAATCTATCTATCATTTATGTCCGATCCTCCTTTTTTTTGAAGTCGGTAAAAATAGATATTTGTTTCTGGTCTGTGTGTTTTCTATGTATCATATTATTATGTATGTATTGGCAAAGAAAAAAAACTAGTATATCCGTTGTCTAGTACCCATAGTACAAGCCTAGTCTTAGTTTGAGGCTAGATTGCGCTGTGTGTAACGTAGTGCAATATTTATTTAATACACCATTCGGGTTTTTCGATCCAATGAAAATAAGATTCGGCAAAACGTGGCTCCGTGGACCGTACCGTTACGGTGTGTTAAATATATAAAATATCCCAAAATATAACACCGTGTTAAATTTTGGGATATTTTCAACTGATAAAGAGAGCTTGTCTTCAAAGCACAATAGAAATGCCATACAGCCGTACCTACATATTATGAAACCAACAGATGTTTATAAGGAATAAACACATTACCTTGTTTGTACATCTATGAAACAATACTATTTGTTCGAAACAATTCTGAATTATATAAGAGTGAAACCAGTGTTCTTCTTGTTGGAGAAAAATGTTAGTTGATTTTTAGGGTTCCGTACCTAAAGGTAAAAACGGGACCCTATTACTGAGACTTCGCTGTCTGTCTGTCTGTCCGTCCGTCCGTCCGTCTGTCCGTCTGTCACCAGGCTGTATCTCATGAACCGTAATAGCTAGAAGGTTGAAATTTTCACAGAAGATGTATTTCGGCTGCCGCTACAACAACAAATACTAAAAACAAAATAAAACAATTATTTAAAAGGGGCTCCCATACAACAAACGTGTTTCAAAAATAACAAGGAGTCAGGACAGGAACAGGAGGGACAGGAGGACAAATCGAGTTGGTATATCGTGATGTATCGGTCATGGAATTCAAAATGGCTGCCCTATCTGTCAAATATACCAGTCTGCCTTACTTACCAAAGAGTTTCTTATAAGTTTCAGATTTTCTTTGTGCCAAGGTTTTTTTTTTGAGTGATTCGGTCGTTTGATGGGAGTAAGAATCGAAGATAAATATTTCATATTTTCCTATAAAATTTAAAAATTGGTTGTTGTAAACCATTTTAGGGTTCCGTATCCAATATCCGTATTTATGCGCGAGTGTCGCACTTGCCCCGTTTTTTTTATATTAAAAGTATAGTCCTGGTGTAAGCACTACGTGGTACTCAGGTCCACCATATTGTATTCTAGATTTCCATGGTTTTCTTAAGAGGACAGTCTCCATTCTCTTTCTCCATACAAACGAAGTCGACGTTTTCCTCCCTGGATAAAGACATTAGAGCAAATAGATCTGTTTATGCCATAAAACCTATATCTGTCATGACTATGTATCTACCTTTTGATTTTTTTCATTTTCTAATTAGAATAGTAATAAAAAATAAAAAAAATAAAAAGGTAGATGCATAGTCATGCATGACAGATATAGGTTTTATGGCATAAACATATTTACTCTAATGTCTTTATTCAAGGAGGAAAACGTCGACTACATTTATATGGAGTAAGAGAATGGAGACTGTCCTCTTAAAGCCGCTTTACTTTATCGTTGTCTTGCATTCGATGTGTAAAGTACAGTACTCACGATTGCGATCGAGGCGTGTCGGTGACGGGTCTAGATCGCGATTCGCGATAATACTTTAGTAAAATTAAAACTTTGAAAGACAAAGTCACTTATTTTCATTTTTTAACTTTAGAGACTCACACCTTAATTTTCAGATTTAACTTGTGTATGAATACTTTCACCACTTTCACGTAACTTGGGTACTAAAACTGATTCAATTCTTCTTATTCGAAAACAGCATGGCTCTGTAAAAAAAATGTTTAAAAATTCCATTCTGTTTTTACTTGTACAAAATTCGAGAATGCTTTTCACAAATTCAACTCGGCAAACAGGGATCGAATAGCACAATGAGAGTGCCCAACTAGCGGTAAAGAGGTATTGGGTTTGAGTCTAGCGGGTGTATTGTATTTTAGAACAAAAGGCTTGTTTCGGAAAACAAAAACATTTTTCAGGTAGGTATTCAATTGTCATCCACGCGCTAGGGTGTGCATATCGTGTTCACATACCTGTACGAACATGCATGTATTTATGGCGTACTCGGTGTAGGTACTAGTCTATGGCAGGTAGTTAGGGGGAATCCGCAATGAAACGGACATGTTTTAAAAAGTACACTATCGATATCTCAAGTTTTTAGTCGATTTTTTTTAGGTTTTTGGGTGTTGAAACCATTAATGACCATAGACAAAGGTCTACGGTAACAGGCCCACAGGCATGGTATTAAAGATGCCATAAACCCAAAAAAAAACGATAAAACGCGAGATAGTGTCCGTTTCATTGCGGATTCCCCCTACTAGTATTGTGGTGCGCGAAGTACTAGATAGGCTGTGGTACTAGTTTCCTCAAAGTTTTTAAAACAAGATTTGCTCTGTTATACCAAAAAAAAAAAGAATTATCAAAATCGGACTTCCTATGGTGGAGTACGGATGTGAACATATCTACATACATACATGTAGGTAATACAAATAATATACCTACCTATACGAGTCAAGTTGAGAATCTCTTCTCTTTCTGAACTTGGTCAGCTTTACAATAATATTGCACAATATGATGTTAGAAATATGTATCTGACACTGAACTTTATATTCGCCTAGACCCAATAGAATTCAAGATCGCAAGGGCACCTAGAATAGCAAAGTCTGTGAGCAAAATTCATTCCAAGTATAGCTAATTTAATATTCATGTGAAGCTTCTAGAAATATCGGTGTCACTGCTATAGTTCGAGAATATGATAGTAATATTTTATGAAACAATACCTACTCAATCCGGGAGCACGACTTGAACGAATTAGACCGACGCCGGTAGACTAATTGGTTCAAATCGTACTCCCGGTTTGAGTAAGATGCGGGTTCGAATCCAGCCCTGCGTCTATCGTGTGTTGTGTTTTTGCAGAAGTAATTGTTTCTTTAAAATATTTCTATGAACGCCCAGTGCAGGCTTAAGCACTTAAAAATAGGATATTAATATGATAGTTGTCAATAATAAAATTCGATATTACTTAGTTTAAAATAGTATGCGAATCATATTATTATAGAAATGCCTGACACTGGACTAGATATTCTCCTAGACCTAATAGAATTCAAGGTCAAATTGTCATCTAGAATATGCCTAGAATGGCAAAGTTCATTCTAAATAACCATATTCATATTATGAACCTTCTAGAAATATCGGTATCACTCTGTTATAGCTCAAAAATAATAGTTGTCAGTAAATTATTAAAATTAAGTACAAACATTTTTCGGTTTTAATCGCGTGGTGTTTATTACTTTTAGCATTGTTTCAACGCTCGACGGATTGACCCGGCCAATCCTGAAGAAGGGATCTGGAAAGGTCTCGAAACGTTGAGCGTTGAAACAATGCTAAAAGTAATAAACACCACGCGATTAAAACCAAAAAAATGTCTTTAATTTCAATACACAACATCGCGAAAACAGAATAAAAATCTAGGTATAATAAATTATTACTTATTTTAAAATTGTATACGAGTAATATTATTACAGAAGTACCTGACACAGACATACTAGACATTCTCCTAGACCCAATATAATGCAAGATCAAAGGTCAGGTTCATTCAAAATAAACCGTATCCATGTGAAGTTTCTAGAAATAATGGTCTTCCTCTGTCATAGCTCGAGAAAACTTCGCTTCGATATATTATACAAATTTTAAAATAATATTAGAATTACTTTTATAGCATGCGATTTTTAATATTGTCATCATCATCATCCGAGCGACGTACCCGGTTGCATCCCTCTCGAGAGCCCTGGATTCGCTTTCCTTCCCGCCTCCACTTCCCACGATCTTCGGCATCCCGTGTAGTGAGGCCATTTGCACGCATATCTGCTTTTACGACGTCAAGCCTGCCTTTATCGGGTCTTCCCAATCTACCGCGGCCGGGCGGAGTTTTCAAAACTGACCGTCCAAGAAAAATCAGTTCTGGCCTACTCTAGAGCCTTAAGTGCCAACATCACTTTACGGCATAAGCAGTACATATTCAAGGAAGATTTGATACACTTCCTCTGTTAATCCACTAAATTCATATAAAAAATTAGGGTCGCAATAAAACAAATCGTGTTTTATTCTATAAACGACATCGTTCGATTTCGTCTATTTCCGCCATTTTCGCCGGTTCGACAGCGGCACCGATTTATTTATATAGGTCATTACTTTGACAGAAAGCATCATTAATTATTATTTATTCGATACGTATATTTGTTGAAATTACTGTAACGTGTTAAGCAAATATTTCGAGCATTGATTGTAAACAAATAGAAGTAGATATTGATGAGTAAACTACCACCAATTAACACCAAAACATAAATTGATAGTTGCCTACTGAAATTAAACAAATTATTTTATTTATTTATTTAATAAAAATGTGTACAAATGTCTTAGTCTAAGGTAGTAGTTTAAGAAAGTGCCAATAAACCCTAATTGGGTTTGTCTTAGCACCCATATTTATCACTATAACAATCACAATAACCTCGAAATGCTGAAATCAAATGTATAAGCCAAGCATTTCTTTTATACCGGTACATATGACACTCCCGACTTAACAATCGTATATTGAAAGTTTGTATTTTCTAATTCGTACCGATTACATAATCGGTATTAAAATCTATTTTAAGAGGACAGTCTACCTACTCTTTCTCCTTACAAACGCAGTCGACAGTTTTCGCCCTGGATAAAGACATTAGAGCAAATATTTATGAGCATTATATTTGCCATGACCATTGCCTGTTTCTTAGGGGCATGGTCAATAGACCATGGTCAATCGACCATGCCCCTAAGAAACAGGCAATGGTCATGGCAAATATAATGCTCATAAATATTTGCTCTAATGTCTTTATTCAGGGCGAAAACTGTCGACTGCGTTTGTAAAGTTTGTATGGAGAAAAGAGTAGGTAGACTATCCCCTTAATAACAAAAATTTTTTTCAAGATGACAACTTCTGATAATGATTTAAACTTACATGGCCTAAACTGCTGATAGTAGAGAGCTGAAATTTGGAGAGTGTGTATAAATAACACATTATGATGAATTCATCAGATAAGAAAGGGGTTTTCAAACTTCCACGGGATAGGGAATAGGGACTTACGCAGGTGGAAATGCGGGACACAGTTAGTCCTATATTATAATAGTTCTCATAAACGCTCGTGGCTTAAACTCTTATCTGTGTGGAATCCAGTAATAAATGTTTGTAAGCATCGTACGGTAACGCTAAGCATATCGCGGGATGTTGTGAGTTTAGGGTTCCGTAGCCAAATGGCAAAAAACGGAACCCTTATAGATTCGTCATGTCTGTCCGTCTGTCCGTCTGTCCGTCTGTCCGTCTGTCCGTCTGTCCGTCTGTCCGTCTGTCCGTCTGTCCGTCCGTATGTCACAGCCACTTTTTTTCAAAACTATAAGAGCTATACTGTTGAAACTCGGTAAGTAGATGTATTCGGTGAACCGCATTAAGATTTTCATACAAAAATAGAAAAAAAACAATAAATTTTTGGGGTTCCCCATACTTACAACTGAAACTCAAAAAAAAATTTTTTATCAAACCTATACGTGTGGGGTATCTATGGATAGGTCTTCAAAAATGATGTTGAGGTATCTAATATCATTTTTTTCTAATCTGAATAGTTCGCCAGAGAGACACTTCCAAAGTGATAAAATGTGTGTCCCCCCCCCCCTGTAACCCCCCCCCCTGTAACTTCTAAAATAAGAGAATGATAAAACTAAAAAAAATATATGATGTACATTACCATGCAAACTTCCAACGAAAATTGGTTTGAACGAGATCTAGCTAGTAGTTTTTTTTTAATACGTCATAAACCATAAATCGCAATTTTCCTTTCATTCAATTCAAAAATTGAACGGATTCAAAAAAGATTTATCCGACACCTAAGTTTTCGTTGCAAGCAGTGGTATGATTCCTCCAACTACTTAGTGCTATGTAAGAAACATCACTTATTGCCACTTGACTTGAGGCGGAACATGGCTGACGTCTTGTACCTCATGAAAGTGGCGAATGGTCTCATCGATTGTCCTGAACTTGTTTCCAAAATACAATTATCTACTACCAAACCTCTCAGATTTTGTTCAATATTACAACCTCCATTTGCGCGAACCAATTATAGCCAAAATGCGTACTTCTGTCGAGCGAGTGATAGTTTCAACATGCTTACTAAATATCCCGACAGTGAACTTGATCTTTTCTACAGTAGTACTAGATCAGCACGGACATTACTGAGCAATCAGTTTTTTACTGAAGACTGAATGCATTTATTGCCTATTTTATTACGATCTGCATAATAGGTATAATTTTGATTCGAACTTTCGTAAGGTATACATAATGTATTGTTAATTTGAAAGTTTTCCTAGCTCATAAGCAACTGTAATGTTATTTACACTATTTCTAGTTGTGGATACCCATTATTGGCTTTCCTATTTCTATTATATTTTTAGTATGTATTGATAGCTGTTGGTTTCCCTAAAATGTAAAAAATAAATAAATAAATAAAAATGTACGGAACCCTTCGTGCGCGAGTCACACTCGCACTTGGCCGGTTTTTATTTTATATTAGTAGGATTTGCGTGATTGAAACACAAAAATCTAAACTTTCGCATATAAAATATTACTGTGATCTAGTAGTCTATGTGTTTTTAATTAAAAGTAAGTTATATCCTGGATATGCCTACAAACTGACTAGTCTGTATTTCAACAAAGCTATACAGTCGCCCCATCTCGTATAAATATACATTTTGATACAATATTGCATTTGAATCTTATTTAATAAATGTCAAGTTATACGTAACAAGAATTGGCTCGCAGGGATGTAATCAGAACGGGGAAAAATTCTGCAGCAAGACGGGGCTTCGAGACGAGGTACGGTGCAATATTTAAATAACATTTGCCCGGAATGTACGATCCTCTAAATAAAATTCTCATCGCTGCACTGATCGTTCAATGTGAGAAAATCTATAATATTTTACATGCATACTGAACTGAATAACGATTTGAATGTAAAAGTGACGCAATTTGTGAAAGTAGTTAGCACGCCCTGCTACAGAAGTGGAGGTCGTGAATTCAAGTCCCACGATGGTAAACACTATTAAAATTTGGAACAAAAACCTTTTTTTTTTTTAATACTAAATCTAAAACTATTTAACTTTATTGTTTGACCCAGAGTACCTAATGCCGGAATTCCACTGCGAGCGGAGCGGAGTTAAAATGTGTCAGTTTAACATCCAACGATTGATTCCATAGCGCCAACGAGTTGTATGACTATGAAAGCAACCCACTCGCAGTAGAAAGCCGGCATACCGGCCTTCCACTGCGAGCGGAGCGGAGTTAAAAATGTGTCAGTTCAACATACAACGCTTGTTTTCATAGTCATACAACCCTTTCGCGCTATGGAAACAATCGTTCGATGTAAAACTGACACACTTTTAACTCCGCTCCGCTCGCAGTGGAAAGCCGGCATAAGAGTCAAATGTTATGATGATCATAATAAGGTTTGTTTCATGACAGGTATCTAATCTACAACCTTCTGTCACTGTGTCGCAGGCTGGCAAGTGAGTCGGGTCGTCGGGTCACCTGTCGCGTCACAGGTACCGTCGAACCTACATATTGTCAAATAAGTAAACTCAGTAGCGGATTTACTTGTTAACATAATTTGAAAACAGGGAGAGAGCGGTGTTGGTCTAGTGGTGGATAAAACGACTTTCATTACAAAGTTCGAGGTTTTAAAACCTGGCCGACCGCGCACCAATATATTTTTCGTTAAGAAAGTCGTGGCTACGAAACATCAGGGAGTGGACAGGAATAGCGAGTGCCGCCAAACTATTTAGCCTCGCAAGAGATCGAGTAAAATATGCTGAACTGACTGCCAGCCTTCACTAGTTGGAGAGGCACCCTGAGAAGAAGAAGAAGAAAAATTTAAGTGCGCTATTAACATCGCTCTTAAGCATGATTTATGCTAGACCGGGCCGTGTCCGGGCCGTGTCCGGGCCGGGGGGAGGGGACGGGCTACTTTTGTATGAAGACAGCACGGACGCGGCACGGACAACATGCAAAACAAAAGCTGTCTTCGTACAAAAGTAGCCCGTCCCCGCCCCGGCCCGGACACGGCCCGATCTAGCATAAATCATGCTTTACGGTGAAGGAAAACATCGTGAGGAAACCTACAGCTTAAAGTCACGCAAAAAGGCCCAGTTATAACCACACAGTAAAAGTAAGGTAAAAGTAAAACGCCAAACAGAAATACATCCCTGTGCTCTCGGAGGCTTTTGGCATTTAAGGCATGAAGATTTAGAATTTGTACCAAAAATGTACTAAAAATACAGAGTCGTGTTCCTACATTAACTCAGCAATGTTACGTTTCTGTTGGTAATCACCTACTTTAGGCGATAAGAGTTGAAATTTATGGCGATTTGCTAAGGTTGATGTTGAAAATACTGCGCAAGAAACTTTAACCCATGCTATTTATGGGGCTGGTGCCTGGGACATATTGGATTGTGTAAATAAAAACTTACAAGGAAACAACAGCTTTGAGTATACAGGTACGAGTTGGCAACGGGCGACATGAGGCGACGAGGCAGACGACGTGTCGTGGCGACACTACTGGAGGGTTACGTTTCTATGAAACTCCCTACGTAGTCAGCCACACGAAGCTAGGGACGCGTCGTCGAGCTAGCGTAGGGAATTTCATAGAAATACCAGTAGTGTCACCGCGACAAAAATCTCTCTAAGCCCTTAGATGAAAACAAAAAACAGCAGATACGTTACCTAGTGTCGGAAAATGAGACGATAAAACTACGTCTAGCTGACGCACTAGCCTCAGTTGTATGTCGAACCATTGCCGCGTGAGGACGTGCTGTCACACTGCGATTATCTTTTTGAAATCCATAAGAATACCTTCTTGCTTATTTTACAAATGCCTGAATCATTCAGGGATACAAAAAAAACATTTCACGCGTAATTACTCAAATAATAAAATAAAATAATGAATATACCTATATTAAAATCAATTTCTAAGACAAATGTTTTTAAATACAATAATTTTATGACGTAGATGTAGGTGTTTATAGCTCATTTTTCAAATACCCAATGTTAGAATATACCGTATCTACAATCTTTGTTTTCATCTAAGTCTAAGCCACTGTTCGCGCTCTAGCTATAGTGCTGAATATCCAGCGAGCAAGCATTCAATAGAATCTTTGCAAACGCAGACAGAAGAGAAGAATGCTCTACATTTTTAAAGAGTGGGGGAATGAATGGGCATAAGCTCGTTTGTAAATCATCGAAAGTTAAATGTCGATTCGTTCGACGTGCTTCGACTTTGATGTTCACGATTTTAATCCAATACTGAAGGAAAATGAAAATGCAGACGAGACTGTTTTCAGTCGGCCCACTGATTATAGGCGTAACGATGGCTAAAAATGATGACGATCCAACGTCAGTGAAGCCCTTGTCGCCAAAAATTATCGTGGCGTGTTGAATTGTCAGTTAATATTAATCCTATCCTATCCTACTATACTTAATATTATAAAGCTGAAACTTTGTGTGTAGGTACCTATAATGTGTGTGTGTGCTCCTGTGGTGCTCCTATGTGCCAAAATGGTCGGTATGTACCTATGTATGTATCTAGCGACCATAAATATCACTAATTAATCCATCCGGAACTTACGCAAGTAAAAGTGGGGAGCGCTGCTTATGCCATTATAGTTGTTATAGAAATGATGGCTTATTCCCATTCGGGCCATTTTTTTTTTCCTATTCGGGCCAAAACAATTGCCTATAGATGCCTAACATTACGGTCACTATAAATGTTAAAGTTATTGAATTAGATTACAATTTGTTAATTTCATAGACACTTACTAAAATAACAGACTTGGCTTTATTTATAACTAGCTGCGCTCCGCGGTTTCACCGGCATACGTTCAATCCCTCGGTCCTATCTATCTCTATACCAAAATTCATCAAAATCGGTTTAGCGACTTAACCGCGACAGACAGTTTATAAAATTAGTAAAGAGAACATAGATTAGTATAGAAAATAAAGATCTAGAAATATTTTACAAGGAGAAATACATCATCACAAACCCTGTCATGACAGGATTCGAACCCTGTGCCCTTGTTTGCCGGGCGAGTGCGCGACCCCTGCGCCACACGGGAACCCAGACACTTGACACTTGACAAGGTGAATTTACGATTATGATTTCTCCTTGTTTATAAGGCTCGGTTTGAAAATTAATAATAACTTTTTTACGTTAGAAATGATTTGGTCGCGAGACTTAGCATTTTTGTAACTATGTATATTACATTACATGTATATTTTTAATAGTAAAGTAAAGTAAATATTTATTGTTTCGCTGTGACAAAGGTTCCTATAATTACTCATATAGTCTTAACAGCTAACTCTTTTCGAGTATACAATATTAAACTTAATTCTAAAGTTTAAATAATGACTAAAAGCTACAATCTTATAAAATTCGCTCTAAATAGTGTCTTCAAAATGAGATTCTTGTTTCTTGTTTGTATAAACTTGTAATTTTCTTTTTTGGATAAATAAATGTATTTGTATTTGTATTTGTAGATATCAAATGACTAATTCGAGTAATCTGTACTCAAATTCCCGAACCGACAGTAGGTACCAAAGTTTGAGGACTACCTACGAAAAAGTCGCTGCTTTTTCACACTTGAACAAATCGGTCAAGTGGGGGCTGCGTTCGAGCGTAAGAAGGATCCGGCTTTTTATCGGCTTTGGAGATCTACAGTTAAATACAATTTTCAGTTCATCGGTTTGAACCTGCAAGGATATTTGTTTTGGTGACGTAGATTAAATATATGAGTTGGTAACCGACGGCACCCGACAACAAGTGTGCAGACGTAAATATATACATGGCAATATTTGTAACCGTAGTCAGCGACGCGACGTTGTCGCTTACTTTTTAAATCGAGAAGTAGACACGTTACGACACACATTATAGTACGTTTTTTTAATTTCAGACTATTATCTGACGTTTTGTTTCTTGTATTTGACATTTTTTCTTTGGAAACATGTGTTAAAACGTGGTTTATAATTAAAAAACAAAGTATACCAACAGTACTAGGGGAACTTCCCTCTGGCTGGGCTTTAGAGATGTTTGCCTTACAAAAATTGGTGTAACAAATTTTATGATTTTATGTTATTTAGGTAAATTAGTTACCTACCTACTATAAATTACATACTGTTGCGAGAGGTCGAGTTTGGCGGCGCGATGACGATGACGTAATTTTTTGACAAGTGGAAATCTGGCAACATGGTAGAAAATGCTTTGTAACATGGTAGAATTAATATTTGTAATTATGTAATTATAGCGGCAACAGAAATACATCATCTGTGAAATTTTGGTGAAATCGATATAGCCTGGTAACAGAGAGACGGACTGTAGAGTCTTAATAAATTGGTCCTGTTTTTTGCGTCTTTGGGTACCTTTAGAACCCTAAAAAAGAAAGCTTCCGTTTTCCGCTCAAGCTTAGCTCAGCTTCAGTTTTTAAAACAAGTGAACATAGTTGGCATAGTAGGTACGCGGTAGACGCACAGCTACAGAAAACTGTTCAACTACGCAGAGCTAAGCTGAACTAACTTATTCCAGTCGGCAATAGACTTTCGGCTCTAAAGCTGACATTACTTTGCCTTCTAAACATTCCGCTGGTAAAATGGTAAACCCTCTTATTACATAAATCTTAAAGTTTATCTGGCTTTGTGTAAACGTCGTGTTGTGTCGTTGACATAGGGCTTGTTTGCTCGACCTTAGTTTAGGATGATAAGGAGCTTGTATTATTGGTTCACCTATACAATATGTACAAGTTTGTCGACGTACGCATGCTAAGATTAATTATAGTTAATATTACTAGTCATGCCCATTGAGTTCCTCTCGCTGTTTTGAGTTAGGTGGCGAATGGCCCCTTCAAAACTGGGACCGGGGCCCAGTCGCCACTCCAAATGTTTGGTGTGAACCTAAGTAAACGTGGGCCCAGTCACCAAAATTTTTATTGACTTTTAATTTTATTATTTATTTTATTTCTTTTAATTTTTATTTTTTAATATCTTATGACATTTAAATATTTTTGACATTTTTTATTTTAATTCCTGCTATATTTGAAAGTTTTTTTTATTGTACTTATATTTTAGATTTTTTAATTTGATTTTTAATGACTTATTATTTACTTTCTTTTAATTTTATCTTTGACATTTAAATATTTATGTATGGGTGTATAAATGCCTTGCCTTGCCTAACTTGCCTGAAATAAATGAATTTTAATTTAATTTAAAAATTTGTAGTGGCGACTGGGCCCTGGTCCCAGTTTTGAAGGGGCCCATTCGCCAACTAACTCGCTGTTTTTCCCCTGTGAGCAGGTCAGTAGTTACCATGATGTTCTCGAAGAAATTCGAATCGATTGGTTTAAGAAAAAGCTGATTGATTCCGTGTCTGTTTTTCAGTTAGCTTCTTCTTCTCATCTGAGCGCCGTTCCTGTTATTTTTACGGTCGGCCGCCTGCCTGACACCAACTCCACCCACTTTATCCGCCACCGCGCGAGGACAAATTCAAGGTTTTTACGAGTCCCTGGGGAAGAGATGGGGTAGCCCTTTTCTATGCCGGGGCTACACGACCAGTCTTTCAGTGAGCTATGCTATTAAAACTATTGAACGATACTAGATTGTTACAAATAGAAGACATGGTTTTTACCACACACGAAGATATCAAGATAGACGCTCGCCGTTTTCGCCTCAAAATGTACGAAAACTAAAATTTCTACTTTTTCACTGCCTGCTGTGATGTCATGTCTATTGTTTACCATGCAATTTTAAATTTCTATTCAATTCAATTCAATTGTTTTAACGTTCGATATAGTTCGATTGGTGCACGAACGATTACAATCGTTAGTTACAATCATAAGCGGGTTTCCAAAAGTTGTGTTATTGTTAGGATTTGAGTTAAAAATAGACATATACAAAGTTTATGTATATTATGTACCTACCTATATCTGTGATTTTAATGATGTTCGGTCTGTATTTGTTTGAAAGTCTTTGCAACAGTTACACATACACAGACACTGTAAATCTACATCTACGCTAATATTATAAAGAGGCAAGATTTGTATTTTTGTATGTCTGTATGTTTGTAATAAATAAACTCAAAAACTACTGAACCGATTACAAAAAGTCTTTCACCATTACAAAGCTATATTCACCCCGACTAACATAGGCATTTGATCCCGATATTCTCACGGGAATCGGGACTTATGCGGGTAAAACCGCAGGACGCAGCTAATAATCCATAAGATCAGCCAATCACAATATTCATATTAAGTAAAGCAGCATCAAAATCCTTATTTACATTTTTTTCCAAAGAAAGCAATAGGTATACATAAAACTATCACCTGATGCAAACAAAAGGAGTAAAAACCTACAGAAATAGTGGCACCGCACTACTTTCAACAAGCACGAGTACGAAATTGAATTCTATTCACAGTCACACATGAAACATTCACGATGTTTCAATGCGAACTTAGATACACTTCTAGACAAACTATTCTGTGATAGATTAGTTATTAATTTTGAACGTAAAATCCCGCTAAATTAAATAATTACGACTGAATTTTTTAATAGCGTGGTGTTTATAAGTTTTAGCATTTCACGAAAATGATTTCGCTTTGAGGATTGACAATCCTGAAGATAAGATGTGTAAAGGTTTGAAAACGATGAACAATGAAACCATGCAAAAATAATAAACACCACGCGATTACCCCCTTACGCGTTTATGTAAAGTTTGTCTTTTACTGTGACATCAGACAGTCACATCATCATCATCCGAGCGATGTTCCCGGTTGCATCCCTCTCGAGAGCCCAGGACCGCTTTCCTACTTTTACGTCTCCACTTCGCACGATCTTCGGCATCCCGTGTAGTGAGGCCATTTGCACGCATATCCGATTTTACGACGTCAAGCCAGCACTTCTTGGGTCTTCCCAATCTGCGTGCTGGCGTTTGTGGCTGTCTGCTACATCAGACAGTCACAAACGTTATAAAAACTTAGTCATCGTTCATAAGGGGGTAAAAAAAAATAGTTCAATTTCAATCTAACATCGCGAAAACAAAAGAAAAGTCTAAAATACGAGTCTTTGTCCAAATATCAAGTACCTACTAAGCTACTTTCTAATATTACGTATTCAACCATTAGGACTTAAAAACTTTTGACGTGACGGCAACCCCAACTTTTGCCGTAACTTTAGATGAATCTGACAGCAACAATTAACACTGTCGACTGTCACACTCATCAAGAAGTTAGATAAGTAGGTTTGTATGTAGTAAGTAGGTAGGTACTCACATAATATGTTCTCCTACGTGATAAGAATGCGGGGCGTTAATTAACGTGGGCAGAAATTAAGCTACAGTTGTATAATTTGTTTTATTTCATTCGGAAAACAGGGAGGCTACCGCGGTTGTATCGTTGACAGCAACTCGATGCCGACGCGGTAGTTTGACATCTCTGACAGCGGAGTTTTCAATTTTGAAACCGCGCATCCATGGCCGTCAGCCGTCGATTTGAAGATTTTCTGTCAATATCTTCAATTCAATTCAATTCTGTCTGTGTTGCATTCATTCGATTTGGCTTCGGCATCATATCGTGTAATCGACGCGTCGATTTGAAATGTTCGCGGTTCGAAATTCGGCTGTCAACTGTCTAATGAATTCGATGCCGATGCCGACGAAACAACCGCGGTAGCCTTTCAGATCGTGGTAATATTCTGACTTTACTAGCGTAGTGATTTAATTTTATCATGATAGTTTCACCCTCGTCAGTCCCGCGAGTTTAAAAAGTAGCTTATGTTTTAATATAGATCTCTAACTATCTGCATACCAAAGTTCACCACAATCGGTTTAGTAGTTTTTGCTTTCATTGGGTGGAGCAGATAGTAGGTATTTAAAACTGGACCCGCGGGTTGCCGAGAGGAATGCAACCGGAAACATCGCTCATGTGAGGCTATATATTATATGCCGCTTGCGGTGACTATGTTTATGTAACGTTTGTCGCTGTCTGTTAACTTACAATAAAAGACAAACGTTATATAACGTTAGTCATCGTTTATAAGTAAGGGGGTAAAACGTTAACAATTGCTGAATTTGTAGTAGACAGTATCTAATACAAATTCAGCAACCCACGGATAGTTTTCACTTTTATTATTATTTTTATATTTGTAAAGTGTTCCCGTTTTCTTGTCCATCATTGTATCGCTTTCAGTTGGATTAATATTTCATATCCGACATCCAGCGTTTGTTCTTTGCAATTCACCGAAATCTGAGCAAAGATATATTATTTCCAACAAGATAGATACCTACTGAGGTAAATACTAATATTAGTTCATTAAAATAATAGATCAAAACCTGAGATCAAAACAAATTTATGTATCTTTCTTTCTAATATATAAAATTTCCATGTCACAATGTTAGTTACCGTACTCCTCCGAAACGGCGCGACCGATTTTTATCAAATTTTATATGCGTATTCAGTAGGTCTGAGAATCGGCTACTATCTATAATTTATAAGGCAAAACAACGTTTGCCGGGTCAGCTATATAAATAAACTAGCTCATAAAATTTGGTAAAAGTCGGCAAAGCCGTTTCGGAGGAGTACGGTAACTAACATTGTGACATGGAAATTTTATATATAAGAAATATTATAAATTTGTTTAAAATATGGAATGAACTTGCCTGCTAAATATCGTGAGTAGCGCCGAGGCGCCAACTACTAGATAATCTGTGATTTGTGTTCACATGATGTTCGTGCTACAGTAGAACGAGCATGTGAACACAAATGTAAATGTGAACACACGCAGAACTAATAGCATAGTATGCTTATTTTAACTAGTTTAACTTTCGGAATTCCATCTGTAAAAGAATAACATTTAGTTTTTACCGACAGGTGTCGGGACTAAAAACTAAATATTATTATTTTACAGAGTAGTTTAGCTTAGCTTAGTATAGTTTAGCTTAGTTTCGCTAGCTTAGCTTAGTTTAGCTAGCTTAGCTAAGTTTAACTAAGCTTAGTTTAACTAGCTTAGCTCATAGTATAGTATATAGTTCATTGAACAAGAAGATAGTCGTATATTTTCCAAAAAATAAAACGCAACATTACCAGTATTGTTATTGAATTTTGATCACTGTATTTTTACTTTTTCAATCGGCGTTTATGAACGGAATTTGAACTTGTAATCCGTTTATAAACCCGATTAAAGTAATTTCGGGGGCTTTAAAAATCTTTTCACGAATAAATGTTCAAAAAAATATCTTTTTTCAAACCCCAGTCCGAGAAAGCTGATTGAATCGGTTTGCATAATCGTCCTAAGCTCTTTTGTTCGGTCTAATGGACTCCCGTTGAGCGTATTTCGAATTAACCTCATTTCAAACAATTATCACTGGAATTACAACTTTAGATCTCTGCTAGAATATAAAAAATACAGATAGGTGTAAGTGATTAAGCTCAGTGCACACATAATTATACGGGGAGGGAACCCTGAGTGTTCCGTTAATCCTAGCACGTTTGTTTGTTTTTAAGGTTCCGTATGTGATCCTTTTACTAAGACTCGATTGTTTTTAAGTGCTTAAGGCTTGCACTTTGCACTGCACACTTTCTTAGAAATAAACTCTGTAAACGAACACGATTGGAACTCTTAATTTTATATTTTCCCGGGTGTTAATCGCGTGAATTTACTTTTTAATTCTCTTACCTCGACGAAAAAAGAAAATAAAAAAAACCAAAACAAAAGGGACAAAAAATGCGAAATTCGAATATTTTTAAGGAACAAAAAATACGTTACGTTGTGTTTTTGCAGAAGTATTGTTCCTTAAAAATATTTCTAAGACTTATTATTATTTCTTTATTTATGTCCGTATGTGTGTCATTACTCATTAGTCATTAGGCTGCATCTCATGAACTCTTATAGCTAGATAGTTACCCTCTTACATATAAACGATGACTAAGTTTATGTAACGTTTGTCACTGTGTGTTGATTTTGAAATTGAAACTTCAAGTCACAGTAAAAGACAAACGTTACATAAACTTAATCATCTATACGTAGGTATATATAGGTACGTAGGTAGGCGATTCCTCTTTATAATATTAGTATTGAAGTAGTTCTATACTAATATTATAAAGAAGAAACATTTTATCTATGTGTGTATGTGTGTCGTAAGTATGTTTATAATGAATAAACTCAAAAACTACTGAAACGCTTTCAAAAATTCTTTCACCATTAGAAAGCTACATTCACCCTGAGGAACAACGTAACTATTTTTGATCCCGATATTCCCATGGTATTACAGATGATGTATATTTCTTTTGCCACTGGCACTTGACTGTAAACAATAAACTAAACATCAAAAAGAGAATAAAATAAATGTTTAATGGCACGTATTTATTGTATGGGATACAACAAACTTTGTATTTTTTGTGACAATTGTACAGAAACCTTCCTGTGCGAGTCCAACTCGTACTTAGCCGATTGTTATCACCGCTAATAGTCCTGCCTGTCCAGCTACGGTCATAGCAAACTGAAAACTAGTCCGTGAACGTGACGATTTTGCATTTTAAATTGCATTTCCTTTTGTACGATTTTTAATTTAGTTATTTGACGAGCTCTGTGGCGCCTCGGGCGAATACACGACTGCAATACAGAAGGTTGCCGGTTCGATTCCCGCCCGGAGCAAGTATTTATGCGTTTCTGGTCTGGGTGTCTCTCCTCTCTATCTATAATAATATATCTATGTATATTTACAAAAGAAAAATAAATATGTATATATAATGTGTAGCATATCCGTTGTCTGGTCTCCATAAACAAACTTAGTAGCTTACCACGGGGATAGATGGCGCTGTGTGAGGTTCACAGAATTTATTTTTTATTTATTTATTTAGACTACAATTTATATGTAGTGTGTTTGTTAGGTATAGATCTGGGGTTCTATTTTTGAATAGCTTGTGCCACTTCGAGCGATTTAAATAGTTCGATTTCTACTGATTAATCGTCAATTTAGGTATTTTTTCTACGTGAATCGTACGACCGCAACGAGTGGTTTGAACCACTTGCCGCAGGAGTCCGACATCGAACGAAAATCAACAGATATTGAGATATTTTAATCGCCCGAAGTGGCACGAGCGATTCAAAAAAAGGCTCCTGGAGGGGTACTTTAATTCTATTAAAGAACGAACGAACGAAAGAAAGAAAATCTGTCATCCGTCCTTCAAAACCGTCAGAAAATAAAATTTCGGACGAATGGATGACAGATTTTCATCTGGAATTATCGTTCGTTTTATCGTTCGTAGAATTAAAGTAGAGGCTCTGGACGGGTAGGTACTTTAATTCTACGAACGATTGAAAGAAAATCTGTCATCCGTCCTTCAAAACCGTTAGAAAATAAACGAACGGTTGGATGACAGATTTTCATCTGGAATTAACGTTCGTTTTATCGTTCGTAAAATTAAAGTAGAGGCCCTGTCCTAGCGTGGTTCTAGCATTCAATGGCATCGAATGTTCGTTATCAATCAACAGAGCAATCAATCAAAAAGCTAAATCAATTAGGTTACTGTGTTTACTATATTCGGGAACAAAAGGACCCAAAGCCTTAGATTAAAACAAAAATAGTAGATACGGTATATTCCAACATTGCGTATTCGAAAAATGTGCTAGAAACATGAATTTTCATAAAATTATTATATTTTATTACATTTGTCTTTAAAAAGATTTAGGCATTTGTAAAATGAGCAAAAAGACATTCTTATGGATTTCAAAAAGATAATCACAGCGTGACAGCACGTGCTCACGCGGCAACGGCTCGACATACGACTGAGGCTAGTACCTACATCAGCTAGACGCAGTTTTATCGTCTCATTTTCCGAGACTAGGTAACGTATCTGCTGTTTTTTGTTTTCATCTAAACCCGAAGCCGAATATTCGTAAGTGACGTGAAGCTTTACAACTATGTTGAATTATTTCTAATAATAATTGCTCCACTTAATAGCACCACTGATGAATTTACACATGAGGGAACCACAGGTAATAGGTATAATAACTACCCATGAGTACGATAACAATAATAACAATTTAATGTTTTATTTCGATATAGAAAATCATGACAATTCCAGCAAATGACACAATAAATAAAATGAATGAAATTACAAATGAAATAAAGAAAGTTGTTATTTCAGATAGCAGTCGTTAGGTCAACTTAGAGATCGTTAGGCTTGAAAACTCTAACACTAGGTGAGCCACATCACTACCGATAAGAAAAGAAGAAGGAGAATGAAATTACGTACCTACCTATACTCTATTTCATAGATCAAAAATGTAAGCAAAGAACCTTCAAAATCACAGGAAAAAGTAAATAAAGAGCTGTCACTTTCAAATAAATGTATACGATTTTTATTTACATTTTTGATCTAAGATTCTGAAGTAGAGTAATAAGCACAGGTATAGGTGAGTACCTAAGTAGGTACGTCTATACCTACCTAAGTACGTCTAAACTTAGTATTTGCTTCGTTAATAGGTGGCCTGCATTCATATTTTCACGTGAATTCATGTGTTTGACCATCAGGGTTGTAAAAACAACTAGTAAAGCCAGTCATTATTAAATTAAGTTCAAATTGTCCCGAATATAAAATACCAAGTTGTCAAAATGTAGGCAAGTAGGTACCAATGCGCCTATATCTATAGATAGTCTTGGCCACGTTTTTACTTTTTCTAGTCTCGTCATCGCCACGTCCTCGCCATCTATTCGTCTCAGGACTTAAGCACCATAGTGACCAAGCCTCGTTAATTTGACAGGTTCACCATTAACCAAAGGTTGGTATGCCCATTGTTTTTTGTCTCCATTGTAATGTTTTCGTATAAAATAAAATGTTGCTTAAACGTGACTGTAATCAATTTAAGGTTAAAGGTAATAATAGCTCATCAGAGCTACATCGTAACCCGACGTCGACTTCAGCGCCCACAATAGTAATTATTCGTAAAGTCACCGGATCGCCTCGCTTGCAGGCTGTCGGCTAATAGGACACTCTGTGATTACTCTCTGCTTGCTAGAAACATGACACCGGCCACCTTTGGCCTTATCTACTTGCATGCTTGGCGTTATGTTGAAAGCGCATTATCACTACTCACACGTAGATCAATGTCGGTCTGATTTCGTGAGTGGCATCCGTGGCACCCGTGGGGAACCTGTCGACAGTATCTAATGCAACCCTAGAGTCTCATCGCTTCGATGAGATATGATATTTTAAAACGTCACAAAATCGACCATAACTAAAACATAGCTTGTTTGCCTACTCGTTACCTGCAGACTGCAATTAAATTATCCGAAAATGTCAAAAAGTTGCTTCCACTATTAGCAAACACTGAACGGAAAAATAAGAAATAGGTATAATAAATATCTGTACCCGGAGGTCTCCCTGCGTAGGTCCAAGATCGGAATCGGGGTCAGATCGGGATTGCAATAAAAAATAGCCTAGGTATATCTCTCTCCGAGATCCCATCTATTTCTATACCAAAATTAATCGAAATTGAGTTCAGCGGCTTAGATGTGAAAACGTATAGAGACAGAGAGACCTTTGCATAGGTACCTATTTTATACTGACCTATAATATGGGGTGTTATAAGTTATAAGAGACGAAGAAAATCGTGTTTATTTATTTATGTATTTATTTATTATTCGAGATACATACAGCTCTTAAGAAATAACTTATAAAAGAATAGAAACAACAGGCCACTTACATGTTGCAATTTCCTGTTCAGGACAGCAAGTTTTATAGAATTTTCACGAAATATTTAATTTAGTTCTGTGACAGAACTTTACAGGTAGTAAAGGTGAAAATCAGTTTCCAAATAGCAAAAATCATGAAAACACGAAGCCATAATATTGCAAAAGCAAGGAAATTAGTATGGATCGCACATCTCCCTATTTTACCTAAGTAACAAAACATAATTAATCAACATCTTCATACACTGAATCATAAGATTTTTCTTTATGAGGCGCCCGCATGACATGCCACAATTTCTCCGGGGATCTTAATAATATTAAAGATATAAATAATGTAATGTTTGAATATCACGCAATACATGCCTTAATAAGGCTTTGTGCTGTTGTGTAACGCACTTTATGACGGCATTTAACGTTAATTTGTAACATAGCGGTGACCAATCTCGGCGGGTGGCCGGAGGATTTTTCACCATTAAAAAATATTGATGCGATCCTTCCAAATATAAAAACAATCATCTCAAACGGCCAAACTGTCTTCAAGTATCGGAAAAAATATAGCGACGAATTGAGAACCTTCTTTGGTTTTTGGGATGACGGTTGAATAGAAGTAACGCGATTAATGTAAATGATTAACTCTTAAAAATACTATTACAAGCAATAACTAACAGGCTGTGCCTAGACAGAACTGATCAAAATAAATATAGGGAGATTCCCCAATGAAACGGTCTTGTTTTGAAACTTACACTATCGATATTTCAAGTTTTTGATCGAAAATATTTTAGGTTTCTTGGGTGTTAGCAACATCTATGACAATAGGCAAAATAGACACCACACAGGTCATCAATGGTGCCAACACCCAAAAACCATAAAACATTTTCGATAGTGTTTTCCTCTACCTATCTTACGTATTTTTAATCGAATCGAATTTGTTGCTTGTAAACAAATGAAACAATGTAAAGAACTCTCAATTAAAAGTGTGTATCAGCTTTCCGCTGTGCTCTCGTGGTATTCCCTTTATATTCATTAAAACGGGATGTTTCAATAGGAAAAAATTCTCATACCGATTCTGTTCGGTTATCTCAGCAAAAAGTATTAGTATTTGTTCTGAGTTGGATGGCTCTATTCTTAAACTTTACAATTGTAAGAGGGACGATTTCAAAAAATGTATATTACACTTTGATAACATTTTAGTTTGTTCCGCCTGTATGTGACCGCAAATTTTTAGTACCTACATATAAAAATCCGATCACGAAACTGAATGTTCTATAGGATCGAGGAGGGGTCAGTCATATCTTAAATATCGAAACACCTTCTCTCGATATTTAAAATAATGTACTTTAATTATAACTTTAAGAAAATGTTCAACTACATATTAACTGAAAAAATAATATGTGTAGAATCAATCTAAGTATAAAATAACATACGGACGGACAGACGGACAGACGGGCAGACAGACAGACATGACGAATCTAAAACTGACTAATCAGATACTAAACAGATATTCAATAATAAAAGTAACATTGACTCATTTTGTTAGTAGAAGACTTAATACCTATGTTAGTAACAAAAAATAAAAATAAGAAATTAAATAACAAAATATATAAACATTAAATTAACTAGTATCACTGTTTTATTTTATTTTAACACCATGGGCAGTGGCACAACATCATATTATTTTAAATTTAATTAATAACCAAATTTTCCTAGTATGTAAGTGACATGTAACATATAAGTTATCAATACATGATTTGTATTTTTTTTTGTATTTGTTTCATTGAATTTTTTTGTTAAAATGTGAGCGACTGTTAAAACCGAGTGTGTGTAGGTTTAGGGACATTGTTTTTAAGCGCTCAGATATAGATAATCTTATATATAAAATTTCCATGTCACAGTGTTAGTTACCGTACTCCTCCGAAACGGCTTGACCGATCTCCACCAAACTTCACATACGCATTCAGTAGGTCTGAGAATCGGCTACTATCTATAATATATAAGGCAAAACAACGTTTGCCGGGTCAGCTAGTGTAAAATAAACGTACGTTTTGGAGAGAGGATCCTCGAGTTACCAGGAGAACAGAGAACTTGGAAGTAAATGGTCGTAGTGCGAAAAGGAGACTAAATTAACCATTGGGTAGGTACGGAACCCTAAAAAGCGGTTAAAGGACTTTGTGGGGGAAAAGGGGTGAAGAAGATATTGACAGGGAACAGATTGGAGTGGAGGAAAAAGCCCTTATCTCTTTTGAGTGGGGATCTTTTGAGAACTTTTACTACAACTCATATCGCACATAAGTGTTTAACAAGTCAGTACCTACTGACTAGTTACGAATTGAGTAGACCTCAAGATTTACTTTGTTCTTCGGACTATTTGCTTTCTACCAATATTTGAAAATGTTCGGGCAAAACCGTTCGTGTCCCAAGTAATAAGTCGCTAAGTTTCGAGGAAAATTCAGGAAATGCACGGAAAGGTATTGATTAAAGATTTAACCTAGTTTCTTAATTAAAAGAAATATAACGATTGCACTATTTTCGTGGCTATGACATTACGCCTCAATTGAACACTAAACACGACTTCTACAAGATTTTCTTTATTTTCTGTTTAATTTCTCGATCTCCTCCGTGCTTCGGAAGGCACGTAAAGCAGATGTTCTCGGTTGTTATCTTTGATAGTAGTCGTGAGGCAATTCAGAGGCCTTAGGGTGACCTGAAAACTTTAACACTAGGTGAGCCACACTTATACGAAAAGAAGATTACATTTTAAGAATAGAAAAGAAGGCTTTAATTACATTTCCTCGAAAAGTCGATTAAAAAAATGTCAACCTTTTATGTTTCGTGACATATTTTTATACTATTTTATAAAATGAGACAGATTTTTCACTTGTGTAAGCGAAAAAGGTGTCTTATTTCGAAAGTTAGATAAGAAGCTACGATTGTAGTCTTGTAAAATGTTACAAGACTACAACTTAGGTTTGTAAACTTTGAGAATCGGTGTCTTAAGTTTCAATCTCGCGACTTTTTCGAACGATCGTTTGTTCTTTTCATTGTTCGATGTTACCCACTTCGATTTATTGCAGTTTTGTTTGATATTAATGGTTGCGGTTTGTTCTCATATTTAATTACAATATAAAGAATAGGAATCATTTTATTGTTCTAACTGTGTAAAGACATTGGTGAATGAATGTATGTGTGAATGAATGTCATTTACTTGCACGAAATATGGTCACAATAAAAATCATTGTTTATACGATTTTAAAGCAGAAACTAGTAAATTTCTATACCTCTTCTACCTCTTTATAATATTAGTATAGAAGACTAATATTATAAAGAGGTAACGTTTGCGTTGGTAACATGTTTGTATGTTATGCATGTATGTATGTATGTATGTATATTAAGAGGAGTATATACGCCAACGACCTTGAAACTGAAAATCCCTGTCGGGCTCATCGAAAATTGTTGATTATTTCATGACGGAATGTCGTAGAACTTTTTTTTGTGCACAGATCGTAGGTGCCATTGTTTCCTACATTTTGGTGTAGTTTTAAGACAAGAACCTCCTATTGGTGCAAAGCCTATCCAAATTTTAGACAAAAAATGTTTGATTTGGCTAAAATGTCGACAGGCTTCAATACGTTTAGACATATTTGTATGAAAACTGCACTAAAATATCGGAAACAATGTCGCCTACAATCTGTATACAAAAAAAAGTTCTACGACATTCCGTCATGAAATAATCAACAATTTTCGATGCGCCCGACATGGATTTTCAGTTTTTCAGAATAGGGCCCTTAAGGGGAATCTCCGAAACTTCTGGACCGATTTCAATAATTCTTTTACCAATTGAAAGCTACATTATCCAAGAGTAACATAGGATAACTTTTAATCCCGATAATCTTACGGGATCGGGACTTACGTGTACTATATAAGTATATGCACGCACAGTCTATTAATTGCGAGCATTCAATAATGTAGTAGGCATTAATATTATTTTAATACTTAGAAGGTATATATAATATTTATAGCAGCACAACACACATTTGGTATTTCTTTTTCTGTAGGTATGATCAAAATATTCAGCTTTTATTTAACTTTAACTTTAATAACGGTTTATTAATTAAATTTTAACGAATTATTTAACAGGTACCTACTTTCCATTACTTTTGACGAGCTCTGTGGCCGGTCTGTGGCGCGTCGGACAAACAACCGGCTTCAATGCAGAAAGTTTCATATTCGATTCTCGCCAGGAATAAAAATTTATGATGATCATGAATGTTTTTTCTTGTTCTGCTTGTTTCCCAACGTAGGTATGTATTTTAAAAATAAACTATGTTGTAAATCCGCTGTCTAGTTTCCATAGTACAAGCCTAGTCGCTTAGTTTGCGGCTAGAATGCGCTGTCGTCGTTTAAAAATGTCATTCTTCTGTTAACTGCCAAGAGACATACTTTTTATTTAGAAAAAGTTTAGTGTGTAGGTAGTTAAAAACAATTTTGTTATACAACGTGCTCCGAGGAGGGGGTATTAAGCCGAAAGGGGGTTGCTCTAGAGGTCTAGGCGAACAACTTTTGTTCTACATCATCATCATCATCATCCGAGCGTTGTTCCCGGTTGCATCTCTCTCGAGAGCCCGGGGTCCGCTTTCCTACTTTTACGTCTCCACTTTGCACGATCTTCGGCATCCCGTGTAGTGAGGCCATTAGCACGCATATCCGATCTTACAACGTCAAGCCAGCACTTCTTGGGTCTTCCCAATCTGCCGCGGCCGGGCGGAGGCGCCATAGCAAGACATTTGTTTCCCACGTAACTAGCCGGTTTTCGTAGAACGTGGCCGTACCACCGTAAGCGGCATTCTTGCAGTTTATCTGCAATGTCTCGGACATGAAGGCTGCCCCTGATGCGGGAGTTTCTGACGCGGTCTTTTCGCGTCACTCCACACATCCAGCGCAGCATCTTCATCTCCGTGACACGCAGCTCCTGCTTATGTCGCTCAAGCAATGGCCACGCCTCACTACCATACAAAAGGACAGGTCTAATGGTCGTATAGACCTGTCCTTTCAGTTTAACCGGCATTTTCGGGTCACAGATGACACCAGTTACCTCTCGCCACTTGGCCCAAGCTGCCGAAATGCGGGACTTGACGTCACAATCGATGTCGCCGGACTCGTGAAGCACAGATCCCAAGTACTTAAACTGGTCTGTCCGCTCGACCATGTGACCGTCTACGCAGACAGGTGTGGGATCTGTGGTATTGCTAGCCAAGTATTCGGTCTTCGCTACGTTGAGTTGCAAACCGCCGTTCTCAAGTGACTCTTTCCACGCATTTACACGCCTTCCAAGCCGCCCCTTATCCGAGTCCGCTAGCGCAATATCATCAGCATACATGAGCATCCACGGGGGCTGCTCGTGTGCGTCTCGGATGATTACGGACAGTGCGTCCAGTATTACGCTAAACAGAAACGGACTTAGGACGGATCCTTGGTGGACTCCGACTGTAATGAGGAAAGATTTAGTGTCACCAACAGCAGTTCGCACCACTGAATCGGAATTTCGGTACATGTCCCTGATGGTTTCAATATAAGTTTCAGGCACCCCTTTGGACCGCAGCGCCCACCAGATCATCACGCGAGGAACACAGTCGAAGGCCTTCTGCAAGTCCAGGAACAGAAGATGCAGCGGCGTATTCTTCGATCTGTATTTCTCCATAACGATCCTTAGGGCGAAAACAGGGTCCATGGTACCATGACCGGGGCGGAAACCATACTGGCCCTCCGAGACAGTGCACTCCTGCCGGATCCGAGAGTCAACTATACGCTCGTAGAGCTTCATGGTGTGGGACATGACCTTTATACCACGATAACTTCCACACTCCTGCACAGATCCCTTGCCCTTGAACACTGGAGTGATAACACTCAGTCTCCATTGGGCGGGGATTCTGCCGGTCTCGAGTATGCGGTTAAAAAGGTTGGTTAAGATGCCCACACCACGAGAACCCATAGCCTTCCATACTTCGATGGGGACTCCATCGGCGCCGACAGCTTTCCGATTTTTCATGCAGCGAAGAGCCTTGCGCACCTCCTCAGGCGTTATCAGTGGCACAAGTCCTAGATTCGGAGGGAGTTCCCGTTTCCAACTTATCGTACAATGGCTGTAAGTGGTCCCGTCTGGCTCTGGCTACTGCTCTCTTTGTGGCACGTTTGGCAGACCTGTACGCGTCGCGATCTTTAGGAGAGTTGGACGCTTGCCACTTTTTAAAGAGGGCTTTCTTCACCCTAGTCTCCCTCTGGACTGTGTCGTTCCACCACCAAGTTTCCTTGTCACACTTGCGTCCTCCCTTAGACATACCGAGGACCGACCGCGCCGAATCAGCGATAGACACCTGAATCCGGTCCCAGTGTTCCTGTACCGATTCGCCTTCAGCATTGGCACATTTGTCGCCGATTGCTGAGGCGAGCATCTGGGACTTGACTTCATCAAGCATCCACCATCTGATTCGGCGCTGACATGGTTCCGGTCGTTTGTCTTTGGTCTTTACACAGATATCCATGACAAGGATACGGTGTTGGGCAGTGAGACTCTCACCGGGTATTACTTTGCAGTTGGCCACGTTGCCGATATGATGTCTCCTAGTGATTAGAAAATCGATTTGGGTAGCGCGCCCCCCGCTCCTGTAGGTGATCAAGTGGTCGGGCTTCTTTTTGAAATATGTGTTCACGAGTGCCAGGTCGGCAGTGGCACACGTTCGCAGAATTTCTTCTCCTTCCGCATTCCGACTGCCATACCCGTAGCCTCCATGAACACGTTCAAATTCCGCCCCCATCTCACCCACATGACCGTTCAGATCACCACCCAAAACGATTGCCTGTGACAACGGGATAGCCCCAAGGACCTCGCCGAGTTTATCCCAAAACGACCTCTTATCAGCGTCGCTACAACCGACCTGTGGCGCGTAAGCACTTACTAAGTGGGTAGGAACCCCCCCAATAAGCACCTTCACGCACATAAGTCGGTCGCTAAAGCGATTCACCTCCAAGATATCGTCATGCAACCTCTCAGCGAGTACCACAGCCACCCCGTTCTCTCCACCAGGTGCACCCGTGTAGATCAGCTTGTAGCCATTCCCAATAAGCCGGGATCTGCTGCCTTTCCATCGAGTCTCCTGCAGGAACGCCACGGCCACCTTCCGCCTGGAAAGCACGTCGGCTAGCTCCCTCGCGCGTCCGGTTAGCGTGCCAATGTTCCACGTTGCGAAGCGGAGTTTCACATCGTGTTTAGGGGCTAACGTCTTTGGCCGTGCCCGCCCGTGGCACGGTAGCCCTCGTCCACTTACCACAGGAGTCAGGCGAAGCTCCTGCGCGCCGTTATGCGGCGGCGCCCTATCCCTGTGGCCATATCTTTCTCGACTTTCCATACTAGATTTGGCGAATTTCGACTTTTACGGGAGCGACTGCCGTCTGACCTCCCAACCCCGAAGGGAAAGTCCGCGCCAGAGCCTCGTCCGTTTATCAGCAGGTGCACCAAGCTATCAGGTGAGGTTGGCTTGGGCCCAACGATCTTAGTGGGCCCCATACACCCCAAAACTTGTAGAACAACTTTTGTTCTACAAGTTTTGAAAATTCGAAGTAGTTTTCGAAAATGTTGAGTTTAAAGTTTGCATGAAAATCAGCTGTTTTTTAGAGTTTGAGGTCATTGGCCTTAAGGTGCCCTTTTATTTAGTTTGGACCACTACAATCTAAACATTAATTGCCTTATTTTACAAAAATCAGCTGTTTTTTTAGTGATAGGTACCACTTTAAAATTTTCGAAACAAAAGTTCAAATTTCCAAAAGTCGTAGAATAAAAGTTGTTCGCCTAGACCTCTAGAACAACCCTCTTTCGGCTTAATACCCCCTCGTCGAAACACCCTGTATAATGAATGCAAAACAGATAAGTACCTTTTGAGACTAAAAACTCAACAACTGTCTTTAAAAATGTAGGTCATAGTCAACGAGTAGTATATTATGTCAAAATAATTGATTGATAAAGACCTAGTATTTTATTGTTCCTACTACAAGACTGTCAAGACCTAAAAACGTGTTAACCGGGTGTTCGGAATTACCGAATAACAATTTGATAAATTTATTCATGCATATGCATTAAGACGAAGATAGAAGACATAACCTATAGAAATATGTATTAAGACAACTCTGTCCCTTTCGCATGATTAATTTTATTCAAAACTAGCTGCGTTCCGCGCTTTCACCCGCGTAAGTCCCGATCTCGTGGAAATATCGGCTTCAAAAGAAATAGACTATCCCACACTAAAAGAACTTTTCAAATCGGACCAGCGGTTCCTGAGATTAACGCGTTCAAACCAACAAACAAACAAACAAACTCTTCAGCTTTATCTAATATATAAAATTTCCATGTCACAGTGTTAGTTACCGTACTCCTCCAAAACGGCTTGACCGATTTTTATGAGATTTTGTATACATATTCAGTAGGTCTGAGAATCGGCTACTATCTATAATTTACAAGGCAAAACAACGTTTGCCGGGTCAGCTAGTTTTAGAATAGATTCAAACTTTTCGTGCAATTGATTATTAGATTGATGTTTTTAATGAAACTAAAATTGTCTGATTTCGGGTGGATGAGAGTTTAGGGTCCAAAATAAATGTAGACGACCCTGAACTTTCGGGTTGCGGGTTTGATTCCCGAGGGGAACAAGTATTTATAACTTAGAAATAAATACTTGTTTCTGGCCTGTCTATGTATATGTATAATAATATACATACGTTAAATGTACGAAAAAAATACATAGGTAACTATATAATTTAGTCACCATCCATAATACATGTATGGTGGCCTACATTGGGGCTAGATGGCCCTGTATGATCTTCAAATACATATTTTTTTTATCTATTATTTATTTAACTTTTATCCATCGCAAGATAAGGTTAAATTGGATTAATTGTCATAAAACAGATTCTCAAAAGTAACATAGTACCTATACTTGTACTATGTTAAAAAACAATTTTAATAACACACTTTTTAAACTTACACGATTTCCGTCCATTTTTATTATTAGACACAGGTCTAGATCGCGTTAGATAATCATTGTTATTATTTACCTCGACGTTTCGGCAAACGAGTTATACCGGTCGTGGTCCTGAGAAAACTCAATGATTAATAACAATGATTATCTATAACGCGATCTAGACCCGTGTCTAATAATAAAAAAACAATTTAAGTAATTTTGTGTTACATACGAAACGCGAATGGATATTTATTCGCGGCTCGTATGTACACTTCACTCTAGTCTGTATGCATATGATATAAATAACCGAAGTCTTATCGTAAGTAATAAATTTAGCTCCAAACCGGGGATCGAACTCGCGACCTCCACGTTGCCGCGTTGCTCCGTGTTGTGTATCGGAAATTCAACTACTTATCATGAGTGTCGTCTCTGCATTTTCTTTCACCAGAAAATATTTATTAAGTATGTATGTATTTTAAAAGACGTTTTATGCTCTTCTATTCTACTTTTCGGTTATCGAATTTTAACTTTATTGTAAAGCAATGATGTTCTTATAGGGGAAGATACGGTATATTCTAACATTGCGTAGTCGAAAAATGAGCTAGGAATCGCAGTGTGACAGTATCTGTTCACGTGACAACGGTTCCACATACGACTGAGGCTAGTGCGTCAGCTGACGCAGTTTTATCGTCTTATTTATCGTAACTAGGTACCTTATCTGCCCTTATTTGTTTTTATCTAAGTTGTAAAGAAAAAATATACCCACTAATCTACTTATAAACAGTGACTAAGTTTATGTAAGTTTGTCACTATTGCCACTATCTGCTTACTTTGTAACTTCGTGTCACAGTAAAAGACAAACGTTATATAAAATTAGTCACCGTTTATAAGTAAGGGGGTTAGAGATGGAGTTCAAAATTTGGCTTTTTAGTCATCATTGTTAATTTTTTTATCGTTTACTTTTTATTTTTACTTCATAGGTATTTTCTTTTGTAATAGGATTTATTTATTAAGGGTTCTGTTGTTTTGTGATTAAAATAAACGGAAAATCTCTTAGATTTTTATTGTACCACCTACTTACAGGGCTATTTTATTCAAATCAAAAATTGTGCAGGACGTAGTTTTCTACATTGAAACGAAGAACTTTTACATTTTACACTGGTGGGTTTTTTTATAAACACAGAATCCTTAAACTAACCTTATACTCTGTTTACACCGAAATTACATTACACATCTGACACATAGAATCTACAATCTACATAAAGTCCGTAATTCTTTTTTATTTTAAATAATGTGTAGGTACTACCGATAAATGTCGTACATCATGGATGGACACAACAATCAAAGGCTTATGCCCAAACGGGCCATTCTTTTTCCTATTCGGGCCAAAACAAATTTTCGAATACCTAATCTTTTTTCCTCAAAGGGCCAAAATGTTTAAAGTACAAACTGCAAAAAAACACTGAGAATTTGATTTTTTGCCCGACATTTATCGATAGTAGGTACATACAAAAATAAATTGCGAACTTTATGAGCACGCTATGTATCAAATGTTCAGTCTCCGAGTATACAAGGCATAAATTAGAAAATTATTAATGCACTCAGTTGTGGTCTTAATACAATTACTTATGTTAAAACGTTGTCTGGTTACGTACAACGAAAATATTAAGAGAACCCATCAAATAATTACAAATAGTGCGTCTAATGTACTAGCATACATTAATGATAATAATAATACGTAATGTAATAATATTATTATGTAAGGGACCTATCAGATAGAGATCGGTCACGCGGTCAAGCGTTCTGCGTTCGCGTTCTGCGTTCGAGCGTGCAATTGCTCACGAACCCACGAGTACTTCACGAGTAGAACCAAATATATAATGTACTTTTTGAGTAGAACTACGGTTCTACTTGACCGACGCGGTCAGAATGCCTTCTGCCTTCATATATATATGTAACGTAATATAAAGAACGCAAAACTGACCGCTTGAACGCTTAACCGAGTCACCGCTCTCTGTCTGATAGATCACTTAAAGCCTTATTAATAAACGTGGATTAAGGTCGGAGTAATTCTGCCGCTTTATATTTCTGTCTGTCAACTTTGAAAGTTCTTGTCACGGAAAAAGACAAAGCATGTTCTCACTACTCCGACCTTACTCCACGTTTATTAATAAGGCTATTACGGTCGAAACAGAAAGCGGTCAATACTAGTTTTGACCGATGACTAAAGCGGGGCTTACATTAATTTCACAAAAATAGATGCGTAGACACAGCGGTTCTATTTACCTATTTGATAAAGTTGTTTTTCAGTAACAATGCTGCGGGCTCCAGGACTGCTACTGTGAAATTGTCTCTATAATGCATGCCACTAGTTTCGTAATGTCAGTCTCCTAACAGTCAAAGCTAGTTTTAGCTGACGCTCTTGGTAAAAACTGTTTAACCAAAAACATTTTTTATGAAACCGACTCGGATAGGTTAGGTTAGGTTAGAAATCGCCAACGAAGCGATTTCTATTGAACCAACACGCTCGCTTGGATCGCTTTAATTCAGTCAAAACTAGCTTTGACTGCTATCGAGTTTTGACTATACAAATTATTGTTTTAATTTATTTTAATTCCATTTTGATTATAATTCCCAATGAAATACAAAGGTCCACAAATAATTTCATACCTATTTACATAAAATTAAAAATGGCGTTACATATTTCAAAGGTAAACATTTATGAATAATTGTATTACGTTAGTTTTAAACAGAAAAGTTCCATGTATAGTGACACAAAAACACCGGAATCTTATAATGTTAAAGGGCGGAAAAGAGGTTATTCTTTTTTGCATGGAGAGTTTATCTTACATGTGCGTCAACGCAGACTATATTATCAACTATGCTCACTCGTTTGGAAAACTGGCGAGCTAACTTAGTTAAGTTGGTGGTGGACGTTCGGCTACAATAACTTGGTTGGTAGGAAGATATGATAATGAAACTGAACCATGTAGGTAGGTAACATCTTTCTAATATATAAAATTTCCATGTCACAATGTTAGTTACCGTACTCCTCCGAAACGGCTTTACCGATTTTTACCAAATTTTATATGCGTATTCAGTAGGTCTGAGAATCGGCTACTATCTATAATTTATAAGGCAAAACAACGTTTGCCGGGTCAGCTAGTTATTAGAACATTTTCCTGAAAAATAAAATGGTTATAACCTATTAGGTACCTACGAGAAAATTTTGAGACTACGTACGGAAACCCCTTAGTGAAACATAATATTAAGATTACGAGACGTATGCCGGGCGGTAGAGCCACTTAGAAAGATGGGATGGATCTCGTTCCACTACCGTCTTTTTACTAGGGAATGCAAACTTGGAAGAAAAAACCCAAAAGACCCGGTTTTCTGTCTTTCGGGTTTATTCTTTAAAAAAAAAACATTTAAGCCGATATTGTGTGTTGCCGTATGAAGAATACAAAAACCAAAAAACCCGAAAAAACCGGGTTGCATGCCCTACTTTCTACCCCCTGATAGATAAGCGTGCTACATCCGAAACGACATTGTAACTTACCATATAGTAAGATCGTGGTCAAACACTCGAATATAAGTCATAAAAACATATAAAAGAAACTCGTTTTAGTTACACCATTTATAACTCAAGTACGGCTGAACCGATTTCGTTGAAAATTGGTGGGGAGGTAGCTTTGAACCGGGAGAAGGACAGCGAATACTTTTGATCCCGTAAATCCCGCGGGATCAGAACTCACGACTGACGTTGTTGTAAACGGGGCGCAGCTATTAAGTTATAAAAACATAAGAAGCAAATTGCTTCATCGAGATCCACCCAAACATAGACCCAAACTCTAAAACAAATAGTATTACAAACATAATTATATCATCATATCGAAAGCGTATTCTTAATTTTACGCCCCAACGACTCTTGAATCTCAGAGAAGCTTCGGCCTTTAGTCTCAGGTATGAAAAACAGAATAAATAACGCGCAAATAATACAATTGACGGAGAACATCCAGTAAGTTGATGACGCTCCAAAGACGTCTATGATGGTGGTGAAGTAATTCGTGGTGAAGAAGATGAAGACTATTGTGCAGAATACACCGACGGACACTCCGAAGGCACGGAAGGGACCATCGAAAAGCTCCGCTACTAACATCCATAGTGTGGATCCAAGCCCTAAAAATAATAAAAACTTTATGATTCTGCTAAAGAAGAGTTTAAAAAGTAGTTCTAAAAAGGTTGTGCTTGCGGCCGTGGGGTTAGTCGTCGTGATTAGGCACTTGACGAGTAAACAAGTATGGGTATAAGCGTGCTACCCCTTAGACCGCATCGTCCCTTACTATCTAGCATCGCCGAGCCGCACCACCTAGTAAATTGTGCATAAGTAAAGCAATGGTTAAACGCTCCTTAGCAAAAATATACCCAATAAAAAAAATATTTCAATTACACATATGCCATCATAGCTCCTAGTTTTAAGACATTTCAAATTGATACATTATCTTAAAACATTTTCCGAAATCAAAATGAGAGAAGACAAAAGATATGTAGATAAATAGGACGCACATTAACTAAATTGTGTCTAGGTCACTTTTATTGAAAGTCGGTTAAAGTAATTGAGTAAGTTCTTTTGTGAAAATAAATTAAAAAAAAGCATTTTTTTCGAAACTAGTTAATAATGGATAATTTTTTAAAACCCATTCTGAACTTAACTCCGATTATACGATCCAAATCCTAACCTTTAAAAAGTTTTGTCTATTTTACTAGCCCAATCTTTGGTGTTCTAGCAAAAATCAGAAAATCTTTATATCAAGACTTGCTGTGTGCTGCCTAGCCAGCACCAGTAGGGCGTCTCACCTTACAGTAACTACGTTCACAAGGAGCCACATTTTGCCGTATTCGGATGTCAACTTCAGCGAGATTCGGTTTTTTGCCGTATCTTGAAACCGAACGCATGTGTGAACTCATTCATTGCAATATTGCCACTAAACCGAATCCTGCAATAAACCTATTCGGTTCGACAAACACTCGACGCCGTGTGAACGTACCCTAACGGTACGTCATGTAATACCCTCCCACGTACGCCTACGGGATGGCTTGTTTACGCAGTGCAACCTAGCGTGGGCACGAGCTTAGATGAAAACAAAAAACAGCAGATACGTTACCTAGTCTCGGAAAATGAGACGATAAAACTGCATCTAGCTGACGCACTAGCCTCAGTCGTATGTCGAACCGTTGCCGCGTGAACACATGCTGTCACACTGCGATGATCTTTTTGATTTTTTTTTTACTGATTTTACAAATGCCTGAATTATTCTTAAAGATAAATGCATGTAGGTGTTTCTAGCTCATTTTTCGAATACGCAATGTTAGAATATACCGGATCTACTATTTTTGTTTTCATCTAAGGGCACGAGTCGGCCTACTGAGTAGTCAAGTAGACGTACCTGCATTAAAGCAGAAAATAGCCAACATAAAGGAAGCCAGTGGAAGATAGTTCAAGAATCCTGTTATTTCAACTTTCATTTCCGTTATCTTAAAGAATGCACCAAGGCCAACCTGAAAATTTTAAAAATAAATATATTATTATGATCTTTAAATAGATATTCAAATGTATATGTAGTCTCGTCTAATTTTAATTGATATAGGAAGGTAATGAGAAAATTTAAATATTACTGAAAGACGTAGCAACTATGTATATCTAGTTATGTAACTTAGATCAAAAATGTAAAAAAAGAACTCAGGACAAAGCATTTTATAGATATGCATTAAGTAGGTATACCATCAAAGTTGGTACAACATGAATTGCTAAAGTGCTAGCGTGCAAACTGCAAAGTAAATCGGTGTATTTGTGGTACTCACCAATCCAATCGACATTCCAAACAACGTGATCACTAGCAAAGGTTTCCTCCCAAATTTATCAGACAAAAATACAGCGCAGAAGCAGGCCAATAACTGTATGCATCCTATAATAACCGATGATATTTCAGGCATAATCGTAGTCTTCGTAGATTCCAATATTGATTGCAAATACACTGACAACGCATTATAACCCACCAATTGGAAGAATACACACAAAACAATAACTTTTCCCATAGTCTTTAGCACTGTTCTGTCCTTAAATATATCTAGTTTCTTCACTTTTAACTCAATGGTATTTGAATATTCCTTAATGTCTTCAAGCGCTCGTTCTTCAGATCCTCGGAGACGTATTAGAAGTTTTAAACTTTCTTCATGATTGCCTAAAACATACGAACAATTTGATTTACTTTGATACTATTGGTTTCTCTATTTAAATAACTTCATAAAACCAAAGTTCCTATTTTTAAATGTTTTACAAAAATACCTATACTGCAAAACAATGAATAGCTCCTATTTACTTAAAATCCACTTTAACAGGATATGTACGTAGGTACATTGAAGAGGATAGTCTCCATTCTCATTCTCCATACAAACGTAGTTTAAATTTACCTCCTTGGATAAAGACATTAGAGCAAATATGTTTATGCCATAAAACTTATATCTGTCATGTCATGACTATGCATCTACCTTTTTATTTTTTTCATTTTATTATTTTTTATTTTTTTATTATTATTTTAATTAGAAAATAAAATAAAATAAAACGGTAAACATATTTGCTCTAATGTCTTTATCCAGGGAGGAAAATTTGAACTACGTTTGTATGGAGAAAGAGAATGGAGACTATCCTCTTAAGGATAGTAATTTGTCTATGTTTGTATGTAAAATGAACTCCTAGTTATTAGGTCACTTTAGGGCGACCTGAAAACTCAAACACTAACCCCCTTACGTTTGTCTTTGTCTGACAACGTTGAAACTTCATGTCACAGTAAACGACAAACGATACATAGTTTATCACTATACCTACGAAAAAGAAGAAATTATTATATCCTACTTAATTCGTCTGTGCTGAAATGATACCAATCAAATTGGAAAATTAAAATCGGTCCATCCGTTTGGCCTCTGAAGCGCCACATAAGAACAAACATACATACATACATAGACTGATAAGCACATAACCCTTCTTTGCGTCGGTCAGTCGCGTAAAAAATACAGCTGTACCGTTCGACCAAAACATTTATACCTAGTACCTATTTAAATCATTTACCTATATATAAATTAAAGGGACAAACCTTGTACATACAAAAAGTAAGGGCTCTCTGGTAAAAAAATTTGAGGTAGACAGAATGCTAACGTACAACAAATATATATCACATTCAATGTGATATATGACACAAAAGGGCCGATAGATAACATTATCAGCATTCCTATTGAAGACATTATTTGTGTTATGGCTCCGAGACCTCCTCGTATTTCTTTCTGAAACAATTTAGTAAATATCAACGGATTTGCCATTAGTTTCCATTACAACTGAAATTGATAATAAGTTTACGAGTAGGTATGGTCACTAGGGGGAAGTGCGGCTTATGGGGAAAGTGTGGCGAACATCGATTTACCGGACTTAAACAATAAATAAATAAATAATGCATGACGTTACACACAGCGCAAGCTGGCCCCAAACTACGCACTAGGCTTGTACTATGAGTACTAGACAACGGATATACTACATAATATACTTTTTTTTTGTAAAGACATACTCGTACAATATATTATGCATAGAAAACACCCAGACCGGACACAAATATTTATTTTTTAAGCATAAATACTTATAAATTGTTATTATGATGTATTCGTCATCTGGTCACGATATAGGTAGATGAATCTCATATCATGATATTAGCCATTTTATCTATACAACAATTTTATTTGTAAGTTGATGTTTGACGCACTCCCTAGTGACCTAATAAGAACAAAAGTAGCGAAATTATGTTTGGTCTTGTTGGTGTTGTTCGCAGAATCACTAAAATCTGTGAATAGGTAATATTATAAGCTATAATGCTCATCGTCGCTAAGGGTCGTTCGTTACCCATATGATGTGAGGTCATGAAAATCTACATATTTCACGTAAAAAAACTCTAGGAGATAAGAAAATTGTGTTAATTACTCATTCTGAAGGTTTACTAAACAGTGGAATATCCTAAATGAGGTCAAAAATCAATACCTTCTCTTCGGAAAGCCTCTAAAAATGCACGAAAATTATACACTTCAACCTTCAGATAAATTAAGAGGACAGTAGACCAGGACCTACTCTTTTCTCCATACAAACTTTGCAAACGTAGTCGACTGTTTCCTCCCTGGATAAAGATATAAAAAAATATATGTTTATGCCATAAGTCCTATATCAGCCATGACCATGCCCCGACGTTTTGTTTTTTTTACATTTTCTAAGTTTTCTGAATTTTATTAATATTCTAATAAGAAAATTAAAAAATCCGAAACGAAGGGACACGGTCATGGCAGATAAAGGTTTTATGGCATAAACATATTTGCTCTAATGTCTTTATTCAGTGAAGAAACAGTCGACTACGTTTGTATGGAGAAAGCGTAGGTAGACTGTCCCCATAAAGTGATGTTTGTCGATCCTGACGTCAAGGATAAAACTGTTTTCCCAATAGAATTAAAATACCAATATTATTACAACAAAACTGGAAACACAACTTCAATTGAGTCAATTTGTACGATATGTGCGTTTGAAGGACAATTTCTTTTCACAAACTGTGAAACTACTTTCGCTCGACCGGTTTGAGCCCTGTAGGCAGGATCATTTATTTTAAGGGGTATTATAGCCGCTTACTAAAAATCCCTATCGGGTTAATCGAAAATTGTTGATGATTTCATGACGGAATGTTGTTGAATTTTTATTTGTGTATGGATTGTAGGATTTGTAGGTGACATTATTTCTTACATTTTGTTGTAGTTTCAAGACCTACTTATTGGTTCAAAGCAAAGGTAGTGGATTTTATTGTTATGTACCTTATTAATTTATGTATTTACTTAAAGTAAATTAGACTAGCACCTTTTGTAATTAATTACTATTGTTATTGCTATCGATTAATAAATTATCTACACTTTTTATTTAAGTGTGTATAAGGCCCATATTATAGAACTTAACTCAAGCAGAGATCTTGACTTGAGACACGATTTATAGTCCACGTCATTTGAAAACTGTCAGTTGCCTTGCCTTCATGTTGCTTATGCAGGTTATTTCGCACAAAGACAACCTATAAATGGAAATTAAATTGCTCTCTGGGATGCGTTAACTAAATTTGATCCTGAATTTCCATTTCCGTGACCTAGGTGTTACCTGATGGTGCGTGTAAATTGTTTAATTTCGGTGCCATATTCATCAATTTAGTTTCGGAATAGTTAACAGTGCACTGTTATCTATTGTGAAACTAAATTGCTTGCCGCTTTACCGCATACACTGCAGTGAAGTGAAAATGAAATTATAGCGACAACAGAAACACATTATATAAGAAAATTTCGTCTAACTGTCGGAACCCTAAACAGTGCCAAACACGGAATAAGCCCGTTGCGGAAAGAATCACATGAGTTGCAATAATATTCGCCATCATTTTGTTGTATGGCCGAAATATGCCTTGGTAATCTACATCTACATCTACACTAATATTATAAAGAGGAAAGATTTGTATTTTTGTGTGGGTGTATGTTTGTGATGAAAAAACTCAAAAACTACTGGACCAATTTCAAAAATTATTTCACCAAAAGAAAGCTACGATAGGTTACTTTTGATCCCGATACCCCCACGGGATCGGGACTTACACGGGTAAAACCGCGGAAGGCAGCTAGTCATCCTATAAAAAAAAAAATTTTAGGTAGAATATATTCACGTGATATTGGCCATATACTTATTGTTGGCAGAAAGGCCATAACTAAGAAACTCAAATCTAAATTATCGCTTGATTCACCTTTTATAAAAGGTCAAAGACATTTTTTGTTGCATTTGTGACTAGTATTATAGAAATATACCAATAAAATATGACTAAAAATTATACAGATATTGAAATTGAACTGAATGGAATAAAAATGTATATTATTATACTTAGATCGTTATATTAAGAGTTACAGTATTAGCAGGTAATTACTCACGCTTCCAATTTCCGAAGTATAAGTAGGTATAGTACACAGAGTCATGACATCAGCGATGCCGCAGAAACCCTTGGATAAATACAGCATCCACATTTCGGTGGTGACTATGCACAAGATGCACATCATCAATCTGGGTAGAACAGCTAGTAAAAGAATGCGTTTTCTACCAAATTTGTCGACTAGGTATCCCATAATGAGCATCACTAGAACAAAAGTTAGACTTAACATTAAGGCTATTCTAGAACTAAACCGTGTAGGTAGATAGTTTCTACACTGTTCACCAGTCTTCTCTTCTCACCCGAGTGATGTTCCCGGTTGCATTCTTCTCGGGAGCCCGGGGTCTACTAAACCCCAAATTAATTCGGGGTCGTTGCAGTAGGTAAGTCATCATTGACCATACCTTCTGCAAATAATTTGGCAATATTTTACAGCCGGCCGCCTGCCTGACACCAGCCCTCCTAGGGACCAAGCAGTTTATCCGCCACTGCGCGAAGAGAACTTAAGGTTTGCTAGTCTCCCTCAGGTCCCTTAGTCGCCTTTTTCTACACCCACGGGAAGAGTTGAGATAGCCATATTCTATACCGGGGCTACACTGTTCACCAGTCATTATACAAAAACTCTTTTTAATATCTTGAAGCGATAAAAAATTACGTAATAAATCGATTTTATATTGTGACTAAATAATATAAATCATAATGTAATAAATCCAATCGTTAATTAATAAAATAATACCTAGTTTTTATCGCGTGTAGAATTTCAAAATAGGGGTAAAATGACTGGCGAACCGTAGTGTAAAAGCTACACGGCATCTACACTGTTTAGTTGTGGAATAGAGACCCAGGTTGCTGAAGGCTCCTGGTAGACGAAAGTTATATTAAATGAAGAAAAAAATTTTGGCCAAAAGGTGCCTTACGTAGTGCGAGAAGTTAAATGAGTGTTTAGAAATATACATTATTAACATTATATCTTTTGTCTGCCGCAATACTTCCGTAACCAGCAACCACACCCGTATGTGGTAAGCGACCACATAATACTTCCGTAACCAGCAACCACACCCGTATGTGGTAAGCGACCACATAATACTTCCGTAACCAGCAACCACACCCGTATGTGGTAAGCAACCACATACGGGTGTGGTTGCTTACACTAACATAGTTGCTTTGAGGCAATCACTGATTACCACAAACCAACAATGTTAGTGATTTCAAAGCAGCAATGTAGGTACTGCGTAGTGCTTATGTGCTTATGAAGCTGAGTTATCAACTACATCTACAGGAGGGTTATTTCGGTTCGTTTCGATACGATAATACGATGGTTCTACTGTCACCTCACTATCAGAATGTGACAGTAGAATCATCGTATTATCGTATCGATGTCGTGTCGAAACGAACCGCAGTAACCCTCGAGGTTCATGAAATACAACCTAGACCGAGACCGAGACTAGAAATCCTTAAGTTCTCTGCGCGCGGTGGCGGATAAACTGCTTGGTCCCTTGGAGGGTTGGTGTCAGGCAGTCGGCCGGCCGTAAAAATATTGCCTTATCTATTTGCAGAAGGTAAAATGGTCAATGATGACTTACCTACTGCACCGACCCCAAATTAATTTGGGGTTTAGCTGACCTCGATGAGAAGAGAAGAACCTTAAAAAGTCTCACACCTTGCAGTACTTATATTCGTTACCTACTTATTAATCCAGTAATAGGTGATATGGAAACCAGCCAAGCCGATTCATCCTGGGTTATCTGATGCGGCAGGACGGTTTGGTTTCTATCTCTCAACTTGACGAGCACTGGGGAAGACCACGCCACGCTCATACTTAGGGATAAGAGGTTGAAGTTTGCTGAAATTTGGAAAAACATATTTGAATTAGTGAATGAACAGACGACACAGAACGCACAACCACCACCATGGCAGCCTGTGACCAGCCGCGAGCGCGAGTCGTCGGATGAGGAGGTGTACTTCACACCTCCGGACACTCGCGGCTCCGACAGCAGCAGCGAGTCCGAGCTGTCGTCGCCGCCGCCGCCACCACCACCTGCGCGACGACGAGGGCGACCGCCGTCGGCACGCTTGGGGGCCTGTGGGACACCGCGTCCCGCGCCCGGCCCCCGCTACCGATGGTGTAGTGCGTCGCATGCGATGGACTCGTACCATAAACGAGAACTGCATGCGTGCCTACTATAGGGCTACAGAGGGAGGAGCCTTCATGACCACGTATCGTGATAGGATGCTGCCTTTGTTTCAGGCTCTTGAACCGACCGTGTCTGTTACTGCCCAACGATTATCGGATCAAGTTAGAGCTATCCAGCGGTGTAAACTGTTGGATGACTCTACGCTTGATCGTCTCCGTACTGAGGCGCTACCTATTGGTGTGACATCGGACTCGCGTCATGACCGACCCGCCCCGCTGCCGCCGCCGCAAGCACCGACCTCGTTGCCGTCGGTTGCGGCGCCCCGGGTCGGTTTGGATAGCGAAGAAGTTGATTTCACTAATATGAGCGTAAGTACCCAAACTATTGAGCATTTGAGGAGAACTTTGGAAAATACGATTCAGGAGTACCGGTCTACCACGTGCACTAGGCCACGTCTGCCGCGTTTGCCGACGCATAGACGTAATTTAGCGCTAATGGGTGCCTTGGATGACCTACTAGCCCCCTATTTGGGTGCTAGTGAGGATTTAATTGATACTCACTCTATCTTGTACTGCGGGGCTATTGCGGCATGGCGTGTGGCTCGTGTTAGATTCCCGGACACTGACCGAACCCCGCGGCCGCCGTCATATGGCCCTGCCTGGCAGGTGCGGATAGAGCGACGTATCGATACATTCAGGACACTCATTGCAAAGCTTATCTGTTTCAGAGGGGGTAACACTCGCCGCAGAGTGATGCGTTTCGTGAACCAGGCTTTTGCTGGGACTGGTATCAGACCCCAGCAGTACATGTCTTGTGTCACGGAACGCATTGACTTTCTGAAACAGAAAATCTATGCGTGGGCAAACCGCATTCGACGCTACAGAGAGCGCGTAGATAGGTATCGACTGAATCGTATGTTCCAAAGTGATCAAAGGAGGGTGTACCGAAACTGGGAAGGGCCTAGTCAGTGTGTGGTCGATGGGCAAAGGCCAGATAGTCGTACCATGATTAATTTCTGGCGTGATATCTGGTCGGTGCCTTTCGAGCACACCGAGAGCGATTGGATGCGTGTTGTCAATGACGTGTGTGAGCCAATCGAAACCATGGAGGCCATTAGTATTACATCATTAGATGTAAAATGTGCGATCCGGACGGCTCAGAACTGGAAAAGTCCTGGACCGGATGGATTGCATAACTTTTGGCTGAAATGGTTTCGGGGCTCACACGTTAGATTGGCTGCACAATTCCAAGAGGCTCTTGAACTAGGTACTCTTCCTAGTTTTTTAACAACTGGTGTCACCTTCCTGCTCCATAAGTCCGGTAGTACCACGGAAGCTAAGAACTACAGACCTATTACATGCTTGCCTACCATCTACAAGCTCCTTACATCCATTTTGACTGTCAAGATTAATTCGCACATTGTTGCGAATAAAATTTTGGCTCCAGCTCAGAATGGATGTAGGGTAGGGTCCCGTGGTACTAAGGAGCTTCTCCTCATAGACATAGCCGTTTGCCAACAGGTTCGCCGGAGTAGAGGGAGTCTTTCTACTGCCTGGATTGACTACAAGAAGGCCTATGATTCGGTGCCTCATTCATGGTTACGGAGAGTGTTGTTTAAAACTGATGCAACTCTAAGAGCTTTCCTAGACTCTTGTATGGGGCAGTGGATCACGGTTCTTCGTCAACCAGGTGGTGGAGATACTTTTTTTGATCCGGAGGACTATATAAGGATTGAGAGGGGTATATTCCAGGGCGATAGTCTGAGTCCCTTGTGGTTTTGTTTAGCTCTGAATCCTCTTAGCACACTGCTGGGGAATTCAGGGTTAGGCTATCGTCTTCGGAGAGGGGGTGAGGTTATTTCTTATTTGCTGTACATGGATGATCTCAAGCTTTTCGCTGCCAAAAAACCGGAATGGGTGTCCTTGTTAGAAATTACGGATAATTTCAGCAAGGCCATCAATATGGAGTTTGGTATCGATAAGTGTGCGGTCTTACATGTGCAGCGAGGGAGAGTTGTGAATTCATCGAATTTGCAGCTCTCAGAGACAATATCACTCAGATCCCTCTCCGAAGGTGAAACATACAAATACCTGGGTATGTCGCAAGCTTTAGCGATTGATGGAGATGTAAAACAGTCAGTGAAAGAGCGTTTCTTTGGCCGCCTAACAAAAGTTCTCAACAGTCTTTTGTCGGGTGGAAACAAGGTGCGAGCTTTCAATGGCTAGGTTATGCCTCTGCTCATCTATTCTTTCGGTGTACTCAGGTGGACTCAGACTGAACTTGACGCCCTGGATCGGAAGGTACGTTCACAGCTAACAGCCCATCGCATGCTTCATCCCCGCTCTTCGGTGATGAGATTGTACATTCCCCGGAAGTGTGGTGGTCGAGGCTTTTTAAATGCTAAGACTCTACATAACCGGGAAGTGTGCAGTCTCAGAGAATATTTTCTCGGTTCCGAGAGTGGGATGCATCGCGATGTGGTAGCAGTGGACAAGAACCTTACCCCGCTCTCCTTGGCAAAAGAGAACTGGCGCAAACCCTCGATACTCAGCGTCGAGGACCGCAAGGACATATGGAAGAGCTAGGAGCTGCATGGGAGGTTTTATCGGGTCCTTACGGACCCCGATGTAGACCTCCTTGCGTCGGTGAACTGGCTACGTTTCGGTGATCTCTTTGGGGAAACCGAAGGTTTTGTTTGTGCAATTGCCGACAAGGTAATGATGACGAACAATTATAGGAAATATATCCTGAAGGATGGTACGGTCGATATTTGTCGGGCACGCCACCATCCCGGAGAGTCACTTAGGCATATTATTTCCGGTTGTTCTCATCTTGCCAATGGTGAGTACTTGCACAGACATAACTTGGTGGCCAGGATCATCCACCAGCAACTTGCTCTTAAATATGGACTTGTGGACCAAGAGGTGCCATACTACCAATATGCACCCGTTCCAGTTCTCGAAAACGGTCGTGCCACGCTCTATTGGGACCGGTCTATTATCACGGACAGGACTATTGTCGCCAATAGACCTGACATCGTGATAGTAGACCGGTCGGAACGACGGGCAATACTCTTCGATATCACCGTTCCGCATGACGTTAATCTCGTAAAGGTTGAAAAGGACAAGGAAACTAAGTACTTGGACTTGGCCCACGAGATTACCGCCATGTGGCACGTTGATTCGACAAGTATTGTTCCGATAGTCGTGTCGGCAAATGGATTAATAGCGAAGAGCCTCGACCAACATCTTAAGAGGCTTTCGCTAGACGGTTGGGTCAAGGGTCAGATTCAGAAGGCAGTCGTCCTTGATACGGCACGTATCGTCAGAAGGTTCCTGTCTCTGCGTCCCTAACCATCGGTAGCCTGGGCCCTGCCCCGCTGCCGACGGGCTTCTAGGTTTAGGTTTTTATAGTAATTTACTGTTTTTGTACAAAATTTATACATTGTTTATAGGACTTGTAGATAGAATTTTATATAAGTTTGTTACTTAGATGGAATTTTGTTTATAGGTTTTGTAGTAGGTAATGTATATATTTTGTATGTAGTTTATTTTTATAAAAACTTAAATTTAAGAAATAAAATAAATGAGTGAATAGATTATAAAATACGGTGACTAGACAACGGATATAATCCATATATTTATTTTTCTTTTCTAAATACATACATATTATACATAGGGGGACCAGCACCCAGACCAGACACAAATATTTATTTTATAAGCATAAATACTTGCACCCGGCGGGAATCGAACCCGCAACCTCCTGCATTGCAGTCGCGCTTTCGCACGACGCGCCACAGAGGTCGTATATATTAATATCCCGTGCTATATAATCATAGAGTCATAGGCGTTATATAATTATATATTTATACATGTTGTTGTAACATACGAGCACGAGAAACGTTTTCCAAAATTGTCCGTCTCTTCTTCTCAAGCGACGAGAAAATGAGATATTGGAACACATCGATGCGTTCGTGATTATTGTATAAAAACATCAAATTGAGGATCGCAATTCGCACGGTTCATGTATTGTGTCATGTCATTTCAATACAAAAACCCATCGCATCGCAACGAGCGACGACACATCGATCACGCGAGCGACGTGCAATTAGAACAGCGCGTATTGGGTGTGTGGAAGTCAATTATAGAGACCAAATTGAAGGTAATCGCACTTTTATCAGCAACGCACGCGCCGCACTCGCCGCATTTTAAAATTCATTGTATATGTTATAGGCAATGTGTATAATCCGGCACTGTATAGAATGCCTAGACATTGTATACATTGCCTAAAACGTTCAGGCAATGTGTATAATACGATTCATTTCATACATTGCCGAGGTATTGTATAAAATGCCCGAAGCGCATCAGTCAATGTGTATAATGAACGACGGCAGCGGTCGCCGAAGCGCCTAATACTATAAATAAAAACATTATTAACATTTATTTCATATACAGTGCGATTTTTATACATCATGCCTTTTTTATTTACAGAATAAGGCGCTTGCGTGTAATCATGTTCTAACATTAACCTAACTTAACCAAGTCGGGGTGCTCCGTTTAGTTTTTCCGTGCTTTGGATAGTTAGATAGCAATTTGCAGGGGGTTTGGGGGGTACGTATTCGAATAGGTATCTAATATTAAAATATATACAGTTAAAATCCCGATGCTATCTAACTATCTAAAGCACGGAAAAACTAAACGGAGCACCCCGACTTGGTTAGGTTAGGTTAATGTTAGAACATGATTACACGCAGCGCTTTGGCGAGCGAGCGAAGCGAGCGTTCCGCGGCAGCGGTCGCCAAAGCGCCTTATTCTGTAAATAAAAAAGGCGTGATGTATAAAAATCGAAACGCTGTCTACGCAAAAAATCACGTTACATACTTTACCTATGCGCCAACCAGGATTCTATACAATGCCTAGGTATTCCATACATTTCCTAGGTAAAGTGTAAAATAGTTTGAACATTCAATATCATTTCACACATTGCCTGGACGACTCCGGCATTCTATACAATACCTAGGAAATGTATAGAATGCCTGCATTATACACATTGCCTATAACATATATAATGATGTGAAACCTTGCACGTTTCTCCCGCACCGCACTTTAGGAAATGCGGCGCGTACGGTGCGGGTGAAACGTGCGAGACAAAATTTAAACGACTTAAAAAAAGGAGGTTATAAATTCGGCTGTGGCAATAAAAAAAATATAACCTTCCATCGGCAGTCGAGTAAATATAGTATACCTAATCTAACCTCACTAAACAAATTAAATCGTGGGATGAATAAATGAATTATTATTATTAAATTATATATTATTTTTATTATTATAATAATAAATCCTTATTCCTCCTTATCGGTGGGTCGCGGGGTCCGCTAAAATCCCAAATTATTTGAGGTCGATACAGTGGGTAAGTCATCATTGACCTACTGCAAATAGATTGGGCTGTTTTCCTTCACCGTACTTATAAGATATTGGTTGCGTGGAAGAGATCGCGAATAGGCGACAAGGCCGCCAATTGTGCCACTTTAGTTTTAATCGTTTCTATGTATAATTGGTGTTATTCGTGTTTTTGGTACAATACTCGTCGAGCGTTAATTTATTTAAGAGCCATGTTAATGGGTGGGTACTAAATAATTACTTTTTTTGTCTACATTGCGAAATTCAAATTGGTTATAATCTATTGTAGGCACTTGTACGTATATCATTCAATGTCATAGCATACATCTAAAAACTAACGAGATAATATATATTAGCAGTTAAACATTAATTACACGCTAAAATTAATCCTCAAAACAGTGTTTTTATTTTTTAAAGTGGTACCTAATACTCGAAAACCGAAAAAAACGATAACATCTTTAAAAATACATTCTTAATTACCTTTTTAACTCAACTGAGTTAATTTGACATAAAAAAGATGCTTTATTATCTACCTACCTAAGTTGTAAGAACCAGGTTGGGTTTAACCACAGACTTATGTATTAGTTAGGGTACTTAATAACTCATCTTTAACTTAGTAGTATTCTACTAATCCCACTAATACTCATTTATTGGTAACAAAAAATTACAAGTCAAAATAAAATAATTATATTATACAATACAATGACGTATAATATATTAATCAATAAAATTATGTTTCACAATACGTGAAATATAAACCATATTAAATTTAAAATCAAATAAATTAAATTAAATGTCAATCATAATAATAAATACCTACTTCATAATAATAAAATTAGCTACGTCATGTATAATTAAAATTACTCTGTCTTAAAAATTCGTTAAAGTCATAGAACGCTTGGGGAGGGAGGGATCAAATACTTGAGCAATTGTGGAAAGAATTATGCGTTTGTTAAGATGTGAATCGTTTAAAGTAATGTTAAAAGATGAAAATGATATTGTGTCCTTTTTGCATGCCCACTGTAGACCTAATGTTTAATAATAAACGTAATAAATAAGATAACACACACAGTATATTTATGATAATTCTATAGTACCTACAATTTTCCACTCGCTGCACAATGGTCATAGATCATACTTTACTATAGCAAAGCCCCGCAGTTTCATCCTCGCAAATCTCGGTCCCGTGGGAAATGGGGACAAAAAGTAGCTTAGATGTTACTCCACGTCTCCAGCTATCTATATTCTAATTTACATCATACATAACGTAACTGTCTAAAAGTCATTTATAATATTATATGGGATATTGAAATAAATAAAATAAATAAATAAATAAATATTGCACGACGTTACACACAGCGCAATCTAGCCCCAAACTAAGCACTAGGCTTGTACTATGGGTACTAGACAATGGATATACTAAATATTATACTTTTTTTTTGTAAATACATACATATGATACATAAAAAACACGGTCTTCGGACCGTGGTGAGTCCTAGGACATATTGGTTTCCTCACGATGTTTTTCCTTCACCGAGAGCGATGTTATTAGCGCACATACCTTTTTCTTAAAGAAAAAGACATAGGTGCACAAGTAACAATATTTATTAATAAAAAAAAGAGTAATAAATAATGCGTGACGTTTAAAGATCCTTAGTTTCGGAACTGGTTTCGACTGACGTTTTTTATTTACTTTTACCAAACTTTTACATAACTGCTTTGTTGACGTTACTTTATGATAAAAGAAACAAACCGAATTAAAAATAACATTAAATAACTATGGTATATTATAGGTACCTAGTAAGTCGGCCTTGTGCATGGGTACAATAGCTAGAGACTAATTTCTTGGATATTACATAGTATTATCCAAGAATTATTCAATTGAAATTAAAGACATTTTTCGGTTTTACGGAAGAAAAATCAATTATTCAATGGGGTGGCACACGCAAAGCTGTGAGCAGATGGCGCTGGGGTCGGATGATCTTTTTTTTTTGATGATGGTCCCACACCAATGAAAACGCCGAGTTTTTTTTCTTTCGGTCTGAGACCATTTGGCCAATTTGGTGCCGAGAGTTGTAAAAATCACTTAAACACGGAATCTTTAAAAGTGCAGTTATTTAAGTCTTTAACACTAATGACGGAAATAAAATGCCTTTTTCTGTATTTTTAATAGAATTAAGTACCGTGAAATAAGTATTTTTGTATTCTTGCTTAACTTAGTGCGTACCGTAACCTACTACCTCCTACTGATTAATTTAGTATTACTATGAGTCGTGTGACTTTAAAAAGGTTAAATTAATAAGATTTTATAATTTCCTGTTTTTGTTCATTTTATTTTCGTTCGATCGATCGATAACTCACATCACGCTAAAGGTGACGCCACACTGTTGTTACGAAAGTGTTTACAAATATTATTTATTCAATACATTTACTAACAAATGTTAGGAATTGTTAGATGTTTTAAGTGCTCCTACACGGATGGAAAATGTTTACAAACATTTATAACGTTTGTAAAATCGGCTTGCTCGCAGTTTGGATTTATGTTCCGAGGCGTCTACGCGAAAATGGAATGATAACAAATGTTTTATTTTGTTACAATTTGTTAACTAGTTTAGAAATGTTTACTAACTTTATCTAACACTACACCCGCGTAAGTCCCGATCCTGTGGGAATATCGGGATCAAAAGTAGCCTTTAGCATTCCTCAATAAATAGACTATCCAACACTGAAAGAATTATTCAAATCGAACTAGCGGTTCTTGAGATTAGCGCGTTCAAACAAACAAAAAAACTCTTCAGCTTTATAATATTAGTAGAGATAAAAATCTTTTCTAACATTGTGATTGTATGCTTCTTAACAAATGTTTACTAACGTTTGTAAACATTTTAAAACAGCAGTATGGCAGCACCTTAACATCACATGACGTAGATATCTAAACTTACACAATAGGTACTAAAACTACGCTCCACAGATTTTTCCGCATAAGCCCTGGAGGGTCACTGCGGTTCTTTATAATTCCAGCCGATACGATGATTCTACTGTCAACTCTACCATCACAATGTGACAGTAGAATCATCGTATCGGCTGGAATTATCGTATCGTTATTGTCGTGTCGAAAGAACCGCAGAGTAACCCTCCTGGATCCTGTGAGAAAATCGTATCCTACTATAATACTAATATGGTAAATTTAGTGTGTGTGTATGCAGGTATGTGTGTGTGGTTGGTAAGGAGCAACTGTTGCTCCTCTAACGGCCTCTGTGGCGCATCGGGCGAAGGTCCTACTGCAATGCAGAAGGGTTCGTTTCCCGCCGGGTGCAAGTATTTATGCTTAAAATAAATATTTGTTTCCGGTCTGGGTGTTTTCTATGTATTGTATGTATGTATTTACAAAAAGAAGTATATATAATATGTAGTAGGTATATCCCTTGTACATATAGTACAAGCCTAGTACTTAGTTTGGGGCTAGATTGCGCTGTGTGTAACGTCGTGCAATATTTATCTCTATTTAAACAAAGATAATCGCTCAGCTCATGTGATTGTCACCTTAATTTAAACTAACCAAATTTTGCCTACAGCGAGGAAAACAAATAGAATCAATTTAAGTATTTAGAAACAAAATCGCTCAGCTCGTACGGTTTATGTGATTGTCACATTTTAATAAAATAATAAATAATAAAATATTCATTTTAGTAACTAATATGTAGGTACAAAATAGTTGTGGGAGTGTGGGAGCCACCTTTAAAGTAAGATATACCTGTGATAGGTGACCCCGCTCTTCTATAGCTAGTGTTTAACATAAGTATGTACTCACGCTGTTTGATGTTTGAATTTAGAACACAAATTACTCGTCGTCCATCTAACTAAATGCATATACAACCTCCTTGCGTGAAAAAAAACTTGATAAAAACTCCTTGCGCTAAGAATACTCGACATACAAATTCTTAAATGACAGTATGGCACAACGCGAAATTGACAGACTGCGTTTTAGGTAGAGTGCGTTTCATCTTTATTTACCTCTGCCGTCATGTTGGTAGCAAAACAAAAAAGTGCAAAATACAAAAAAATTAATGTGCTACCTTGAATTTAGGGGGATTTGTATATAAAGAATAAATGAACGAATCTTCTTGTATTCAAGGTTTAGGGTTTAGCACATTCAATTTACAAACGTTAGTAAACATTTGTTAAGAAGCATACGATCACAATGTTAGAAAAGATTTTTATCTCTACTAATATTATAAAGCTGAAGAGTTTTTTTGTTTGTTTGAACGCGCTAATCTCAAGAACCGCTAGTTCGATTTGAATAATTCTTTCAGTGTTGGATAGTCTATTTATTGACTAATAAATGATAATAAATGGCTTGACTGTGCTGGACTTTTCCCAGAAACAGAAGGCTTTATATTAGCAATACAGGATCAAGTCATTAACACAAAGAATTATAGGAAATACATAATTAAAGATGGAAACTTACCAAACGATTTATGCAGAAAATGTCACAATAAACCAGAAACAATACAACATATAACTGGCGCATGCGTCACACTTACACAAAATGATTACACTCATCGTCACAATCAGCTTGCAAACATCGTTCATCAAAAACTCGCTTACAAACATTCACTCATCAAAGAACCACCCATACCTTACTACAAATATACCGCTCAAAATGTACTTGAAAATCCCTCCCACAAACTTTATTATGACCGTACCATACTTACAGACTATACTATCTATAACAACCGTCCAGACATCACACTAGTAGACAAAATCAACAAGCATACATATATTATCGATATAGCAGTCCCAAATACAAATAACTTACAGACTACTATAACAGAAAAGATTAGGAAATATACGGAACTACAAGAGGAAATCAAAAGAGTATGGAAAATGGATAGAGTCACAATTGTTCCTATAGTTCTTTCTACAACCGGAATAATCCCAAAATATTTATTCAATAGTCTTAATTTACTTGATTTGCCCAAAAACTCCTTTTTAACGTTACAAAAAGCAGCAATCCTAAATACTTGCCGTATAGTTCGAAAATTTCTTCAACTTGAGTCAGACAATAGTAATTACAACCCAAATCTAAGCTGACACTTGGCACATGCCCGTGTCAGTTTAATTTTACCAGGTATAAGAAACCTGAGCGAAAAATCTTTTCAAAACAACTAAATAATAATCTATCAAATTAACGCTATAAGATGCTGTCACACCTTAAGACTATTTAAGTGCATCCTGTAGGATGGACATAAATTAACATAACATAATTTTACTTTTATTTTGTTACAGAAAAGTCCTAATTTGCATGAGACTGGTGCGGCTGATGTGGAGTAGGAGCCTAATCCTATCCTACTACTATTATAAAGATAAAAGTTTGTGAGTATGTGTGTATTTGTTACTCAATCACGTAAAAACCACTGACATTCATCATCATCATCATTTCAGCTGTAAGAAGTCCACTGCTGGACATAAGCCTCCCTCATAGATTTCCAGATGCTTCGGTCATAAGCGGCCTGCATCCACCGTGAACCCGCGGCCTTAATTAAGTCGTCCGTCCATCTCGTTGGTAGACGTCCAACGCTGCGCTTTCCGATCCGCGGTCTCCATTCGAGAACTTTTCGGCCCCAACGACCATCTGCTCTCCGTGCTATATGTCCTGCCCACTGCCACTTCAAAGAGCTAATCCGAACTGACACTGACATTATTACCATGAAACTGTACGGTATGTACGTGAAACCGATACGTGAAACCGATGGGCGCAGCTAGTAGTTATGTTAATAACGATGGACGGAAATTGTGTAAGTTTAAAAAGGAAGTTTGCTAAGCTCCAACTACACGATGACACTTACACTGACACTTTACCTAAAACACCCCACACTGCTGTAGGTACATATAAAAAAATTCGTGCTTGTGCAGTGGTGTGGTCTGTTTTAGGTAAAGTGTAAGTGTCACCGTGTATTTGGAGCTTTATAAGTTTACCCTAATCTGTGATCTACGCCATTATCAGCGCCAATTTGCGGGCCAATCAGGCCTTCAGAAAGATAGTCGGGTATCTGCGACTAGGTCGACACCACTCTCATGTAATATTTATTTATGTATTTACTTCAAGATATCAAGTTACTGACCTCAAGATTCAGTTCAACTTATTTATAAATATGAACAAATTAATGCAATTTGCATTATTTTATGTATTATCTAAGTTTTAGGTGTCTGTAATGTTCTCTTTGTTTGTGTAACAAAATATCATTATTTTACTATTAATTATTTTTACAGGTCTGAAGGCTTCATAGCCATCATACTGGATACATAAATGAATACTTTCTTACTCGTTCCATATCTTCTAAACCGATTGGGATGCGGTACGATCATTTAGTTTAATAATAGTAGGTCAATATGTGTAATCTATATATATAAAATGAAACCCGTTTTCCGTTGTCACGACATAGCATGAAAACGGCTTGACCGATTTGGCTGATTTTTTTTTTGTAGTTTTCTAATACTCTGCACAAGGTTAAAAAATATTAAGAAAATCTCTCAGAAAATTTACGCTAAGGCGGTACGAAGTTCGCCGGGTCAGCTAGTAAGAAATAAAAACATACATCACACTAATATTATAAATCCGATAGTTTGTTTGTATATTTCTTTGTTTGTTAGTTCCTCCTTCATGGTCAAACGGCGAGTGATTTGAATAAAAAATGCATTTAAGTGATGGAGAGTAACATTTGATCCAAATAATACCTACAGCGGGAGCGGGATTTACTCGCAAAAACCGTGGGGCGCAGCTTGTGTATAAATAATAAAAAATACATTACATAAAATATCTTAGTACGTAGCTAACCTACTAAAAGCATTTTGTAAGCAGCAGAAAATTGAATATATAGAATACAATAGAAAATATTCATAGGCAACAAGACACACAAAAGAAATTACAGCAATTTAAAAAGGAAAACACCACGTAATAACACAACATAATATAGAAAGTGATTAAAAAAAAAGTCCAAGGAACCGTGTGCTTGCTGCCAACAAGGATCTGCCTCAGCATAAGTTGTGGCTTTCACAGAACCCACAACGCCGGTCTTTCGGCAGTACCCTCTCGATGATGGACCGAACCAAAAATCGGAAGGAGAGTGAAAATAAATAAATAAACAATAATATAATATACCTAAATACCTGTAATATGACTACATACCTACCTACATAAAATAATGGTGCGTCAGTAAGTATATAAAGTACACAAATAAAAAATAAATTTAATAGAAAGTGGAAATCGAAAATAACAACAAAACTCCCACACAACCAGGACTTACGCGGGCGGGACACAACAAAAACAGCTTAAGGAAAGAAAAGTTATTAAATAAATATCACTAACCAACGATCACAATAACATACTGTACAGCTACCGGACCAAATTTTACGTCAAAATACATAATTCCACGCTCGATACACACAAAACACTAACCGGTCTACTGACGACTTAGTAATGAATTTCACGATTAAAACAGTACCTAAGTAACTCTTTAATTTGCATAATTTTGTGGGTTCGGTTCAAGTAGATCACGCGCTCTGCAAAAAAAAAATAACAATAGGTAACAGCAATAACTAAGAATACTTACAAATAAATAATAACTAGAAACTGAGGCAGAGGGCGGTCTATTTCGACATGGTGGACCAGTATGACAAAACATAGAAGGAGCAATTACCCGCCCCGACAACCCAGTATGGTTTGGTAGAAGGAGCAATTACCCGCCCCGACAACCCAGTATGGTTTGGTAGAAGGAGCAATTACCCGCCCCGACAACCCAGTATGGTTTGGTAGAAGGAGCAATTACCCGCCCCGACAACCCAGTATGGTTTGGTAGAAGGAGCAATTACCCGCCCCGACAACCCAGTATGGTTTGGTAGAAGGAGCAATTACCCGCCCCGACAACCCAGTATGGTTTGGTAGAAGGAGCAATTACCCGCCCCGACAACCCAGTATGGTTTGGTAGAAGGAGCAATTACCCGCCCCGACAACCCAGTATGGTTTGGTAGAAGGAGCAATTACCCGCCCCGACAACCCAGTATGGTTTGGTAGAAGGAGCAATTACCCGCCCCGACAACCCAGTATGGTTTGGTAGAAGGAGCAATTACCCGCCCCGACAACCCAGTATGGTTTGGTAGAAGGAGCAATTACCCGACCCGACAACTCAGTATGGTTTGGTAGAAGGAGCAATTACCCGCCCCGACAACCCAGTATGGTTTGGTAGAAGGAGCAATTACCCGCCCCGACAACCCAGTATGGTTTGGTAGAAGGAGCAATTACCCGCCCCGACAACCCAGTATGGTTTGGCGCCACGAGATAAGGTAAGCCGGTAAGTCAAGTGGAATAAGGCACGAAAGAAGAAGAATAGATTCCAAAGTAAAAGAAGCGAGTGAAGCCGCAAATATAGGAACTGCTAGGTGAGGGTGTAGCAAATCTCAGCTCTTTTCAATCGATTACTATCTGAAGTGGCTGTTATTAATAAAGCTCCACCACCACTAGGAAAATCCCGTCCACTAGTACTTCCACTGTCCCGTCTCGTACTTCAGAGCTCGTAGTGACGGAAGGTTTGACAAAAAAGTTGTCCATAGTAACATGGTTTCTGGAGCTCTCTTCAGTTGATAAAAAGAGGGGCTTAATAGAGCACCAACTACTAAATTTGGTTGGTTACTTTTTGCAAAATAAAATAGAGTGAAATAAAAACCCTGCCCCTAAATATATCAAAATTAATAAGATAGTTGTCTGCGCCCTTTCTGCGCCTGTTTGTTTTGAGAGAAAGACCGTTGTCTGCCCCTACTTTTTGGATCCATTATGGATATCGAACGTAGGGTGTTTTTCATTTACATAACAAACCATGAATTCATAGTTTAAAGTAGACATTTTTTATTCATAATAAAAGTAGCTTATTTTACTCCTCGGTAATGTAACTTTCAATTGGTAAAATAATTTTTGAAATCGGCCCAGTAGTTTCGGACCCTATCGTTACAAACAAACAAATACATTTTAATCTTTCCTGTTTATAATATTACTAGCTGCGTCCCGCTGTTTCACCCGCGTAAGTCCTGATTCCGTGGGAATATCGGGATCAAAAACTCTATGATACTCAGGGTGAATGTAGCTTTCTAATGGTAAAAATTTGTTTTAACGATGTTAAACATACGACACACAGAAATACAAATCTTTCCTTTTTATAATATTAGTGTAGACAGTAAATATTAATTATATTATACTAGCTGACCCGGCAAACGTTGTTTTGCCTTATAAATTATAGATAGTAGCCGATTCTCAGACCTACTGAATGCGTATGTGGAGTTTGGTGGAGATCGGTCAAGCCGTTTCGGAGGAGTACGGTAACTAACACTGTGACATGGAAATTTTATATATTAGACTAGCTGACCCGGCAAACGTTGTTTTGCCTTATAAATTATAGATAGTAGCCGATTCTCAGACCTACTGAATACGTATACAAAATTTCATAAAAATCGGTTCGTCCGTTTCGGAGGAGTACGGTAACTAACACTGTGACATGGAAATTTTATATATTAGATTATAAATATTAATGAACTATCTGTATTATCAAGTTTCATAGCGAATGGTCCTTTCTAAATCTGTCTAAATATTTATTAAAATAAATAAAATCTTTTACGTCATAAGTTCTCATTATTTTCGCGCACAATGTCTAGTAATTTGTGTAACGATTATGGTACCAATTTTTGAAAAAAATCTTATAATGTTGTTTTTCTTTTAGTTTAAGTACCTACCTTTACATTAGTTAGATTTTGGCTCACAGCAGGTTCACAAAGAAAAATGAATACAAGTTAAAATTGGTGTGTTTTGGTGCGTGTGTAAATGTAGGTACTCACGAAAAATGTAGGTATGTAAAATGTATGTATTTATTTATCAAAAAAATGTATTGTAATATAATATGTTGCAGGTTTTATTCCGGCCGGGTGCAAGTATTTATGCTTAAAAATAAATATTGGTATCTGATCTGGGTGTCCCTCTATGTATAAATGTAGGTATATATTTACAAAAGAAAAATAAATATGAGTAAGTATTATAATCCGTTGTCTAGTCACCGTAACACAAGCTTAGTCGCATACCACGGGTAGGGCATGAATCCCGGGATCCCGGGATATCGTAATCCCGGGATCTCGGACGCAAAAGTTCGATATTATAATCCCGGGATTGAGTGATCCGATATCGAGATTTGAGCAATTTACTATTTGGGTATAAATTAAGGTTATTAGCTATATTTTTCCTCATGGAATGATTGAATGGAATTATTAAAATTAAACCCAAATTAGTCTACCCCTGAGGAAGAGATCTGTAAAGATTTAGAAGCGTAGGGAATTGGTAAAATGTTTAAAACAATAAAAGTAACGTGATTCATTGCAATTTTTAAGACAAGTATTTTTTACACAAGCTCGCATGCAAAAACTTTCTGCTAACATCATTTTAGTGGTGCGCCCGACACTTTCGGGTTTAGGCTATTTGTCCGCCATATTTCCAAAATGATGGGGTGGACGGCCCTCGGGGTAACTTATTTACGTAATGAAACCACTAGAATCTTAAATATATTAAATATTTTATATTTAACACTTTTTTATTGTATTAAATTCGCTTTTTTAACGATATCTAAAATCCCAGTATCAATCCCGGGATCCCGGGATTGAGCTCTTAATATCGATATCGCCCCGAGATTGAAAACCTTCCGATATTGCATGCCCTAACCACGGGGCTAGATGGCGCTGTGTGTTGTTCACAGAATTTATTTATTTATTTATAGTACATGTATCAATGTACTACTAGCTGCGATTGGCCGTTTCACCCGTATAAGTCCCGTTCCCGCCGAATTTACTTGATCAAAAGTAGCCTATGTCCGTCTCCAAGATCCTATTTATCTCTGTACTAAAACTCATCAATATCGGTTCAGCGGTTTAGGCGTGAAAGCGTAACAGGCAGACAGAATTACTTTTGCATTTATAATATTAGTAAGATACTTATCTCATTTTTGTCCATCGTCATCAAATACTCATAGTACAAGCGTACTAGTTGCTCAGTTTGGGGCTTGATGTAGTTATTATGTGCAAAGTCATGCTATATAAATAAATTTTCTGAACAACACACACAGCGCCATCTAGCCCCATGGTAAGCGACTAAGCTTGTGTTACGGTGACTAGACAACGGATATAATACTTATATTTATTTTTGTTTTGTAAATACATACATATTATACATAGAGGGACACCCAGACCAGACACAAATACCTATTTATTTTTTAACTTGCACTCGGCGGTAATCGAACCCGCAACCTTCTGCATTACAGTCGTGCTTTCGCACGACGCGCCACAGCGGTCGTCGCTTGATGTAGTTATTATGAGCAAAGACATGCTATATTTATTTTGAAAAAGTTTTTTTTACCTACTTATCTAGATAACCAAGAAAAACGAAAAAAATATTGGGTAAAAATGTTAAAACACCCAGTACAATAAACCTCTCACCTATTATAGCTACTTTCCTTCCTACCTTCTTAAATTTAAACATAACAAACACGACTCAACGGATAAATTTGCGTCGATATCTTAGATACCTAACTTAAATATCCATTTTTTAAAACCCTTGAGATTTTCCTTGTAACACAAAGAAGAAAAAACTTGGCTTGTAGATCTATTTATGTACCTATCTATACTCATTTTTTTTATTTTTACTTTAGCTTAGGGATTTCTTAAGAAATACCTACGCGTACAGTGATCCACTATATACCCGACACACCAAGGCCTTAGATTACCTAGATGGTGGGTATTCTGACAACGAGACATTCGAATTTTGATCCATCTTTTTAGGGTTTCGTAGTCAATAAGAAACCAAACAATAAAGTTTCGTCATGTCCGTCTGTCTGTCCGCGGCTTAGCTCAGAGACGCCTTGTATTACGAAGCTGTAACTACAGTGTGTAACTTTGCATGAGTATACATATTTATCACGCCAACAAAGTCCTACAATAAAAAAAATAAAAAATAACATTTTTAGGGTACCTCATCCCTCATTTCACATGTGACATGTGAACTGGGGGAAGATTCGGATTTTAAAACTCTTTCCAAGCAGACAAAAAGCACTTTGCATTCAGATTTCTAATGAGTATTGATGAATGACCAACAGATTCTTTCCGAGGTTGTGAGGTGAAATTGCAACCCTTCGGTTTAGCCGAACTGCCAACAGATATCGCTACACCCTAAATTAAATCGCGGTAGCGTTACGTTTTCACCCCCCGATATACACCCTAGCTTAAATCTTCGAACTATATCACATCTATTCATTAAAAGTCGTTTCAGTATGTATTTACTTGTCTCGTCTTTAAGTAGGTAGTATTAATAATTAACTTACAACAAGTAGAGTCTTTATACAACTCTACTAAGTTACAATTTTTTGAAGGCGCTACGAAGCAAAGCTTCGGTGCGTCTAAAACACTAGAGATCGCGCGACAGGCCTTGTTTTAGAAAAATGTAATAATCATAGGCTGGATTTCTACTTGAGATACCCACAATGAGTAGCTGTAGATAGAATCCTTCCTCTTTTTTTGCCTCTGGAATATGAAACATTGAAAAAAATACATTTTTACACTTTTAATCGGGATGCTTTTATTATTGTTTATTAAGTATTATATTATTATCCATTAGCATTTTATTTATCTTCAAGATGTTTACAGATCCCTTTCAAAGGGTAGACTAAGAAACCCTAAGGAAGACATATGTCAGTGTAAGTGTCTTCGTATTGTTTGAGCTTTGGGCATTGATAAATGCTAAATAATAATAAACGGAACCCTAAAAAGCAACGCTACATAATCGTGTTACTTTTATGGAAACAAACAACAAAATGACCGGAAACCGGAAAACTACTTTTGTTTTAATCTCACATAGCAAAACGGCCTCTGGCGCGAAGGGGGATGGCACGACTGCAATGCAGAAGTTTGTGGGTTCGATTCCCACCCCGCCGGGTGCAAGCATTTATGCTGAAAATAAATATTTATTTCTGGTCTGGGCGTTGTCTCTCATAATATTATGTATTTACAAAAAAAAAGTTTAGCTATAATATGTAGTATATTCGTTGTCTAGTACCCGTAGTACAAGCCTAGTGCTTAGTTTGGTGCCTAGATTGCGCTGTGTGTAACGTCGTGGAATCTATTATTTAAAAACAGAAGATTTTTTTCATAAGGTGCCTTATGAAAAATTCTTCTGCTCCTAGCCTTGTGCCACGGGCCATGCGCCGTGTTTGGGTTTCTACTTACCTACCATAAAATTAATCGATAATAATCAAATGTGTGATTGCAATTTAAAAAATCATAATCGGCACAACAAACTTCTTTACCCTACCCCTACCAATTTTAAATGTAATGTTTTATTAAACTTTTTTTTTTCGTAATCAATTTTATATTCCCAACGAATACCAAAAATAGTTTGGAACGTCCAGAACCATTAGTTCCATGGACGGCCACCATCACTTTCAATAGAAAACGCGCGCCAACAAGATCTAATGTCATTTTGTATGGTATAGCAATGGGGTGCCACATGCAAAGCTGTAACTAGATGGCGCTGGCGACGGATGATCTTTTTTTTTTGATGATGGTCCTCCACAAATGAAAACGCCGAGTTTTTTTTTTTACGGTCTGAGACCGTTATGGCCAATTTGGCGCCGAGAGTTGTAAAAAACACCTGTTTGACAGTTCTTAATTCAAACCTAAGATAAATTGACTCGCGCCCTCTGCCGGGATAAAAAGTTAGTGTTCCTCCTCATTCCAGCGTAAACTTGTACCTATATATTACTAGCTGACCCGGCAAACGTTGTTTTGCCTTATAAATTATAGATAGTGGCCGATTCTCAGACCTACTGAATATGAATATAAAATTTCATAAAAATTGGTCAAGCCGTTTCGGAGGAGTACGGTAACTAACACTGTGACATGGAAATTTTATATATTAGAAGATAGAGTTCAATGGCCAGACCACATTCCACCATTGTGTTAAAAAAGTGAGTTTGTTCCTCGCCTGCGATCCCCGACGGTTGTATAGGTACATTATTCTCCAAATGCCAATCCACATAGGGAAAATTAAAATCACCCAAGATAAGAAACTTATCGTCCGGATATGAGTTCACGATTTCCGCTAATTTGTCTGTAAAGTTTTTAATTGAGTGTTAAATTAATTAGGTACCTAATTTTTGGTTGCAAGTACAAAGATGTACACGATGTGCACAAAGATGTAATATACTTGACTTAGTTATTGGCTTGTCTACCAACAAGGGCAATTTTAAGCCACTAACACGTATTTAAAATAATGTGAACATAACATTTTTAGAATTTTACCAGTGCCATTGTTTACCATAAAGTTATAGTCACCCAATGAGGAGGAACACTAACTTTTTATCCCTGCAGAGGGCGTTGGTCGAATGATCTTAGGTTTGAGTTAAGAACTGTCAAACAGGTGTTTTTTACAACTCTCGGCGCCAAATTGGCCATAATAATATAAGTCTCAGTCCGAAAGAAAAAAAAACTCGGCGTTTTCATTTGTGGGGACCATCATCAAAAAAAAAAGATCATTTGACCCCAGCGCCATCTGCTCACAGCTTTGCGTGTACCACCCCATTGTCTTCTGCCGCTGAGAACCACTCGGGCCGCTCAACAGAGGGCAGCTCACAGCGCACCGCCAGCAAGGACCAACCGCCATATTTCTCCTGAGCAGCCACGTTGTATCTGTCCCGACACCAAACAACATAATATACTTCTACTTATACTTATATAGAATACTTATATAGCCTTATTAATAAACGTGGAGTAAGGTTGGAGTACTTTTACCACTTTTTGTTTCTGTCTATCAACTATGAAAGTTCTTGTCACGGACAGAGCATGTTTCCACTATTCCGACCTTACTCCACGTTTATTAATAAGGCTAAATGTTATAGATGCACCCAGACCATAAACAAATATTTATTTTTAAATACTTGTACCCCGCGGAAATGGAACCAGAATCGATTCATAAATAAAATTAACCCGTGACCCATGATACAGGAGGCGTTGTAATAAAAACAATTGGATTAAAACTGAAATATGATTATAAATCCAAGATTTTAGTTTTTATTTTAAAATGTATATCTTTTAACTCCCATAGCCATAAGTGCTGCAGCGATGTAATGAAGATTGTCAAACGCAACGAACGTTCTTGCGTTGTAATGATAGAACAGCTCGTCTTCAACTTCTTTCCCTCTCGGGCATGTGTGGAAGTAAATCCAGGGGCAACATGTTTTTTGGCATATCCCCTGAGAACAAAAATGAGCGTAAAGCGCAGAAATGACCAATTTTATTTGACAAACGTCAAATTTTAACTTAAAGTTTGGCTTTAATAATCTTATAACACTAACCAGAATTATATGGAGCGGAGGTCTCGCACTGAATTTTGTGCCTAGGTATTTGATCTGCGCCATGTTGCGCTGTTGTCGCGCGTTTTCTATTAAAAGTGATGGTGACCAATAATATAAAACGCGCGACAACACCGCAACATGGCGCAAATCAAATCGGCACAAAGATATAATGTCATTTTGTATGGTATAGCAAAACACAAAACACAAGTTGAAACTCCGCTTCGCAACTTGGAACATTGGCACGCTAACCGGACGCGCGAGGGAGCTAGCCGACGTACTTTCCAGACGGAAGGTGGCCGTGGCGTTCCTGCAGGAGACTCGATGGAAAGGCAGCAGATCCCGGCTCATTGGGAATGGCTACAAGCTGATCTACACGGGTGCACCTGGTGGAGAGAACGGGGTGGCTGTGGTGCTCGCTGAGGGGTTGCATGACGATATCTTGGAGGTGAATCGCTTTAGCGACCGACTTATGTGCGTGAAGGTGCTTATTGGGGGGGTTCCTACTCACTTAGTAAGTGCTTACGCGCCACAGGTCGGTTGTAGCGACGCTGATAAGAGGTCGTTTTGGGATAAACTCGGCGAGGTCCTTGGGGCAATCCCGTTGTCACAGGGAATCGTTTTGGGTGGTGACCTAAACGGTCATGTGGGTGAGATGGGGGTGGAATTTGAACGTGTTCATGGAGGCTTCGGGTATGGCAGTCGGAATGCGGAAGGGGAAGAAATTCTGCGTACGTGTGCCACTGCCGACCTGGCACTCGTGAACACTTATTTCAAAAAGAAGCCCGACCACTTGATCACCTACAGGAGCGGGGGGCGCGCTACCCAAATCGATTTTCTAATCACTAGGAGACACCATATCGGCTACGTGGCCAACTGCAAAGTCATACCCGGTGAGAGTCTCACTGCCCAACACCGTATCCTTGTCATGGATCTCTGTGTAAAGACCAAAGACAAACGACCGGAACCATGTCAGCGCCGAATCAGATGGTGGATGCTTGATGAAGTCAAGTCCCAGATGCTCGCCTCAGCAATCGGCGACAAATGTGCTAATGCTGAAGGCGATTCGGTACAGGAACACTGGGACAGGATTCAGGTGTCTATCGCTGATTCGGCGCGGTCGGTCCTCGGTATGTCTAAGGGTGGACGCAAGTGTGACAAGGAAACCTGGTGGTGGAACGACACAGTCCAGAGGGAGACTAGGGTGAAGAAAGCCCTCTTTAAAAAGTGGCAAGCGTCCAACTCTCCTGAAGATCGCGACGCGTACAGGTCTGCCAAACGTGCTACAAAGAGAGCAGTAGCCAGAGCCAGACGGGACCACTTACAGCCATTTTACGATAAGTTGGAAACGTCTGAGGGGCAGAAGCTTATTTATAAGTTGGCACGTTCTAGGATCAAAGCGGCACAGGATATATCCAAGTGCCGCTGTGTAAAAGATCATAATGGTAACCTGCTATGCGAGGACCTCGCGGTGAAGGAGAGGTGGCGCTCTTATTTCCACGAACTGCTCAATAAGCAGTATAAAGAGGTGCAGCCACCGGAACTCCCTCCTAATCTAGGACTAGTGCCACTGATAACGCCTGAGGAGGTGCGCAAGGCTCTTCGCTGCATGAAGAATCGGAAAGCTGTCGGCGCCGATGGAGTCCCCATCGAAGTATGGAAGGCTATGGGTTCTCGTGGTGTGGGCATCTTAACCAACCTTTTTAACCGCATACTCGAGACCGGCAGAATCCCCGCCCAATGGAGACTGAGTGTTATCACTCCAGTGTTCAAGGGCAAGGGATCTGTGCAGGAGTGTGGAAGTTATCGTGGTATAAAGGTCATGTCCCACACCATGAAGCTCTACGAGCGTATAGTTGACTCTCGGATCCGGCAGGAGTGCACTGTCTCGGAGGGCCAGTATGGTTTCCGCCCCGGTCATGGTACCATGGACCCTGTTTTCGCCCTAAGGATCGTTATGGAGAAATACAGAACGAAGAATACGCCTCTGCATTTTCTGTTCCTGGACTTGCAGAAGGCCTTCGACTGTGTTCCTCGCGGGATGATCTGGTGGGCGCTGCGGTCCAAAGGGGTGCCCGAAACTTATATTGGAACCATCAGGGACATGTACCGAAATTCCGATTCAGTGGTGCGAACTGCTGTTGGTGACACTAAATCTTTCCCCATTACAGTCGGAGTCCACCAAGGATCCGTCCTAAGTCCGTTTCTGTTTAGCGTAATACTGGACGCACTGTCCGTAGTCATCCGAGACGCACACGAGCAGCCCCCGTGGATGCTCATGTATGCTGATGATATTGCGCTAGCGGACTCGGATAAGGGACGACTTGGAAGGCGTGTAAATGCGTGGAAAGAGTCACTTGAGAATGGCGGTTTGCAACTCAACGTAGCGAAGACCGAATACTTGGCTAGCAATACCACAGATCCCACACCTGTCTGCGTAGACGGTCACATGGTCGAGCGGACAGACCAGTTTAAGTACTTGGGATCTGTGCTTCACGAGTCCGGCGACATCGATTGCGACGTCAAGTCCCGCATTTCGGCAGCTTGGGCCAAGTGGCGAGAGGTAACTGGTGTCATCTGTGACCCGAAAATGCCGGTTAAACTGAAGGGACAGGTCTATAAAACGATCATTAGACCTGTCCTTTTGTATGGTAGTGAGGCGTGGCCATTGCTTGAGCGACATAAGCAGGAGCTGCGTGTCACGGAGATGAAGATGCTGCGCTGGATGTGTGGAGTGACGCGAAAAGACCGCGTCAGAAACTCCCGCATCAGGGGCAGCCTTCATGTCCGAGACATTGCAGACAAACTGCAAGAATGCCGCTTACGGTGGTACGGCCACGTTCTACGGAAACCGGCTAGTTACGTGGGAAACAAATGTCTTGCTATGGCGCCTCCGCCCGGCCGTGGCAGATTGGGAAGACCCAAGAAGTGCTGGCTTGACGTTGTAAGATCGGATATGCGTGCTAATGGCCTCACTACACGGGATGCCGAAGATCGTGCGAAGTGGAGACGTAAAAGTAGGAAAGCGGACCCCGGGCTCTCGAGAGAGATGCAACCGGGAACAACGCTCGGATGATGATAGCAATTCCAGCGTACTTGTATAGTTTCATTTCAGTGTATTATAATGATACTAGCTGCGCCCCGCGGTTTCACCCGCGTAAGTCCCGATCCCGCGGGAATTACGGGATAAAAAGTAGCCTATGTGTTATTCTAGGTGTCCAGCTATCTATATTCCAAGTTTCATCGCAATCGGTTCAGTAGTTTTTGCGTGAAAGAGTAACAAACATCCAAACATCCATACAAACTTTCACATTTATAATATAAAGTAGGAAGTAGGATTTTATATAATTTTAATACAAGAATAGGCCATCTGGTAAACGCAGTCTAACATTCGTCTATGACATCACTATTTATCTATTTGGCTGTCAATTCTGATGGTATAATTTCTCACGCCTTTTTCCGCGTCTCGAGCTTGTCTCGTCTCAAGTGATATTATCTACGCCTGTCTATCAAAATATGCTTCACACTTATTATCATTATCATAGTTAAGCTAGTTCCTTGTTTCCAGAGCATCTTGGTAGGTAACCACTATATCATCATCATCATACTTAATAAAACGCAAGTGTAACTGACTGACTGACTGACTGACTGACTGAATGATGGACAACGTACAGGCTACGGGCTGGGTGTAGAGACTTGAAATTTGGAACGTAGGTTCTTTAAGGGTTGAAAGTGAGCACTAAGAACGGATTTTTGGAAATTCCACCCCTAAGGGGGTAAAAATGGGGAAAAACGTTTGTATGCAACTTCGTAACGGCTTGACCTAGAAACTTGAAATTTGACATATAAATTGATATGGGGTAGTAAGTGAATCTCTAAAATTTTTTTTTACAAAATTCAACCCCTAAGGGTGTTTAATTGGGGATGAAAGTTTCTATGGGAATTTATTCAAAGAGATTTTGTTATTGTTTTCGGGGGTACTATCCGAAACCCGACGGGTTTCGGGTTCCCATCTTGTATATCTATAAAATGCTTTGTCCTGACTGACTGATCAGCGCACAGCCTTGCCTTAACCGCTGATAGATAGAGAGCTGAAATTTGGAGATTGTGGTCTTCATATGATGTAGGCATCCGATAAGAATGGGTTTATCGACGTTAGAGAAAATATATTTACACCATAAAATAAATATCAGCCATGTAAGACATGTTTAATTTTTTTTTTTATTATTACATTTGTTCCAATATCTATTTCTGTTCTAATTCAAATATCAAATAAAACGAATCGTAGGGACATGGTCATCGCAGATATAGGCTTAATGGCATAAACATATTTGGTCTTTATCCAGGGAAGAAATAGTCACCTACGATCTTCGATCATATATAACGTACATAGATGCACGGTCGCCGCTCTAGAAATGGAGCCGTCAAAACAAGGCATATTTCAGCCGGTTACAGCGAAACAAGGCATATCGCTGTCAGTCGTGCATAAGTGTTTTACAACCTTATTGCCCAGTGATTAAGGTTTACATTAAACTGTACTATGTCCGTATAAGTAAGTGTTGAAGTAGTGCCGTTTTTTGATTTCGATTTTGTATGGGACCGACCGTGTATCTATAGTTTATATATGATCGAAGCCTACGATTGAAAGAAGAAAGAGTACATAGATAGACGATTATGTATTTACCATCACACTCAAACTGAATTCCGAAATTTTACCCTGGATGGAAGGGGTAGGTCCAGAAATAATGACTTCGGCATCTTCCAGCGCTTGGTCCCTACTCTTGCATTGTTTGACCTCAGTACTTGTCTGGTCTGTCAATTCCTCGGCCGATTTTAATAGTATGGGACTTATTGGACAATCCTGGAACGATAGACAGTTAGTTAAACGCCTTTACGGCCACTGTGTCGCGTCGGGCATAGGTCCGACTGCAATGCAGAAGGTTGCGAGTTCGATTTAACAACCTTCTGCATAACAGTGCTTAAAAATTGAACACTTATTTGTTTTTGTTATGGGTGTTTTCTATGTAGGTATCATGTTATTATGTCAGTAGGTATACATATATTAAAATAAAAACCGGCCAAGTGCGAGTCGGACTCGTGCACAAAGGATTCCGTACCATTATCTATACAACAGATTTTGTTTTGAAAGGTAAATTGTGGTTTACGATTTATGACGTTTAAAAAAAACTACTTAATAGATCTCGTTCAAACCAATTTTCATTGGAAGTTTGCATAGTAATGTACATCATATATAATTTTTACATTTATTTATTTTTTAGAATTATTACTTTATTTTAGAAGTTACAGGGGGGGGGGACACACATTTTACCACTTTGGGAGCGTCTCTCGCGCAAACTATTCAGTTTAGAAAAAAATTATATTAGAAACCTCAATATCATTTTTGAAGACCTATCTATAGATACCCACATGAATAGGTTTGATGAAAAAATAAATTTTGAGTTTCAGTTCTAAGTATGGGGAACCCCAAAAATTTGGTACTTTTTTATATATTAAAAATCTTAATGCGGTTCACCGAATACATCTACTCACCAAGTTTCAACACTATAGCTTATATAGTTTCGGAAAAAAGTGGCTGTGACATTCGGACGAACGGACAGACGGACAGACAGACAGACATGACGAATATATAAGGGTTCCGTTTTTTGCCATTTGGCTACGGAACCCTAAAAAAAGAAGTATAATAAATGAAGTAGGTATATCCGTTCTCTAATACTCAATAGTACTAGACAAAATATAATATTTATTTTTCATTTCTATGTTCCTGCCCTTTATCATATCATCCAAAAAGTTGGTAAAAGGGCGGCCAGGCAGCTGGAAGACTTGCATACAATAATTTTTACACGACTGCGTGACTTAATGGAGGGTTTATTGTGTGACCGTATGACTCCTGAATAAAATATTATAAGCAAATTATAGTTGCATGTAATACTTGTACTCGTATTACGCTTGGTTAAGATTGTGCGTCCGTGCGAGCGTGACGAAATTATAATATTTACCCAGAAGCAACAAAGACACAGTTAGAATGAGTTGTATGTCATTGTGGCCTTCCTCAGTGGCTGCACTGGCCATTAAGACGGAGATCGGATATTGTTCTACTGCCGTCCTCCTTTTTCTAGATGAGCGTGTTACATCTTAGATCTTATCACTTAATATCAAGTGCGATAGTGGTCAAACGTTCATCTATCGTGTGGAAAAAGAATAATATATTAACTTACAGGACAACAGCACTTGAATCGTATATGAGCACCTAACATTGGACATAGAAGTAATAAAGAATTGAGGATCGGATGATGAGGTCCCACATATGCAACGTTCAACCATCTCATTGAGCCAAAGTCTTCCTGAAATATAAAGACCTCTTAAAATACCTTCTGGAATTATGTCGGTTCTTCTTTTGTCCTGACCCAGGGCCAGACTGCTCGGAAAGATGTCGAAGGTCTTTACATAGAAGTCTGACACCGAAGACTAACATATTTTTTTTAAATTAAATTGTTTTCTAAAGATATCGAGTGCATAAATTCCATTGCTATTTGTGATTTAAGCAAGCAAAGTCATACCAAAATAGCCATTATCGTAGCCAAGGCCTGTATGGTAGCATGTGTTCTAGATCTCATGCACATTACAGGCACCGAAGATCGCTCTGAGAACCGCTGAACGCACCAATGTGTGGAAGTACATACGAAGATCACGTCGGCCATGCCTGAGAATATGCTGAAAAGTAAATTTGTCGATGCTAATGCAATTTGTTTGGTTGTATAACATAGGTCGTACTAATTCATATGAAATCCGATCTAAAAGAAGTTAGATTTTACTGAACTACTTAAATGTTTAGATTTTATTGTAGTTAATGTTTTATAGCGAATCACATAACCAACTAAAACGTACAGATTGTCCTTATCTTGAGGAAATAGAAATTCCTGTGTAGGTGTATGTATTATAATAACTGCCTTAGCTGCACGCAGTTTCAGGCCGCACTTAATTTTCGTCGCATTCGCTGGAGAACTCACTTTGCTACGGCACAATAGATGGACTATGCCATAATAGAGGAGTACCTACTTAACAGTTCTATGTTATATCTAACCATCCATTATAGTCGTGCTCCCACACCAAATGGTCGATAACATTGACGTCAAAGGCCCCTAAAAATGTAGCTGCTTTTGACACGGCCATATTCAGCATCGGTTCATTCACTTCTTGCAAGATCATCACTTTGGAATCCTTTAAGATACCCTAAAACGAAAAAAGAAACTAATCGGGTCAAACACTATCTTACTGAGGGTCCTGAGACAGAGGACTAGGGTTCTGATGGTGTTCCTGGTTCTATGGCCCTTGGGTCCGAACGGATGCAGCAGCGAATCAAATTGCTGCGAAACACGATGTAGGGACGAAAGATTCTATGGGTCTCGTTCTGCCATTTTATTGTTTTACATTTCTAAGAACTTCTCATTAAATTTCTTTTAATTTTTGTATGTAGCTCAAGGCTATTTTATTTAGAAAATTTATTTTCAAGGAAAAATAGCATACAAAAATTTTCACTTGCGGCGAGGCTTGAACTCGCGTCTTTGGGTCAGTACCCCAACGTCTATACCAACTAGACTACGCAAGTCCACGCCTGTTGCCGTGAAGACTTCCAATGCTATATTCTCCTATTACTTGCGTAGTCTAGTTGGTATAGACGTTGGGGTACTGACCCAAAGACGCGAGTTCAAGCCTCGCCGCAAGTGAAAATTTTTGTATGCTATTTTTCCTTGAAAATAAATTTTCTAAATAAAATAGCCTTGAGCTACATACAAAAATTAAAAGAAATTTATAGTAATGGAAAAAGCGACATCTTACGTTAGTAATGAAGTTAACTGTAAAGTTAACCATTACGACGCAGGTGTAAACAACTGGAAAGTTGTTCCTGCAGCGAGATAGATGGCGCTTTAACGAGCCTTAATCGTAAACAATCAGAGGATAATATAGCATTGGAAGTTTTCACGGCAACAGGCGTGGACTTGCGTAGTCTAGTTGGTATAGACGTTGGGGTACTGACCCAAAGACGTGAGTTCAAGCCTCGCCGCAAGTGAAAATTTTTGTATGCTATTTTTCCTTGAAAATAAATTTTCTAACTTCTCATTATTTTAAAAGGTTGTCAAATTAGTTACCAATCTCATATTATGCGTATCTCTGTATCTGCACTTCAGGTTCATAGCGCTGACTAAAATCTGCATCACCATATCAGCGGTCCAATCCTTGAAACATATCAAGTGCAATGGTGGATACCTGATCATGATTAAAAAACTTATTAAGGATCAAATGTACCCGTAGTAAGTTACTTCGCAGAGCTTACTAACTTCCCATGAGACGGAGATCTAGATACAAATTGGATGGAGATTAATCTCAGACGGCTGCCGCTAAGCCTACGGCGAACTTAGAAATATTTCTATACTAAAATGGTTGGATCTAGGATCTACAGTTGGACTAATTTAATTTACAAATCAGTATTATAGTTTCTTTCTTTCCGACCGCGCATCAATGTATTGTTCTTTAAGAAAAAGTTATGTGCGCTAATAACATCGCTCTTACGGTGAAGGGAAATATTGCGAGGAAACCGAAATGTTCTAGGACTCACCACGGTCCGAAGGCATGGGATTTTTGCCAATCCAAAACTAACTATGGTTTCTTTGCTAAAGATACCATCAAAATATGTATATTATGCAGAAAACATCATCATCATCACATCTTCAGCAAGAGTTCGTAAGGTGTGTGTGAATTTTACAAATAAACTTACGGAAAACATAAATTGTACCTAACTTGATTTACCAAAGGGTTGAATTTGCTAAGATAACCAAAAAGCATTTTCGTGCTGTTTAACTAGTAATTTAGTAGTGAAATGTTCTTGATCCTATGAAAGTTGATGAATCAAAATTTCAAAACATTGGGATTAGTGTTGCCGTTCGATAGCTCACTATCGATAGTTGTGGCAAATCAAGAGTATCGATAAGTATATCGATAATGACGATACTATCGATAGCTCCATTAGTATAAATACTATCGACACACAGCAATACTATCGATAATTTCGAAGTTTTATATCGAATGCACTATCGATAGTATCGATACTATTGCCAGTGAATATTGCAAAAGCTATCGATACTGTCGATAGTATCAATACTATCGATAGTTTTGCCCTAGTAGTGACCTTTCTTTTAATAGTATTGGTTGGAGTATGTAATCAACATCAATTCTTAAGATTCAAGTCCACGTCTCAAAATTTTTAATACCTGCATCAACCAAAATTCACAAACAATACTTTTGAATAACAGCCTACTATCCATAGTGAAAAGTTATCGATATAGTATCGATTGTTGTTCTGATTGTCAGATCCAGTACGTCAATACGTATTGTCAAATCCAGATAGATAGTATCGATACTATATCAGTAATTATCGATAGAATAGTAATTTCGATATTGAGCTTCACTAATATCGATACTATCGTAAGTATTGCAGTTACTATACTCATATTATACTTGTTATTAGTATTATAGATTATTTTCGATGTAAGCTATCGATAATCCAACTATCGATAGTTCGGCAACACTAATTCGATGGACTCACATTGAGACCTCTGTGGGCTCACCGAACACTCTAAAAATGTCATATGTCAATATCTTTGACAATGAAGGGTGAATATGGAGAGAAGTGTGATGTGAAGAACACTGACCTCTATAGTACAGCCAGCGTACTTGGAGTTTATTGGTGAAGAACTATAGAACATACAAGTACATATGAGTATACACATGAAGTGCATCTGTGTTTACTTTATTCTTGGATTATTTTATTCTACGAGTAACAAAAACTAAGTTCTTGATTTTATTGTATTATGGTAAACTCGTCAACTGCGTAGTATTTATATCGTGGTTACTTGTCTACTAATCGTTGATTTGTTCTTCGAAAAAGATCCCAAAATGCCCCGTTTTGTGTTTATGATTGAAAAGAAAAAAACCCCGTATAATAAAATTTCTCCTCACATACTTGATCTATGCAGAGCACAGACATGACTTCGGCCTCATTCGGCCTATGCAGAGACTTGAAAACATATTTACGTTTCTTCTTGAGATATACAGAGCGCCGAGACGCACAAACTGCCAGATAAACTGTGGGTAGATACGTAGTAAACTCTTGTTCAAAAACTTATCAAATAACCTGCACACTTATGTAGGCAAATATCCATTACTTTGAACTAAAATGTTCCTTATCATTTTGTCCGATTAGATAAATCGTTAGCCATAATATTTTGTGACAATTTATCATCAATTTACCTACCTATTAAAAGTGATTCACAAACACATAGCTTTGTTTTAGTTTGCAAAATAATAAAAAAATGCGTTACTTTAATTACACCGCTTGTTTACATTATGGTCCAACGTTTTTTTCAGTAGATGGGAACTGAAAATATATCAAAATTAATTATAAGGGGTTCTTGTTGACTAAGAAACCGTAATATTATTTGTAAAGTGTGTTATAAATCGTGACAGAAAATGGAGTTATTTGTGAAAAAACAATTCTTAGCAGCTTTGCCGGGTAAGTCTGTTATTGCATTTAATATAGCTATTAAGCCCTAATACATGTCTAAGAATGCAAGTATATTGATTTCCTTAGTATCTAGAATCTAGTTAGGTATAAGGGGAAAGTCCAGGAAAGCCTAGAACTATGGATTCAAGGCCCAGGTTATGGACGTCCTACAGCAAAATCTAGTGCGATCAAAACTAAGTGCTTACAGGTTTCGTGTTACTCATCCTTGTTTTGTCAAAATCATTTCTATATGTTGATTGTGTAGATGCTTCTGCGTAGATCTCCTAGATCCTCAAAGACTTCTAATTTTAATAAAATTGTTTTTTGCAGATACAATAGTAGTTCTGCAGATTTTAAACTTACATGGTTGTTTTCACTACAAATATTATTATATAACGGTCAAAAAACAAGTTAAAACATGGTAAATACCCCGTTATATATAATAATATTTGTAGTAGTTCTGCAGGTATAGAAATGATAGTTTTAGCAATTCTACATTGCCTTATGACAGGGTCTCAATAACTATGCACCTGTCTTTGTTGCGCTCGCAACGAGACGGTAGTGTTCGAATCTACCTTAGGAAAGCCCAGCGGGCCAGATGCACAGTAGCACAGAACCAGTAAAAAGCAATATTGCTAGCAGAATTGCTTAAACTATCCTTATTAGACCTTCTGCTCTATCTGTCCATTTACACTAAGGTGTGAGTCCACCAAGCTAGAAAAAGGCAATGATATATAACAATCTTCCCCATAAAATCGTCATTTTTGAGAAAGAGTATGTAGCATTAACCTACACCGATAATTAATGGACACATTTTTTTTTTCGATTGGACACCTCGAGATTCTCTCGAATAAAAGACCATTTAAGCGCAGAATTGATATTCGTTGCTAATTCCAATTTACTCGAATCGAAAAGAAAATGAGCCACTGCTTTGTATTTTTTTTTTGTAGATGTTAACTGTTGTCGTTCACCTGTTAGAGTTTTCTGGTCGCCGCGCCCTAAGGCATTTTATCGTGCCTTCCGATTCTCTTAGTATAAGCAAGATAAAGTATTAAAGTTAAAGGTGTTTTAAACCGCCACAAATGTTTAAATTGCAGTTCACATAGGCTTCGTTATGCTCGGCTACAGCATGCTTTGGTCTTCATTCACGTCCGTGAATCTAGTCACGTCTGATGGAACACCTCTACCTTCAATCATTGCACCGGAAGAAGTCGGCAAACTAATCCACATTTATTGGATAGGGGTTTCTATAGGTAAGTTTTAAATGGTGGTTGATTTGTTACTATCCAATAAATGTGACAAAAAACTCGCGATTTTTTCAGTTTATGTACGCTTTAATTTTCAAGTTTTCCAAAGTCAAACTTTTCTGGAAATCAATCACACACCTTTAAGAAGATGGATCTAAATCGAACGCTGTTGTTAGAATACCCACCATTTAGGTAATTAATTTAACACATAAACCATATACCTATCACTCTATTTATTGGTGAAAACCGCATGAAAATCCGTTCAGCAGTGTTTGAGTTTATCAGTTACAGACAGAAAGACAGACATGTGGAAGACTTTGTTTTATAATAAGTAGAGATGTATATTATGACTTCATTTAAGTTTTTAATTTCCAGGTCCTTACATCACCCGTTACATATCAGATACGAGAGGTAGAAAGCTATCCTTCTTCGTCGGAGGCTGTTTGGTATTCTTCTCCTTTATAATTCTAATCCTGGTGACTAACATATCTATGATATTTGTTGGGTTATCATTCATGGGCATCGGGTCTGGTATCATTTATACTGGAGGCGTCGTGTTCTTGGGAGAAATAGCGTAAGTAGACCCTGTTTAAATGTGATAATAATACACCTTTTAAAAATTGACATCCTGTCATCATTGGTTGCGTGGAAGAGATCGCCTACAGGCGATAAGGCCGTCCGTTGTGCCACTTTAGTTTTAAGTTTTTCTTTGTATAAAGTGTCAGTGTTTTGCTTTTTATTAGCAAATACATCACTGAGCAGTATCCCATCTGCACCACTTCAGCACACAACTCACCTCACATCCGTTGTATGTACACCGTTGTACCTACTAGTGTGCTTTTTTGTTGCGGAATAAATGATTATCTATCTAAAGAGTTTGGGATCCAGTCAGTAGTGGCTTACATCCAAGACTCTTCTGGCGTACGGCAGACGTGTCCCGCCCATTCCCACTTAAGCACAGCAGCTTTGTGAACTACCTCCTTGATCTCCAAGAGACTCCGAGAGGCGACTCGGTAGACCAAAGCGGAGATGGCGTGAGGAGATTGACAAATGTAAGCCTAAGTGGCGAACTTACCCAAAATAGCTCGAATGGAAGATTTGGAGGGAGGCCTTTGCCCAGCAATGGGACAACTCCGGCTAATAAAATAATAATTATAAAAAATTGTAAAAATTGAATTTGTGTATTTTGGTACAATAAAGCGTTAAAATCTATCAATCTTCTATCATCCAAAATAAAGTTATCTAAGAGCTCTACCATCTATTTTTGCTAAATAATTCGTTGTCTAGGGTCAAATGATTCCGAGATATTGACGTCATTCGTTTGACTACTGACATATTCATCACATTTTATATTCAATTGTCTTTTGTTTCTGCGTTTCGATCGTCTTTTGTTTCCACATCGACCGAACTTTGTTACAGTTTAAGACAAGTTGCTACTGAAGACTAACTGAGATTAAGACAATGTGCTTTTTATAAGAGTTCAGAGCTATGTTTTGACGAGTTGCGACGTTAGACTCCCTTAAGAACATCGTATAAGGTCGGAAAAAATTATATAGATACATACTTTTTGTTTCTGTCTGTCAACTTTGAAACTTCTTGTCACGGAAAAAGACAAGGCATGTTCTCACTACTCCAACTTTACTCCACGTTTATTAATAAGGCTACCTGAGATTTAGACGATTCTATACCATGAACCTAAGAATTACCTAACTAATTCCTAAGTCCATTTGCAATACTAACCCAAATCGGCCATAAGAAACAAAAGAATTATTTTATGTTCAATGATTTTTATGTAAAAAGCAAATTACCGGATCATAGTACTTTTAAAAAAGACTTCAAAATTTAAGTTAATCCTACTACATTAATTTACTAAAAAAACTGTAAAAAACGACTCCCTTTGTAGATTTCTTTAAAGCATAAACAATTTGAGGCAGGCGGGCGGAACCGACAGGCTGGCAATGCACCAGTAACCTCGAAAAAGTCTAAAGAGATACCATCTTTAGATACAAATTTTCAATAAACAAAGGTCGTAGCTCACATATCAACCCGTAAACGGAACGTAAACGTATCGATTCGAGCAGTTCAGTATTCTTTGTATGAAACTCCTTACTGCAACGCACACTAATCAGAATCGTAACGTAATTGCCTCGCCTCGGGACAAGCTCACGAACCGCGGTACTATGCGAGGTCGACCTTGCCGTTCCCGCGCTAACGTCTCACCGTACGCTATCATAAATATCTTTCTTCGGGTGAAATCATTTCTCTAAATGCTGTATTCTTCTACCGAGTTGATTCGGTGCTGCTCATCGCTTGGTATCGCGCTTACGTTAGGTTGACGGCGAAGCGATACGGCGACGATCCCTTTCCGAGTTGATATGTGTGCTACGACCCTACAAGCGTTCTCCATACGTTTATCTAAATCAAACTCTACTAATTTGTACAAACTCTACATTCGTCGTCAACAAATCTGTCGCTAGTAAGCGAGAAATTATCTATTCATAATCGCATGGCGCCGTCGTCGTTAAAAGTGTTTCGTGGTATCGTGCATTCGTTGTTGAGTCAATCGTAAACTTACGGGGGCTTGGTATTCAGTGTTACATTTTATGGTATCTTTGAATTGATTGAATTTAAGACACAGGTTTTCTCACGATGTTTTCTTTGACCGTAAGAGCTATGTTTAAGCGAAGAGTTTTCTAAGAAAAAAGACATTAGTCGGACGGGATTCGAAACCACGCCTCTCCGAATGAAAGTCGTCGTATCTATCACTAGACAAACACCGCTCCAACATATACATACATACTGACAGGCAAAAGTTGATTTTGCCAAATTTGAAGCAGCGACGCTTTGCTCACTCGAGAAGTAGCAAGTTAAATGCGTATAGAGCTTTTTTTATTAGGTGCTATAGATGAATAAAGTTAGATATGCTGTCTGAGTTCAAGAGAGATTAGTTAATTACAGATTATGATTTACGTGAGTGAAACCAGGACGTTTTGCTTATTTTATAATTAACTCTACATTTTTTTTCAGATCTCCCAAGATAAGAGGAACATTATTGACTTTAAACAGTTTTTTCTTATCAATAGGATTGACGGTAGCATTTGCCTTGAGCTATTATGGATCATACCTAGTAACTTGTTCCATTGGTATGGTATTTAGTGCAGTTTACCTACTTTCTATGCTTTTTGTACCGGAATCACCTGTGTTTTTAACTATGAAAGGTAATTATCATTTACTTACAACGTGATTTATCTAACTAATCGTCTGTTGTTGCGTTTGTTTCGTTGGCTTACTTTATTTCCCCATCATGTTATTGTTACTTATAACATAGAGAAATGATACTATAGACTTATTATACACATTTATGATGTATCTTGGTGTTACGCCATGTTCTAGCCGAAAATAATGATTTTTTCTTACTTATTCTGAACAGACTTTACAATTAATTAACTACTGTATTCTTTAGAATAACCAATATAACTCGGGCGCTTAATATCGCTTTGTGTCTAACAACCAATTATTAAATATTAAAACGCGACTTAAAATTTGAGGGCTACTTAAATAATAGAGCGGCTTCTGAATTCAAAATTATTATTGGAAATTTTGGGTTTAGGAGCTGCTTATTTGTTTAAGTACCCCTTAAATTTTGAGTGGCATTTCTGTATTTGGCCGTAAGAACCCCTAAGGTTCCTGAAGATGCGATATAGGGGATATAGAAATAGTCTCCTCGTGTAACTTCCACTCACTACTACTACAAACTAAACCTTAAAATCGAATTAAAGAGGATAGTCTCCATTCTCTTTCTCTATACAAACGTAGTTTAAATTTTCCTCCCTGGATAAAGACATTAGAGCAAATATGTTTATGTCATACATTGATCTCAACCTAAATGTCATATAACTTATATCTGTCATGACTATGCATCTACCTTTTCATTTTTTTCATTTATTTTTTTTTTTTTTTATTATTATTTTAATTAGATAATAAAAAAAAGGTAGATGCATTGTCAATACAGATATAGGTTTTATGGCATAAACATGTTTGCTCTAATGTCTTTATCCAGGGAGGAAAATTTAAACTACGTTTGTATGGAGAAAGAGAATGGAGACTATCCTCTTAAAATATAATAAATTCCAGCAAAATACTCTTGCAGCTAATTCAAAATCTATCACAGTTACAGGTACAGAAGAACACATCCAAACATCCCTAAAAGCACTTGGCAGAGAAACTGAGCTCGAAGCAATGCTAGCTAAAAAGCTAGAACTGTCACATATAAAAACATCACCTTGGTCTCAATTATTCACCTTTAAGAGTAACAAAAGAGCCATTTTGATCACCCTTGTGCTAGCCATGTTGCAACAAGCTGGAGGGGTTGTGTCTACAGAATTCTATACTACGACCATTTATGTGTTTATCGATAGAGATAACCCTGTCAGAGTAGAAGTTATTGCAAGTATAAATGCCATCACAAAAATTCTTGGAAGTTTGGCAGCGGCTTGCTTAGTAGATAAAGTTGGAAGGCGGTCTTTGTTGATGATTTCGACGTCGTCGTGTGCGCTGAGTTTGGTAAGTTTTCCTGAAACCCACCGTTACTTTCACATACCGAGAAGCAGTTTCGGAGCAAACTGCAAACCGCGGTCGGCTTTTTTATGCCAAAATGTTCAGTCCCTGATTCCTGATTGTGTACTGCGCTTCATTCGTGAACTTATATGTACGTCCTTGTAGTACCTACATATTCTTGTATCCTACTATTCTACTTCCTACTTCCTACTAATTATAAACGCGAAAGTTTGTATGTATGTATGAATGTGACTTTGTTACTATTTCACGCAAAAACTACTGAACCGATTGCGCTGAAACTTGGAATATACATAGCTGGAGACCTATAATAACACATAAGCTACTTTTTATCCCAATATTAACGCCCGATCCCGCGTTAATACGCGGGTGAAACCGCAGGGCGCAGCTAGTAATATTATAAAGCTAAAAGTTTGTAAGTATGTATGTATGTGTGTTTGTTACACAATCACGTAAAAACCGCTGAACCGATTACCACGAAACTCGGTATGTAGATAGCTGGAGAACTAGAATAACACACAGGCTACTTTTTACCCCGATATTCCCACGGTATCAGGACTTACGCGGGTGAAACCGCGGGGCGCAGCTAGTTTGTAATATTTTAACTTGTGCACAATATGCGAGTGGGTACCAGTACCTACTATTAAAATTACCAGCACATTGAACATTATTTTGGCAAAGTGCCTCAAGCTGAATTGCTCCTACTTTTTCAGTATCATATGAACTTAATGAACTATTCAGCTTTAACTAACTATTCCCCCTACAAGGAGAGAACAAGTAGCCTCAGGATCGGTGTCGAGATTAGATGTTCCACTTGTCTCACCCACTAGTCCTGAGAGGAACATTTCTATTCTATATCTTCTTTATAGTACCTACGTACTTACTTAACTTTTCTTTATCATAGCGATGATTTCGTTTTTATTTTCAGGCAATTCTGGGTACATACTTCTTTATAGATTTCTTGAATAGACCTTTTAGGATAGGGTCTATGTGGATACCAGTTCTAGTCATCACTAACTACTTTCTATCATTTGAACTAGGTGAGTGAGATTTAAATGTTGTACAGTTAAATTAAAGTAAGTAGGTAAGTGGTTTTGTTTACGTGAAAATCAACAAGTTTTTAACTAACTTTGCTATGCTGCCGTCTTCCTATCTTCTAGTCTAGATGATCGTGTTAAATCTAACTCGTTGAAAACATAGTCACCTAATTATCATCTGGTGAGACAAAGGTCAAACACAAAAAATAACTAAAAAAAACTTTTTTTCACTCTTAAGTCCCTGTGTAGGTTTAACACTTTTAAACCAGAATCTATTTTTTTACATTATTACCCGACTGCCAAGGAGGGCTATATTTTTCTAAAGGTGCATTACCAACATGCTGGTCTGCCCCTACCATCTCTGGGCACTCAATATACGAGTTATTTATAAGACAGGCGCTGCAGTCGCCCTCATATCGGTCAAGCCAAGTGCGCAAGTGTCGTACGTCACTCCGGCAGTACCTTAAATCATCTTTAGATGAAACAGGCTAATGATAAAGTTATTTTTTTACCGATATTTTATTGCCTTAAAACATAGAAGTAGCTGGATGCAGAGCGCATATTACGCAACATATTGCTCTGAAAATCTAAGGGGGGAGCTATGTTCAGCAATGGATGAAGAATGTTTTGTGGTTGATATATTATATTATGACGATGGTAAATCAAAGTTTTTGGTTTTTCAGGCTTTGCAATACTACCCCAGACCCTAATTGGAGAGCTATTTACTACAAAAGTTCGGACAACAGGCGCAAGCTTCGTACTAAGCATAGCTTTTCTCTTTGGAAGAGGATTCGCAGTTTTCCACCAACGTGTCTTGTCACTGAGTTTCGGTGCATTTGTTCAATTCTGGCTGTTCTCCGTAATTTGTGGTGTTGCCTTTATATTCACCATTTATTTAGTCCCAGAAACTAATGGGAAATCGTTGAGCGAAATTGAAACGATGAATGGTAAAGAGGAAACGGTTACCCGTTAGTCTATGGAGGTGTTTTCAATGAAGTATTAACTAACTTATCTTAATAAGCTAAGGAGAATGTTTTAAGTAATTTCCTCGATAACTTAGTTTATTTTTATGCGAATTATACATCTGCATAGCATAAAATAATATCAATATTTAACCGGGTTAGAGCCATAACGTCTAGATTGTAAAAAGTCAAAGTAAACAAAATGTCTTCCCACTTAGGTAGTCATTCTGCAATCTAGACTTTTTATAACTAAGACGATTTGCCTAATAAATTATCCATTCTATAACCCAGACCTTTTGCAACTAATACGGATTTCTTACCTATTAGCCATTCTGCAATTCTGACTGTTTTGCAATTTGACGTTTTGCAACTAAGACGATTTAAAATTAAAAATGTGTTTCTTTATTTGAATTTATATTACACTTTGAATCGTCAGTACCTAATCTAATGTGTCTTCGGAACGCGACCTCTAACGAGAAGAAGACACAAGAAACTCATGGGGAATACAAGAAACTCACTTTGCCTACATGTTCGGTCTGCAATCAAGACATTTTGAATACTCCGACTATTTGCAATCCAGACGTTGTGACCCTACTAAACTCATTTTAACTTATTAGTGTATGTATATACGTGCTAAGTTTTGCAAATAAGTATAGCTTTAATGTATTTTATCTCAATTACTTGTAATTTTTTGTACATTTTTGAAATCTGCAGCGTAGTGTATGTATTTGTCTACGTAGTTCCACAGTTTGCCCAGTAGTAAATGTGACCCAGTACTCTTATATATCCTCCCAATGAAAACCAATCACTGGGTCTATTTCCGGATTTTACACAAATTGACATGATGTTTCGACACTCCAATCAGCGAGGCTACCGCGGTTGTATCGTTGACAGCAATCAATGCCGACGCGGTAGTTTGACATCTCTGACAGCGGAGTTTTCAATTTAAAATTTTTTCATTTTTTCTTTCATAAGAACCTTCTCCTGACAATAGCGCTCACAACAAAAAAAGAATTATCGAAATATGTCTAAAAGTTTAAGTGTGATGCCGTGACCAAGGGAAATAGGGATTGATTTTTATATAATAGAATAAAGAAGAAGATGAAGTTTTAAAGTTAACAAACAGTGACAAACGTTACTCAAACTTAGTCATCTACACTAATATTAAAGATTTGTATTTGTATCTGTGTGTGTCTGTATGTTTGTAATGAATAAACTCAAAAACTTCTGGACCCATTTTAAAAATCCTTTCACCAAGAGAAAGCTACATTATCGAGGAGTAAAATATGCTACTTTTGTTCCCGATATTCCCACGGGATCAAGACTTACGCGGGTGAAACCGCGGGACGCAGCTATCGTTTATAAGGAAGGGGGAAAATCATCTTGACCTTTACCATTTATTCCAATGCTTATACATTTTTATATTAATGTTTTACAGGTATTTTGATCTACGTTTCAATTATAATTGTATTTTATTCTAATTGGGCTCATTTTTACTCTATCAATAAACAAGTAAATTACTTCCTTCCTACAGGTTCCGAGAATAAGACCCTTTAACTAGAACATCCTTTGGCAGCGGTCTAACTCATACCTCCCACATGTTCCGATGGTTAAAATACCTTAACTAGATTTGCCACAAAATGGCGAGCCAATTTCGATAGCTATCTCTTAGATGAAAACAAAAAACAGCAGATACGTTACCTAGTCTCGGAAAATGAGACGGTGAAACTGCTTCTAGCTGACGCACTAGCCTCGTATATCGAACCGTTGCACAGTGGGCTGAAACGGAAAATTAGCGGACTTAGGAATCAAAGTTGATAATTCTATTTTTTTTAAATGGCGATCGCTAGAGCTAATTAAAACAATAAAAAATTGTTCTACAAGAATATTTAAATATGAATAATTCTCGAGGAAATCGACTTTGTGTGAAAAAAATGTATGAAACGACATATGTTTTGGTCTCTAGCTTCCAACTTATGGTCGATCCCGCACTTTGGGCAGCGATTTGTTATAGTATAGGTTTTTACCTTTCACCTGACACCAAGAAGTCCTGCCCCGACCCGCCCTTTCGAAAAATAGAAGCGATTGAAAATGTTGTGTTTTCAAGTTAACCATTTACGATCAAATATTTACAAATTGTATTTTGTATGTTGTTGGATGTGACTAGTATATCATAAAACAATGATAGGACACCTATTCTACGTAACTTTTTGAAAATCGTACAATTTCGAGTTAAGCTAAATGTTTTTTTAAACATTGAAAAAAAAAACATAGTAATGTAGTAGCAAGGTAAACAACCTCTTCCAGGTATAGATATACTTAGTGAAGGAACAATAGGTAAGTACTTCACTAAATAACAATAGGTAGCCTATCTACCTGTTGTATCATAGTACTTCAGTCTTAATAATAAGACCCACTTATTATTACGTTTCTAGGAAATTGCGGCATCCTTCAAAGACTACCTGTGATAATGAGTGTCCTTGCGGTTTTACTGATGAGTTGTAAAAGGGGATTAGATAGGTACTTTATGAATATGGCATGTTAGATAGGTTGTTGGGGGTGCGACTATTTAAGGGATGTAATGTAATTGCAACAGTCATTCGGATTTTGTCATTTGTCCTTTCAATATTTGTGGTGATAATGGAGAATTTATTGAACAATATTGACCTGTTTGTGTTGATGAGAACTGAATTAGACTCGTTTTCAGACTCTGCAAAACTTTTTGAACTTTTAAAGGAGAGATTGGGAAAAGAGTTCAATGAAGAAGAAAGTGGACAGTTAGTTAAGTTTTGCCAGAAATATTCATCGAAAATAGTTTTAAAGTGGCGGAAGGCAAATAGGACCCCACAAAGATTTTTAAAAATACACCGAGATTGGTTGGAGAGTTCAATAGAGTGGCCGGATGTAGTGTGTTCTAGTGAAAATGTTCATGAAATTCTTCAAGAAATTGACCCGGTTGATGCTCAGAAAGAAAATGTTCAACCTAGCACTTCGGGAGCATCTACTTCGACCTTCACACCCATTTGAAGATTTGGGTGAACGGCAAAAGATAAGGCGTATAAGTCATTCACTTGACAAAATCGCTTTCGTCGGAAGAATAGGGTGCTACTGCAGTGAGGGCCTTTCGTAACAGTGGAGAATTACGAGTAAGCAAAATTTTAGATCACCTTATGAAACACCCAGAAGATGCAGCTAAAGTAGAAGCGAGTTCAAAGGGAAAGAAATGAGAAGAAGCCTACACTCCCGATAAGGCTTTGGGTCTTCTTGTGTCCCTTAAACTATCTAAGTGGCAGTATTTAAATTTAAGGGACTCGGCAAGTGTGCAAGGATGCGAAGTTTATCCATCCTATTATGCGATAAAACAAGCAAAAGAAGATTGTTATCCGCCCAAAAAAGACATCAGCATAAGTGAAGATGGCGCTCAAATTAAATTACAGGCACTTTTGAACTTAACGATCACACGAATAATGGAAGCTAATAACATTCAATCAGATTCCGGTGCAGAGTTGAAGCTTACTAGCAAATGGGGATTCGATGGAGCTTCAGGGCAGAGTAATTATAAACAAAGAGGAGAATTCGACGATTCCATCATTTTTATGGCTAGTTTGGTGCCTCTTCAGCTGCCCAATGAAGAAAATATCGTGATTTGGGAAAACGACAGACCTTCATCTACATTTTACTGCCGTCCAATATCTTTTAAATTTATAAGAGAAACCAAAGAAGTGGTAACAACAGAGATGAATAGAATAAAGAAGGAGATCGCAACACTGATGCCCACAATTTACAAAGAGACAACGATTGGCCACAATTTATTACTTACTATGATTGACGGTAAGATTACCTCAATCATATCCGAGACGTCTTCTGCAGCTTGCGATATATGTAGTGCCAGGTCATCGGAGATGAACGATTTAGAAGCGGTAAGGTTTAAAAACATTTAGCTTAACTCGAAATTGTACTATTATCAAAAAGTTATGTGGAATAGGTGTCCTATCATTGTTTTATGATATACTAGTCACATCCAACAACATACAAAATACAATTTGTAAAGATTTGATCGTAAATGGTTAACTTGAAAACACAACATTTTCAATCGCTTCTATTTTCCGAAAGGGCGGGTCGGGGCAGGACTTCTTGGTGTCAGGTGAAAGGTAAAAACCTATACTATAACAAATTGCTGCCCAAAGTGCGGGATCGACCATAAGTTGGAAGCTAGAGACCAAAACATATGTCGTTTCATACATTTTTTTCACACAAAGTCGATTTCCTCGAGAATTATTCATATTTAAGTATTCTTGTAGAACAATTTTTTATTGTTTTAATTAGCTCTAGCGATCGCCATTTAAAAAAATTAGAATTATCAACTTTGATTCCTAAGTCCGCTGATTTCCCGTTTCAGCCCACTGTGCGTTGCCCCGTGAGCATGTGCTGTCACACTACGATTATCTTTTTTAAATCCATAAGAATGCCTTTTTGCTTATTTACAAATGCCTGAATCACTCTTAAAGATAAATGTTTTTAAACACAATTTTTTTATGAAATGCATGTAGTTGTTTCTAGCTCCTTTTACTAATACGCAATGTTAGAATATACCGTATCTACTATTTTTGTTTTCCTCTAAGAGCTATCTGATTCGTTTATTTTCATCTGACGCGGCTGTCAAACTAAGCCTGGGTGCGAATTCATTTTGTGGTTTTCTAGTGGAAATTTTGATTGATGTACTAACTATTGCTGCGTAGAAATAGTCAGACAGAATAGTAGTTAGTTAGTTGGTTAGTTAGTTGAAATAGTCTGTCTGCGTTTTATTTTTGCGTAGTGTGGCAAACCTCTATTCCTGTTATACTGACCTACATCCTATCATATTGTGTTAATGTTATAAACGTGAAAGTTTGTATGTGTATTGTGAATGTCGTAGGATTATTTGATGAACAGTTTTTATCGAAAATTTTAGGAATAACGCAAAAACACGTATAATCAGAAATAAGATCTTCTCCTTGACTCTGATTGGCTAGATTTTGGTGTAGGTATATACCATCATCATCCGAGCGTTGTTCCCGGTTGCATCTCTCTCGAGAGCCCGGGGTCCGCTTTCCTACTTTAACGTCTCCACTTCGCACGATCTTCGGCATCCCGTGTAGTGAGGCCATTTGCACGCATATCCGATCTTACAACGTCAAGCCAGCACTTTTTGGGTCTTTCCAATCTGCCGCGGCCGGCCGGAGGCGCCATAGCAAGACATTTGTTTCCCACGTAACTAGCCGGTTTCCGTAGAACGTGGCCGTACCACCGTAAGCGGCATTCTTGCAGTTTGTCTGCAATGTCTCGAACATGAAGGCTGCCCCTGATGCGGGAGTTTCTGACGCGGTCTTTTCGCGTCACTCCACACATCCAGCGCAGCATCTTCATCTCCGTGACACGCAGCTCCTGCTTATGTCGCTCAAGCAACGGCCACGCCTCACTACCATACAAAAGGACAGGTCTAATGATCGTCAAATGCGTTTACAGACAATAAGTACTAAGTCCATGGTACAAACTTAGATGAAAACAAAAATAGTAGATACGGTATATTCTAACATTGCGAACCTATCCAAAAAATGAGAAAATATTGTATTTAAAAATATTTGTCTTTAAGAATGATTCAGGCATTTGTAAAATGAGCAAAAAGGCATTCTAATGGATTCTAAAAAGATAATCGCAATGTGACAGCACGTGCTCACGCGGCAACAGTTAGACATATGACTGAGGCTAGTGCGTCAGCTAGACGCAGTTTTATCGTGTCATTTTCCGAGACTAGGTAACGTATTTGCTGTTTTTTGTTTTCAGCTAAGGGTACAAACACGCTTTTTATTTTTAACATATTTTCCATATAAATACTCTGTAAAGGTATTGAGGTTAGTATTCTAAAGCGCCAAATATCTAATACGTAGTCTTTTTATCGACAGATATGAATTAGTCGTTATCGGTACATGGGCACCTAAAAGATTAGATTATTAATTGTTATTTCAACCAAAAATATGATTTAGTGTCTATTGCCTATTCTGTTGCTAAAGTTGTGGGTCATTTAGAACAATCAAAAGCTACTTCATAATAAAAACGTGAAAGCTTGTGTGTGTGTTTTTGTTGATTCTTCGCGCAAAAACTACTAAACCACGAGTAGTGACATCTACTACGAGGCCTTTCTCGCAAAAACACGAAAAGGTGCTTTCTTAATTTCGGCCTTGCATGGCGGAAGGGTTACCCGTGGCGAAGCGGTCAAACGCGCTGGTTCGGATTACCAGTAGTCGCGGGTTCGAATCCCACCGGGTACTAAAGTTTTTGAATGCATTTTATTCAAAAATAAATTATTAAAAATACTTAGATAACTCTGAAAAGAATTGCGTCTACTCTGAATGTGAATACATAGTTACATTTTCCCGGGTCTTAATCGCGTATTATTATTTATTTTCTTACCACTACGATTCAACCATGTTACAATGGTCTTGGTCGCGAGGGGACACACCATTGTAACATGGTTGAAACGTCGAGACAAGAAAATAAATAATAATACGTGATTAAGACCCGAGAAAATGTAACTATGTTAAACCAAATCGTGTGAATTTATAAGTTTATAAGTACATACATGGTACATAGGCACATTGTAACACTGTGTAAGCACTAGTAGGTATGTAGTGCTCCGATTTTTCAAGATTTCAATTAAGAAATGGTATGATTTGATCCCCTCGTGTTATGGATAACATTTACAATGAAGATAATCGTGAAAAAACAACTTAACATCGCGCTATGTGGTAAGTAGTAAATAATAAAAAATTAAAATATATTCTTAACAAGTGCGTGACTTGTCAAGCCACGCGCAGTGTGGGGATTCGTAGTTTTCATAAAATAACAGGGATTGCAATTTAGAAAACATCTTAACTACCTAGTATCATAGATTATAATGCTAGTTCTTATGTAATGGTATACAATGGAATTTCTTTGAAATCTTAATTTTTATTTCTTTCAATTAGTACTCGTAAATTTGAAAAAAAAATTGCTGTAAAAAAATCCTTTAAACTGCATTAGATTGCATGCGAGACGGGCAGACGGACAAATGGACATGGTGAAACTATAAGGGTTTCTTGTTGATTATGAAAACCCTAAAAAAGACAGAAATGTCACTTATCAGAGAACTAGACTAAAATTCTAGTCTAATTTTCTGATTAGATTTTTCATTTTGTTTTTCAGTGTATCTAGGACAAGTCGTAGTGGGCTATGGGAACTTCTGGCCAGTAGCCATGATGGAAAAGCTCATGGATCCTGAAAAAACACCTCTGCCTATGGCTATGGATTATGCGCAATTTGCGATGATGGGTGGGATTTACTTTGGAGGGCTAGCAGCTGGTAAACTATAAACTGTTTTAAACTATAAACCTCCTGAAGAAGAGATCTGTAAAGGTCTCGAAACGTTGAGCATTGTAGCAATGCTTAAAGTGATAAAAACCACGCAATTAAAACCCAAAAATGAGTTTTATTTCAAACAGTATTATGAAAAGTTATAGGTCTACAATATCTAAGATTATGTACCATTTATGATGTAGATATCTTTGTATGGTAAATAGTTGTGAATCAAGAACATGATTATAATATAATTAACTAGCAGTGCCCGCGACTTAGTCCGCGTAGAAAAGTGACTTTCAGGATTTGTTTATTTATTTCTTCTCATCTGAGCGATGTTCCCGGTTGCATCCCTCTCGGGAGCCCGGGGTCAGATAAACCCCAAATTGTTTTTTTTTATTTGGGGTCGGCGCAGACGGTAAGTCATCATTGACCATAACTGCTGCAATTAGATTTGGCAATGTTTTTACGGCCGGCCGCCTGCCTGACACCAACCCTCTTAGGGATCAAGCAGTTTATCCGCCACCGCGCGGGGAGTACTTAAGGTTAGCTATTAGATACGGAAATTGACAACAATAACTAAAAAAGACGTTTGTTGTATGGGAGCCCCTCATAAATTTTTGTTTTATTTTGTTTTTCGTATTTGTTGTTGTAGCGGCTACCGAAATACATCTTCTGTGAAAATGTCAACCGTCTAGCTATAACGGTTCATGAGATACAGCCTGGTGACAGACGGACAGAGGGACAGACAGACAGACAGACAGCGAAGACTCAGTAATAGGGTTTCGTTTTTACCCTTTGGGTACGGAACCCTAAAAAAGAAGTATTAAAAAGTATCGCTGAGCACAACCGCTTTGCAAGGAGCCGACCGCGCTCATACGTGCGCGCGCAATACTTAATACTTATTTGGTTGCAACATACTTACATTTTTAATATCGCGATATCTTTTGAATGAAATGTCCGAATTAAATAATTCAAAAGGTCCTAGAAAGGTATTGAATTCGTCTTGAATATGAAGTAATTTATTTTGATAAGGATTAATACCAAGGTACAAAATAAAAGGTTATTAAAGCGACGGCATTTTAATTATTTACAAAAATTACAAAAACACTTATTGTGAGATAACTACAATAGTTAGACATATGGTGTCGCGATGTATTTTGTAGACAATTACATGTTCTACAAAGTTGTAGTACATAGTTTTGTTCTATATCCAATAGTTTTCACAGCGCACGCGGCGTAAGGAATTTTTTGGTCATTTTTTTCACACCTTGTGTTACATTATTGAACTTTTAGTAAGGATCCCTATTTTTTTTGAAAATATAATATAGCCTATAGCCATCCTCAATAAATGGACTATCTAACACCAAAAGAATTTTTCAAATCGGACCAGTGGTTCCTGAGATTAGCGCGTTCAAACAAACAAACAAAAAAACAAACAAACTCTTCCGCTTTATAATATTATATATAAATATATATATATATATAAAATATATATATATTATAGTATAGATTTTGCAACTTATTGCGTAGAACGAATAACATTATTTATTTTATTCTTTATTAAGAACTAGTTAAGAATATAGCATCGGTAGGTAACGGTTGGTAGATATTTCTAATGTTGATTTCTGCACGAAAAATTCCTATCGATCCTGATACAAATGAATATCCTGAGTCATCTAGTCTTATCGGTAATTAATTATTTTCATTTATTTGTAATCATTTCTACGAAAAAATCATGTTTGTGTACAATAATCCTATCAGGATTGGACGATGTGGCCGCCAACGTGCCTATCGCTCTATCTGTCTAGGTGTCTATCGCTGATTCGGCGCGGTCGGTCCTCGGTATGTCTAAGGGAGGACGCAAGTGTGACAAGGAAACTTGGTGGTGGAACGACACAGTCCAGAGGGAGACTAGGGTGAAGAAAGCCCTCTTTAAAAAGTGGCAAGCGTCCAACTCTCCTGAAGATCGCGACGCGTACAGGTCTGCCAAACGTGCCACAAAGAGAGCAGTAGCCAGAGCCAGACGGGACCACTTACAGCCATTGTACGATAAGTTGGAAACGTCTGAGGGGCAGAAGCTTATTTATAAGTTGGCACGTACTAGGATCAAAGCGGCACAGGATATTTCCAAGTGCCGCTGTGTAAACGATCCTAATGGCAACCTGCTATGCGAGGACCTCGCGGTGAAGGAGAGGTGGCGCTCTTATTTCCACGAGCTGCTCAATAAGCAGTATAAAGAGGTGCAGCCACCGGAACTCCCTCCGAATCTAGGACTTGTGCCACTGATAACGCCTGAGGAGATGCGCAAGGCTCTTCGCTGCATGAAGAATCGGAAAGCTGTCGGCGCCGATGGAGTCCCCATCGAAGCATGGAAGGCTATGGGTTCTCGTGGTGTGGGCATCTTAACCAACCTTTTTAACCGCATACTCGAGACCGGCAGAATCCCCGCCCAATGGAGACTGAGTGTTATCACTCCAGTGTTCAAGGACAAGGGATCTGTGCAGGAGTGTGGAAGTTATCGTGGTATAAAGGTCATGTCTCACACCATGAAGCTCTACGAGCGTATAGTTGACTCTCGGATCCGGCAGGAGTGCACTGTCTCGGAGGGCCAATATGGTTTCCGCCCCGGTCATGGTACCATGGACCCTGTTTTCGCCCTAAGGATCGTTATGGAGAAATACAGAACGAAGAATACGCCTCTGCATTTTCTGTTCCTGGACTTGCAGAAGGCCTTCGACTGTGTTCCTCGCGTGATGATCTGGTGGGCGCTGCGGTCCAAAGGGGTGCCAGAAACTTATATTGAAACCATCAGGGACATGTACCGAAATTCCGATTCTGTGGTGCGAACTGCTGTTGGTGACACTAAATCTTTCCCCATTACAGTCGGAGTCCACCAAGGATCCGTTCTAAGTCCGTTTCTGTTTAGCGTAATACTGGACGCACTGTCCGTAGTCATCCGAGACGCACACGAGCAGCCCCCGTGGATGCTCATGTATGCTGATGATATTGCGCTAGCGGACTCGGATAAGGGACGGCTTGGAAGGCGTGTAAATGCGTGGAAAGAGTCACTTGAGAACGGCGGTTTGCAACTCAACGTAGCGAAGACCGAATACTTGGCTAGCAATACCACAGATCCCACACCTGTCTGCGTAGACGGTCACATGGTCGAGCGGACAGACCAGTTTAAGTACTTGGGATCTGTGCTTCACGAGTCCGGCGACATCGATTGTGACGTCAAGTCCCGCATTTCGGCAGCTTGGGCCAAGTGGCGAGAGGTAACTGGTGTCATCTGTGACCCGAAAATGCCGGTTAAACTGAAGGGACAGGTCTATAAAACGATCATTAGACCTGTCCTTTTGTATGGTAGTGAGGCGTGGCCATTGCTTGAGCGACATAAGCAGGAGCTGCGTGTCACGGAGATAAAGATGCTGCGCTGGATGTGTGGAGTGACGCGAAAAGACCGCGTCAGAAACTCCCGCATCAGGGGCAGCCTTCATGTCCGAGACATTACAGACAAACTGCAAGAATGCCGCTTACGGTGGTACGGCCACGTTCTACGAAAACCGGCTAGTTACGTGGGAAACAAATGTCTTGCCATGGCGCCTCCGCCCGGCCGCGGCAGATTGGGAAGACCCAAGAAGTGCTGGCTTGACGTTGTAAGATCGGATATGCGTGCAAATGGCCTCACTACACGGGATGCCGAAGATCGTGCGAAGTGGAGACGTAAAAGTAGGAAAGCGGACCCCGGGCGCTCGAGAGAGATGCAACCGGGAACCACGCTCGGATGATGATGACTTCCTCATTGAGTTGTGGGTTGTATTCACCACTAAGTGGATTCCTATCATCATTTTAACAAACTTTTTTCTTTCCTCTGAATTGGGTAAGTTTTCTTTTGAATAATGTACCTACCTTAGCTGTTGCGATTTATTTTGATTTGTATTAAGTTTTAATCGTTAAAATTTCTCAAATTTAAATTATTAACGGCCGAATACAGAAACGCAAATCAAAATTTGAGTTCTACTTAAACAACTAACCACCTCTCAAATTCACAAAATCCCATAGTATTTTTAAATTTAGAAGCTGCTCAATTATTTATAAAAAAACGTCTCAAATTTTAAGTGGCGTTTCTATTTTCGGGTGTAAGATAGGTATTTCAATCAATAGCACAGGAATACCACAAGGCTTTATTTTAGGACCTTATTTATTTTTTCTTTAATTTATTCATTTATTCATTCATTTTCAAGTTACAAGCATAGCAAGCAAGTTACATTTTACAAGCTAGTGATCGTTAGCTCCAGTCAATAATAAAATATTTCAAATTTTATGTTATGCGAAAGTTTTTGTGCTAATGTATGTTAAGTAGGTACGCATATACAGGATGTTTTTTAATGGACATTAGTGTACCTATAATGCTTTCAGTGCAAAATGTATGGAGATAGTTTTTTTGCGATTTGCGAAGTTTTTGTTTCTTAAATTATTATTTTTCGAAAAATGGCCTATTTCGGTATAACTATAATTAAAATTTAACAAAAATAAGGAAAGGTCTTCTAAGAACAATCTAGTAGCTATAGCGGTAGGTACCTACTAGGGTCTCTCTTAAAATATGTCTTGAACATTGCTATCAAATCACACTAAAGGTACATATTATAAATCCGTAAGTTTGTTTGTTCCCTCTTCACGGTCAAACGGCTTGACCGATTTCGATGAAAATTTGCATAGGGATAGAAAACGCGGGGCGCAGCTAGTTAGATAATAGTTCATTGTCCTTTAAAGCAACCGAAATAAATGTACTAGGGTTAGGGTACGAGTTGGCAACGGGCGACATGAGGCCGGAGCGGACGACCTATCGCGGCAACACCACTGGTTTCTATGTAATTCTATGAAACTCCATACGTAGTCAGCGACATCGTGCGAGCGTGGAAACCAGTAGTGTCGCCGCGACACGTCGTCCACTGCCGCCTCATGTCGCCCGTTGCCAACTCGTACCTTTAGTTTCACTCAATCATAATGTTTTTTTTAGGTTCCAACAAAATACCACAAGTACTACTGGGAGAGATGTTCACACCACGCGTCAGGACCACTGGAACAGCTATGGTGCAATCAATATCATCTCTGTTCGGTTATATATTAACTGTAAACTTCGCTGTTTTGTTAAGAGTTGGAGCGCATTTTCCATTTTTTATATTTGCGTTGTCGTCCGCGGTTGCGTTTGTGTTCACATTATTTGTAGTGCCAGAGACGAAAGGGAAGACGTCGTAAGAAATTCAAGAATTGTTAGATAAGGAAGGATTAATACGACAGAGATGATGATTTACGCTTGTAACGTGATTTGACTACAACTCAACTGAAAGAGTCTTTGAGAATGGCACTTTATCGGAAATGATAAGCCGAAGTCACGAGTCAGATTTTGGAACGTTACACCTACCTTACTGTTATAAAATGAGTTTTAAGGCCAGACCTGGTTTAAACCATGATTTAGGTATACCTGGTAGGTAAATCATGGTTTAAACCAGGTCTGGCACTTAAAACTCATTTTATAATAGCATGGCTAAAGTTTCTTTTTTCATTTTGTTAAAAAAGAAAACAGCAAAAAAGTTTACAATTTTTTTTATTAAATGAAGAAATAAACGTTTTATTTACACTATAGAAGAACGTTGACCACTATTTCTCCTGATGGCAAGTGATAATATGGTCTAAGATGTAGCACGCTTATCTAAAATAAAGAAGACGCTTGTCGTTCTTTGTTCTTGGGCAGTTGTCAGAACTGCAGTTTACTTTTTGTTAAGTATACACGGTGTTCCGAGAAGGGGGCATTAAGCCGAAAAGGGGTTGTTCAAGCTAGACGTCTTGACGAACAACTTTTGTTCTACAACTTTTGGAAATTCGAAGTAGTTTTCGAAAATTTTGAGTTTAAAGTTTGCATGAAAATCAGCTGTTTTTAGAGTCAAACTCTTACCTCAAGGTCATTGGCCTTAAGGTGCCCTTTTATTTAGTTTGGACCACAACAATCTTAACATTAATTGCCTTTATTTACAAAAACAGCTGGTTTTTTTTTAGTGATACAACTTTTAATATTCGAAAAAAAACGTTCGAATTTCCAAGTCTTAGAACAAAAGTTGTTCGCCTAGACCTCTAGAACAAACCTCTTTCGGCTTAATACTTAATCCTCGGAACATCCTGTAGTATTAGATTTTTTTAAGGAAATACTATACAAGACGAGGTATTTAGAAAGGCCTTCAGGTGGATTTCCTCAACTATAGGAGAAAACGGAAAACTAAGTTTTTTTGGATTTTTTTTGGATACTGTATTCGTTTCCAAGATTTGATCATGGTTTGCAACATATTCGATTGAGGAGGATAATTTAGGAAGTTAATTTTTTTGCAATATTTTAGCGAAGGATTTGTATTGATTTGCCACACTATATATGTTTGTTTTAATGATTTGATCTCATGACTAACACTATACATAGATTCAAAGATAATAGAGGTTGTTTATATCATTTGCAAAACGACAATTATGTTATATTCTTAGCTAAAGTAAATCATAGTTAAAATCTAAAATTTCAAACAAAATCCCGACAAAATCGGGGTCGCAACGCCTTTCAGCATTTTATAATATCTCTTATTGTTTAGAAATTGCCCAGAAAGCCGGTCTAAATGACTTACCCTGTTTACTGTATTAGTATTATGTTTCACCTACAGAATCTTTATTTTTAGTTTTTAAAGATAACAGCAGGCTTTTCTGTTTAAACTAAGGTAGGTACAAAAAAATGTTACTATTTAAAGTTATTGGAATAAAATGTAAATAGGTATCTTCGAAAATTGGTTTCTACTTTCGTTTGTTGTTAATACCCTGCAATAAAGACCTCTGTGGCGCGTCGGGGGAAGGCCAGAACGGCATTGCTATGCAATGCAGAAGGTTCGATTGCATCCGCGGGGTGCAAGTATTTATGCTTAAAGATAAATATTTGTTTCTTTTCAGGGTGTTTCTATGTATCATATGTAAGTATGTATACAACAAAAAGTGTAATATGTAGTACCTATATGTCCGTTGTGTAGTACTCATAGTACAAGCCTAGTGCTTAGTTTGGGGCTAGATTGATTGTGTGCAACGTCTTGCTAATCGTGCTATGTTTAGGTATTTATTAATAAATATAATTTTGGATTAAACAATATCTAATTAGGAAAGCAGTACCGAAACCACGTAGAGGCAGCTCATACCTAATAGATACAAAAGACTTGAATCTCATAATTATCCTCAATCAGTGTCGACGGGACGTTTTACAAGCCGGTGTAGTCAATTAGGATCGGTCGGAGACTTTATAGAAACTTGTGGTTAGAGTTCTGTGAACAGTAGACCTCCTTTTACTGTGTGTTTCCGCAACTGGCCCTATATCTGGGCCTTTTTGCGTGGCGTTAAACCGTAGGTTTCCTCACGATGTTTTCCTTCGCCGTATGAGAGATATTAAAAAGCGCACTTAAATTTTTCTCAAAGAAAATGACATTGGTGCGTGGTACGGCCAAGATTCCTGACAGTAGACCTCACAGCCTCGCGAGCGCTTGATGGAAGGACCTACCTACAATCGACATAGGTATTCCCCACCTTCTAAATAGCAGGAGTATTTCAAGTGAAAGTGTTTTTGGTGTCCAGGATCGCGATCGATGTAGTACGATGTTGTAGATAAAGGGCCGATTTTATAGATAGAAGTCGAAAAGTGAACAATTTACTATGTAGAAGAGTTATTCTGCTTATCTCACTGCAAAGCTCACACATTTTGAAGCGGAACTAAACATTGTATTCTTTTAGTTATACCTATAATCGGTATTATTTTGTAATTTTCGGTGTGGCCTAAAACTATTGTCATAACGTGTATTTGAAGAAATAGGAGTATTTCCTACTCGATTATCTAATCGGATTCTGTTGTTTGTCGAAACAATGGCTTCTATCTATTATTCAACATAACCGCATAATCACAAACCCTACGTGAATAGTTTCAAAAGTTCGGACTTCATTGTCACCTCAATATGGAAAATGTTAATATTTTGTTCGGATGTAGATAAATGTTGTAACTTCCCATGCATGTCGTATATGTAAAAGCTAGCGTCTTCAAAGGTTGAACTAATGGGAACTTTACTTCCCAATAGTTGCTACTATCTTTGTGGAAATAAAAAACAAAACAACTAACTACTAACAAGTTATTTGAATAGGTTTTTCTTCGGTTTTCGCGAAGCTGATATGAAATTCAACTCATTTCTTGGTTTTAATCGCTTTGTTTTCTCAACGCCCGACGCGACGACGTTTTGAAGCATTTCTAGACTGTCTGTTCACGGGCAGACATTCAACTACTAACAAGTTATTTGAACAGGTTTTTCTTCGGTTTTCGCTAAGCTGATATACCTACCTATTATTAAACTCATTTTTTGGTTTTGATCACTTTGTTTTCTAAACGCCTGACGCGACGACGACGTTTCGAAGTCTTTCTAGACTGTCTGTTCACGGGTAGACAGTCTTACCAGCGCGCTGGTAAAACTGTCTACTCGCTGTCTACTAGTGTCTACGCATTAATCTAATAAAACCAAAGCGATTAAAAGCGAATAATGAGTTTAATTTAAAGTTATTTGAATTAAAATAAAGGCTAGGTAATAAACATAGCTGTAAGTTGGTCGGTCATGGACTCCCGGCGTATGACTTTATTACCTAACCGTTGAAAGGTGAACATTGGACAAGATAATCATGAAATGATAGGTTAAGTGTGTTTGTTTCCGTAATAATTACAGTATTTTAATGTGCTTTTACATATTGACACAGGTTAGGTATGTTTGTTTTTATTGTTCAGATACTTGTACTAGGTATTTATTAGAGATGGGCCGACTAGGGGTTCTGCCTACTAGCAGACTAGCCGACTAGTCGGTTCCAAAATTGCCGACTAGTCGGCAATGCAGATCATTATAATTCTGAGATATTTGGGTTAATAATGATCACTCGGTGATTGTTGCTATTTTTGGATAAAGAACAATGGCAGGTCGCCAAACAACGTTTTTATCAATTTAAAACTTAGGCGTCTAGATATAAAAAAAATACTAGAAGAATCTACAGAAGTCCCAGAATACATAAAACTAACTAAAACACCGTAAATCACCGAAGTTAAAAAGATAAGAGTATTTTAAAATAGCCTTCTCGGCCGTTGTCGCCATGTTGGATTAATGAGGAATTAAAAAAACAGTTGCGTGTTTTTTGATATTAGAAAATAAAATACATACGTGATTAAAATATAGACGTTACACGCAATTACAATAACAGCATTACATAATTAAGTTGTTTTGACATTAAGTTTCAGTATCTCGACAAATGGCATCTCGAGAGTCCGGGGCCAAAAAAGGAAAAAAAAAAAAGTTTCAGTCTAAATATGGTGCATCGGAAGTTGAAGTAATAGTAATAATAACTTATTTTTTTATTTTAAAAACGTTCGTCCTTTTGAATAAACTAATAGTGTCAAAAATCACAAAAAAAATATTGAAATTCATTCGTTATACACTCATTTTTAGACGTTTTTGTTGGGTGATATCAAGACCGCCTATGTTCTTTGCACTTCGAAATCTATAGTAAAACTCCCAAAAAATAGTTGAAATAAAAATAAAAGTTGGAAAAAAATGAAGCTGAGGCACAGTCATGACATTTTAGATGTTTAGATGATGTATGTAAGCTATGACGTGTTTTGTTTACGTTTTTTTGACTACCCACCTTCTAAACTGTACTTCTAATTAAAGAAATATTGATATTATTGCATAATTGTTACTTGACGACTAGTCGGTTAAACTGTCGACTAGTCGGCTTTCCCGACTAGTCGGCGACTAGTCGGCCCATCTCTAGTGTTTATGTATTCTGTGGTTCAGATAAATTCGTTGTACGTAGAGGTACCTATATTTTTCTATTCTAATGTAGGTTAATTTTTTTTATTTTATTTTGTTTTTTTTTTATTTTATTTGTTAAGTTTATTTTAATTTAATTTATTATGATTGTCTATTTTTAATTTTTGAATAAACATAACTTACAAATTTGAATGATATACATATAACTATATTTTTTAAACACATAGATGAGTGTTTGCTCACCTGGTGGTAAGTGATGATCTGATCAGAGTTACGCTCAACCAGAAGAATGAAGATGACAGTGGATCAAGATCCGACCCGTCTTCTTTAGTGGCTGCACCGGTTTACATTATATTATTATTTATTACATAACGATATTATAGCATTATTTTAAGATGATGTAGTCCAAAATAGAGCACTAAATCGGGGTTCACATTACGAAACTAGTGGCATGCAATTTAGAGTCATTTTCAGAAAAAAGTTGCGTAGACATAGCGGTCCTATCTACCAGTAGGCCTATTATGTACGAAGTGATTATAACCGAACCCAGTGGAGTTTCTATGATACGTCATACGAAAGTAGGTGTTTGACGTTTCGGAGTTGCTAAATAAAGCGTAAACCACTCACTTCGGTGATTATCACTGCGTACATAATCGGCCTACAGTTCTATCTGATAAAGTTGCTTCTAGTTACTGCTGCGCGACTGAAATTGACTATAAAGCATGCCACTAGTTTCAATCTGGCTTTACTTAGAGAAGATAGTGGAAGCAATAGCCTACACGTCATCATAGACCCTTGTCATCTACTAAATATGTTTTTAAGGGCCCTATTCTGAAAAACTGAAAATCCATGTCGGGCGCATCGAAAATTGTTGATTATTTCATGACGGAATGTCGTAGAACTTTTTTTTGTGTACATATTGTAGGCGACATTGTTTCCGATATTTTAGTGCAGTTTCCATACAAATATGTCGAAACGTATTGAAGCCTATCGACATTTTAGCCAAATCAGACACTTTTTGTCTAAAATTTTGATAGGCTTTGCACCAATAGGAGGTTCTTATCTTAAAACTACACCAAAATGTAGGAAATAATGTCACCTACAATCTGTGCACAAAAAAAAGTTCTACAACATTCCGTCATGAAATAATCAACAATTTTCGATGAGCCCGACAGGGATTTTCAGTTTAAAGGTCGTTGACGTTGATACTCCTCTTAACAGCGTCCCAAGCGTCGGCACTTACCCTCGTGGCTCAGAAGGCCAATCCGTGAGCGACAGTACCTACCACATATTTGACAGACGTAGGAACCACAAGATGGAGGTGGGTTCTCAGCGCGCTGGGGTCTAATAGCGCGTTTGTTTGCCAAATGCTCAAAAGCAGACATGTCGCGTTTAAGGGCGTTTATTCCATTCTCTTTCTCCATACAAACGTAGTTTACGTTTTCCTCCCTGGATAAAGATATTAGAGCAAATATGTTTATGCCATAAAACTTATATCTGGCATGACTATTCATCTTCCTTATTATTTTTTTCATTTTTTATTTTTTATTATTATTTTAATTGGAAAAAAAAAAGGTTCGTACATTGACAAGACATGACAGATATAGGTTTTATGGCATAAACATATTTGCTCTATAGTCTTTATCCAGGGAGGAAAACGTAAACTACGTTTGTATGGAGAAAGAGAATGGAATGAACCCTCTTAATACTGTCTTTGAACCTCAACAGTGGCCTACACGCAGCGGTACCGAAACATGGTTGATACATCTTTGGCCTGTCGTTGTCGACTAGCATTGCTCGAGGGCCCATCAAGAAGAACCCTTTATGAATTCTTCTACAATTCTCCAATAATGCCAAGCACAGACCCACTACCTACTTAAAAATAATGAAAGATCTACGTCAAGACACAAAGGCGAATGGTTCCATAAGAAACCTTGTGAAGAAAAGAATATTGTGTAAATTTTTTACCAAAAGTTCTTTGAAATTGCGGTTTCGATATTTGACATACATTTTTTTGAGATAACGAGGACAACGTGTTCCTGTGTGTGACAATGATGGAGAAAATAATGATGTTGCTAAGTTAAGGTAGTGTTAAGGAGAAAGTATACCTAAATACTCTTTTCTCCATACAAACTTTACAAACGTAGTGGATTGTTTCCCCCCTATAAACTTACATCTTGGGAACGAGAAAGCGATGGTAAATCCTCCTCTTCCTTTTTTGCCAGTGCCAGTGAAACGGAGTAATCCACTTACCACTTAAATAAATTAACTATATAAATTAACTAGCTGCGTCCCGCGATTTCACCCGCGTAAGTCCCGATCCCTTGGGAATATCGGGATTAAAAGTAGCCTATAGCCTTCATTAATAAATAGACGATCCAACACTGAAAGAATTTTTGCAATTCGGACCAGCAGTTCCAGAGATTAGCGCGTTTAAACAAACAAACAACCAAACAAACTCTTCCGCTTCATAGATCACTAGCAGCTCCCCGCGGTTTCACCCGCATAAATCCTGATCCCGTGGGAATATCGGGATCAAAAGTAGCCTATAGCCTTCCTCAATAAATGGACAATCCAACACCGAAAGAATTTTTCAAATCGGATCAGTGGTTCCTGAGATTAGCGCGTTCAAACAAAAAAAAAAACAAACAAACTCTTCCGCTTTATAATAGTAATAGATAACAGCTGCATAAACTAAGTATGTATCGTTTGTCTTTTTCTGTGACTTGAAGTTTCAAAGTTCACAGACAGAGACAAACGTTACAGAACTTAGTCATGTGTTAATCATCGTTTATAAGTAAGGGGGTAAATAGATAACACGGGACAGGTATAATAGACAGTAGACAGTTCTACCACCGGTTCTACAGTACACTCAATATCTGTAAGGTCAAAATAAAGTCTCGTGTAAAAGCGAGTAATTTAATTTTATTAATGTTGGGTCTAATGGTGAAAATTTCAAATTTAAATCCGAATGGGTAAGGAATTTTTGTTTTGTTGTCACCCTTGAGTTATGTACCTGTGTTAATTGCAGGACAGAGGTCGAAAAGGTGTGTCCCTCTCTTAACGTCATTTGCAAACAGGATTTCTGAACTCAAATATGTTTATTTAATTAATTTTTTATTCGATTACGTTGGTTTTTAGCACCCGCCTGGGCGAAAATTCACTTAAGGGCACAGTCTACTTAAACTTTTTTTCCATATAATCTTTACAAATGTAGTCGACTGTTTCCTCCCTGCATAAAGATAAGTATTAGATAAAAATATGTTTATGCCATAAGTCCTATATCGATTGATTTTATTCATTTTCTAATTTTTAGAATGTTATCTCTATTCTAATTAGAAAATGAAAGAAACCAAATCGGGGGGACATGGTCATGGCCTGTGGTCATGGCAGATAAATAGGTTTTATTGCATAAACATATTTGCTCTAATGTCTTTATCCAGGATAGGTACCTAATGTTCAGAGACCAGAATGGTAGGCATGAGGATTTGTGCCGGGATGTGAGCGTGCCTTTAACAGCTCCGGTACCACACAGGATTTGTGGTAGGTGGCTTATCCATCGGCCCCAGCGAGGTTGTCGTTAGCTCCTCTTCCAAGGAACGAGTGGTGAGCGGCTTCATTGCTCCAGGACAAGTCTGGACAATCTGGTAGTACCATTTCGGGCACGAGGCAGCTCTCCTTTAAGAGAACCGAAAAACAGATCCCTGACGGTTCCCCCTGGAGGTGGTCTGACGGTACAGCGGACCCCTCTCTTTATACCCTTGCTGGTCAGTTGGGGGCGCTGTAACATATATGCCTAGGTTTAATGAACTGGGTCTGCCTGTCCGACTGTCTGGAATGCCATGAGGCTGTCAAGTGTTGACACTATACCTATTTCATAAGCATGGTAAGTAGATTAGTTAGGGGGTTGTCCGTCTGTTTGTCGGTCACCAGGCTGTATCTCATGAACCGTGATAGCCAGACAGTTGGAATTATCATAGGTAACTTATTGAGGTAGGTACTAAAAACAAAATAAAATAAACATATACTTATATAAGTGGGGCTCCCACACAACGAACGTGTTTGGTTTTGTATAAGTAATAAAATCTAATATATAAAATTTCCATGTCACAGTGTTAGTTACCGTACTCCTCCGAAACGGCTTGACCGATTTTTATGAAATTTTATTTTCGTATTCGGTAGGTCTGAGAATCGGCTACTATCTATAATTTATAAGGCAAAACAACGTTTGCCGGGTCAACTAGTAATAATACAAATATTGCACGACGTTCCACGTCTGACTCGTAGGTACTTCTTTAAAAAAAAACATTATATACTTCATAGTTATAAATCCGGCGTCGGTTAAGGGCCCATATAACCCCATTAGGGTGACAAAGATAGCGCTAGCGAACTTCAGATGTGTTAATGAAAGACGTAAGATGCTAGTACGCAAAATTTTAGAGCGTAAGCTCAAACAATTGATAATTACTAGATAACAAAACATAAATTTTAACTTTCAAAACATAGATGCCCTGCATTGAACTAAAATCAGTTCATCTACAAAGTTTTATTAGTATAAGTAAAATATTGACTAAAGGAATTCTTCTGCAAAAACACAACGCACGATAGACGCAAGGCTGGATTCGAACCCGCATCTTACTCAAACCGGGAGTACGACTTGAACCAATTAGTACGAAAGTACGAAGTACCAAACCGGAAGTACGAAAATACAGCGTATGAGTCAACGACGCCGGTAGACTAATTGGTTCAAGTCGTACTCCCGGTTTGATTAAGATGCCGGTTGGAATCCTGCCTTGCGTTGTGTTTTTGCAGAAGTATTGTTTCTTTTAATTTTTCTATCCTCAACTTTATTAAGCATTGTTTTCAAAACTGTTGTTTCTAATAAATTTTATAGTTAACCGTCCGAGAAAAACCAGTTCTAGCCTACTACGGAGGCTTAACGAGCTGCCATGGGGCCTGACCTCATTAGTGGTGGTTCTCTTGAGTTACATTACAGCGTAATAAGTGTGGTATGAGAGAAATATTATAGTTCTTAGATATTTTGTTAGAGCTCTTAATTTGGGAGACATTTAATGAGTACGGGCCCGCTTAATTTGGACATGAATTCGTATGATTTTGATGAGTGAGGAAACGTACTTATTACGTAATGATTACCAGTGATGTGTCATTTAAAGCAAGTAGTTTTAGATGCGCCTTCTTTTAATTTTTATGGCTACAAAAAGTGACAGTAAATTACTTATATAAAAGATAAAAATAATTTTAGAAGTTCATTGTGAGAGTGAAAAGGCAGCTATCTAATTTTAATGGCAATTTTGTTCACCACATTGTTAGGACATAGCGTTTCATAGGCACGGTAGTGTAGGGAGACATAGGGCCGGCTTTTAAGTCGAGGGTGCCGCGTTCGAATCCCGAATTGCGCTTTTCTGCAATAGCGGAGTGCTGGACACCGAGGGGTTTAGTGGGTAAATCTCTGGGCGCCCATCATCAGGCCAGAAAGTCTCTCTCCGGTCTCACCCAGGAGCGGCCTGATGGTCGTAAGGAGAAAAAAAAAAGTTTCTACAGTTACATTTCTCTGATGAATACGTACTAAAAATCCCAACCTTCCTAGTTCAACCGGCCTGCTTACTTTAAAATCGTATTCGTACTAAATATTTACTTGCGAAAATGTACAAATTTCCACGAGTTCTGATGTTAAGATTGTTCGTGCGTAATCGTAAGTTTGGACCCGGATCAATTTCTCATAAAAACGTGTCCACAGTAAATGATACGGACTACCAAACCTTCCCAGTTCTCTTGGAGCGCTGTCAATAGTCACCGTGATTTTAAAATAACAAGGAGTTAACTAAAAACTGCATCTAAATTGGGCAATCCTTTGTCTATCTGGTTAATGGCAGCGCGCCCTCCGAAAACTGCACTTAAATCGAACGAGGCGTTTTAGAGATAGATGAGAACAGCAGTTTGTGCACTAAATGGTCTGTTGCAGCGACCCCTGGCGAGTAATCATTATTTATTTATTTAGTACACAGAACAGATTATGACAGGGATATAATAACACCAGTTTTGTTCTAGTACATAATCCTTAAATATGAATGCCTAAAAGCAATGAGGTATTTTAAGTAAACAGAGAGACGTTATGATGATACATAGTTACATAGTTGTTACTTACATAAATACAAAAAAAAGGTGAAAAAAAAAAAAGAAAAGCATCAGCAAATAAACAGCTGGTTAAGAAAAATGCCACCAAAAAGTCTACTTGTAATAATAACGATTTAAAAACCATCCCCATTTAATTACAAACATTTAACTGAAACCGAGGTGGGTTAACCGGTCGAGCCGTTTTGGGGTGAATGGCGACCTATCACCCTAGATGCATATAGATGCTCCATGCCATTGTGGGTAATGAATTCAAAACAAAAGACAGTCAATTGTACTTATAATCAAGTAAATTTTCTGCCATGTAGCCCCAACATAGTTTAGGGTTACCCCATCTCTTTCCATGGCTGTCGTACATGGAAACTAAGGAATCTAAAGGACTAGCAAACCTTGTGGTCTGCCAGAGCGGTGGCGGATAAACTGCTTGGGCCCTAGGAGGCAGGCTGCCATGCCTTAAAAATATTGCCGTAAAAGCCGTTAAAATATTGCTAAATCTTTTAGGTATTGATTGGTCTAAAAATATAAATAAATGAATTTTGCAAACCTCACACAGCGCCATCTAGCCCCGTGGTTAGCTAATATCATCATCATCATCCGAGCGTGGTTCCCGGTTGCATCTCTCTCGAGAGCCCCGTGTCCGCTTTCCTACTTTTACGTCTCCACTTCGCACGATTTTCGGCATCCCGTGTAGTGAGGCCATTTGCACGCATATCCGATCTTACAACGTCAAGCCAGCACTTCTTGGGTCTTCCCAAACTGCCGCGGCCGGGCGGAGGCGCCATTGCAAGACATTTGTTTCCCACGTAACTAGCCGGTTTCCGTAGAACGTGGCCGTACCACCGTAAGCGGCATTCTTGCAGTTTGTCTGCAATGTCTCGGACATGAAGGCTGCCCCTGATGCGGGAGTTTCTGACGCGGTCTTTTCGCGTCACTCCACACATCCAGCGCAGCATCTTCATCTCCGTGACACGCTAATAACCTTGTCTTATAGTATCTAGCTAGACAATGGATTATAATATCATACTTATATATTTTTTGTAAATACATACCTACATTTTACACATAGAGAGATGCCCAGACTAGAAACAATTTTATTTTTTTTAACATAAGTATATTCTTGAACCTTCTGTAGTGCAATTGTGCATTCGCCCGAGAAGCCACAGAGGTTGTCAATCTATTGTAAAGGATTTCACTCAGAAAGTTGTTTTATTAGTATACATTGGTGCAAAAGCAGGGGCCAGTTGTTGGTATAAAGATAAATGAAATGCAATTTTCAAACCAACACACTACTATAATTACATACAAACAAAATACAATACAATTAAAACCAAATACTACTAAGAACTTACTAATTTACCTAACTCTGCTGGTTTTTGTACTTCCCTCGCATAAACCTTGGTAGTATGACTACACCGGGGCATGGGACTTGTCCATGGATCTCACAGATGCATGGTCGCTCACATCCAATACCAAAGTTGGCTGGGTTGTCCTTCTTTTCAGCGGCTACAGCTTCCGCATCTAGTACTTCTTTTGATTTTCCTGGAAAATTAAAATAAAATGGTTTACAACAACTTTGATTCAAAGAAAATCAGAAACTTATAAGAAACTCTTTGGTCAGTGAAGGCAGACTAGTATATTTGACAGATAGGGCAGCCATTTTGAATTCCATGACCAACTCGATTTGAGTCAACCAATCAGAAGCGACCTCACATCGTACTAGAATTCCCTTGTAGTTTGTTGTATGGGAGCCCCTTTTAACTAATTGTTTTATTTTGTTTTTAGTAGTGTTGTTGTAGCGGCAACCGAAATACATCTTCTGTGAAAATTTCAACCTTCTAGCTATTACGGTTCATGAGATACAGCCTGGTGACAGACGGACAGACGGACGGACGGACAGACAGACAGCTAAGTCTCAGTAATAGGGTCCCATTTTTACCCTTTGGGTACGGAACCCTAAAACAGAGACTTTGAAGACATATTTTATTTTTAGTTACAGACAAACTTTCTTACCAAAGCGTTCAATTATTAAAGTTTTTTTTTAAATATATTGCACAGGAATTGCTTATCTTATTGTGCGAAAAACAATAAGATAAGCAATTACAACATGCTTCAGCTGCCTAGTAGGTTAAAGATTTTGCTGGGCCTTTGCCTCATATTTGGGTCTTTGTAGCTAATCATTTTACCGTAAGAATAATGTCAATATCATCATCATTTTTTTGTATGGGTGTTTATTGCTCCTTCACACATTAACCACTCAATTTCCATGAAATTTGGAATATTGATTGCAGGAGTTTTAGAATAACACATAGGCTATGTGTGTTCTGTGGGTGAAACTGCTAATTGTTTTTATGTCTTAGGTACAACAGCGTTGTAAAGTTCAATGCTGCGTATATTATCTAAGTGCATAAATAGAAATGTAAGAGCTATTATTACATTCCATGTCATCTAGTTAACTAGTCAGTACTCACCGACAGTCTTGATTAAATGCTCCAAGATGTCTTCCTTAGATTTACAGTCAATATCAACCAAAATCTTCCTTCCATCTTCAAAATAGCACTTTATAAACGGAGACGGTGTTAGATTCTTTAATGTAGCCACCTGAACATCTGGGTTTTTGTACTGGATCTGCGGTAAATACCAGAATACAAAATCCTTCGCTCCATCATTGTTTTGACCGACAATATTGTAAGCAACTGAAAAGATCTTTATTTTGTCTTTCAAAACGAGTTTACCAGCATTTAGGTAGTTTAATGTTCGTCGGATTGGTGCCCTTCCTTTCATAAAAGGCATTTTTATGATTTATATCAAGGCGTTTTCGTAAAAAATAATTAAAACTCACAACTTTTTGATCGGCATGAAAAATAACCTCAAAATTGATTTTGACTTTGACGGCATAAGTACTGTCAGTTTTGACGTTGACGCAAATAATTTTATTCAACCGCGATTTTTTACGCTTTAGGGTAAGGAAAGTCAGATTGGCCAATCAAAGATCGTTTAGTCTATAATGACAATGTTGAAGATTACCTGTGATTCTGATTGATTTATACTTTTATCACTTATCTTATCAGTTACGTTCTATATAATATTACCTGTGATATTACTGTACCGTGCAGCCTCTCCGCTAGGAGTCTACGTGTTCGGTGGTGCAGCCATAGAATAGGTACCTACATTATATAAACTGGGTGCAGCAGACTATGTAAAATTATTGATTATCGATCACTGAGCATGAGATGGACGAGAGTGTGTGTTGTGAAAGAAAACCGAGTGGTTATCTCTTTCAAATCTTTCAATATAATTATCAAGCCAATTTGTAAGAAGTTTAGGGTGGTAGGTAGGTTTCCGTTATTGTTAAATGTCGGGAGGTAAATGAATAGGATAAAATACCCACCTACCTAGCTGTAATATCTCTATAATATCTACCTTCATAATTAATTATACATAAACATTTTTTTTTATGATGTCACGCTTCTGCATGGGTTAGGTACGCTACGCATCCCAGTGGTCGTCAAACATCGGCCCGCAGGCCGCATCTCGCGTGTAGTGAAAACGCCTTCTCACTCTGCCAGTTAACTCAAGTAATTTTTATTTGCCTACTGTAATAACTATTATAATAATGTAGATAAATGGTTCCTAAGATGTGTGCATGAAAAAAACTGCTCGTTAAAATAAAACTAGGTATAATAATATTGCAAATTCTAATTACATAATATTATTTTATTCTCATAAATTAAAATTAGGTAGGTAGGTATGTAAATTAAAACTAAAATAACATAATTTTAACCTAGGTACGTATTAATAGGCAGGCATATAAATAACATAAAGGTGGCACAAACATGATTAGAAAAATTCGTTAAACGATCCTTCCTAAACTTACTAGAATCAATGCATTATATTAGTCGCAGGTAGGTAGGTATTTTGTCAAAACTGTGGGTGATATGATAAATTGATAATACAATTGGTATAATTTCAATAGGTTGTTATTTTTAACCCCCGACGGAAAAAGAGGGGTGTTATAAGTTTGACGTGTCTGTGTGTCTGTCTGTCTGTCTGTCTGTCTGTCTGTGTATCTGTCTGTGGCATCGTAGCTCACGAACGGATGAACCGATTTGAATGTAGTTTTTTTGTTTAATAAGTGTCATTTGCGCGAGTGTTCTTAGCTATGTTTGATCAAAATCGGTTCAGCCGTTCATAATATATGTTGGTTGAAGCTCGGAAATAAAAACCGAATGTTTTCAAATATGCCCGAGTGGGGTATCAAATGAAAGAGCATGACTGTTGTGACAACAATATGCAAGCTTCATCAAAATCGGTTCAGCCGTTCAAAGTATATGTAGGGTCAAACTCGGAAATAAAAACCGAATGTTTTCAAATATACCCGAGTGGGGTATCAAATAAAAGGACGTAACTTTTGTGACAACAATAAGCATGTTTAATCTAAATCGCTTTTACAAAAAGGGTGAAATAAAAAAATTAAATTTAAAATTTAAAAAACCCCCGACTTAAAAAATCTTCAAAGTTAAAACAAAACTAAACTTTAAAAAGGCAAAAATAATAAGCCGAAAACAAATTTAATGTCTCTGAGTAGGTACGTGGTACCTTACGTTCCCGCGTCGGGGGACGCGGGAATGTGTCACAGAAGTTGATGGTAACCGACCCGTGCTTATAGTATCTAACGCGTCGGGGGACGCGGGAACGTAAGGTACCACGTACCTACTCAGAGACATGAAATTTGTTTTCGGCTTATTATTTTTGCCTTTTTAAAGTTTAGTTTTGTTTTAACTTTGAAGATTTTTTAAGTCGGGGGTTTTTTAAATTTTTATGATATTATTTAACTGTAATTTGTGAATACTGCTGTTCGTGTCATTGTAATGTCACTGGAACACTTTAAATTATATTGGCAATAATATTTTGACAATCTACCTACTGGTCGATTATTATTATTATACAGGGTGTCCCAGAAACGAGTGTCAAGCGAAAGTCCAGAGGTAGAGGACCTTAAGGGGTACCCGAATCACCCCCCATGTATGTTCCGCGATTTTTCGTAGTTTAGAAGTTATGGCCTTTTTTCTCAATTTTCTACTAAAATGCGACCACTGATAACTATTTGGTCATACTTATTGCAATAATTGAGATAATTGGCTGATTTCTTTTCAAATGTGGAGCTGAATAATAGGGCCATGTTACCTGTTACAAAAAAAGGCGTAACACTAACCAAACTGTTACAAATTAGAAAAGAATATCATAAAGTGAGCGTTGACAAAACGCTATAAACACTTTAAAGAGCAATTAAAAGAAAAACTCGCCTATTATTTTTTTTCCAAACCAACTTCAAAAACTTCCTTACTTCATTAGCTATCTACCCTATTATTTTTATAGGTCTATCATTAGAGAATCATATCAAAAATTTTATTTAAAAATGTTTTGGTCGAAAATTCTCTCACTCATCCCTATTACGAAGACTTCGCTTTCTGACCGTCTGTCACCGGGCTGTATGTATCTCATAAACCGTTATAGCTAGACACTTGAAATTTTTATAGAGGATGTATTAATGTACCCGCAAATATTTAAGGGAGCTCCCATTCAACAAACGTGATTTTTGCCATAAAAACGCAACGATACCACGATGTATTTTACCACTAGCGCCATCTAGTGATGATTTTTGTCTTCCGTAAAAAAACTTCTGCACAAATCTTAATTAAGATTTGTACAAATAAATGTATTAAATAAAATATGTTTTTTATGTTATTCGATTAGGCCGGGAATTTCCCTTCAGGTTTAAGTAAGATGAGTGAGAGTATTTTCGACCAAAGAATTATTAAATAAAAATTTTGATATGATCCTCTAATGATAGACCAATAAAATTAATAGAGTAGATAGCTAATGAAGTAAGGAAGTTTTTGAAGTTGGTTTGGAAAAAAAATAATAGGCGAGTTTTTCTTTTAATTGCTCTTTAAAGTGTTTATAGCGTTTTGTCAACGCTCACTTTATGATATTATTTTTTAATTTGTAACTGTTTGGTTAGTGTTACGCCTTTTTTTGTAACAGGTAACATGACCCTATTATTCAGCTCCACATTTGAAAAGAAATCAGCCAATTATCTCAATTGTTGCAGTGAGTATGACCAAAAAGGTATCAGTGGTCGCATTTTAGTAGAAAAATTAGAAAAAAGGCTATAACTTCTAAACTACGAAAAATCGCGGAACATACATGGGGGTGATTCGGGTACCCCTTAAGGTCCTCTACCTCTGGACTTTCGCTTGACACTCGTTTCTGGGACACCCTGTATGTATACAGGGTGGTCCAACTAGTGACGTCAATAAACTTTTTTTAGATTCCTTACACCTGGGGGTATCCGAAAATACCCCATGTATGTTCTGCGATTTTTTGTAGTTTAGGAGTTATGGCCTTTTTTCTCATTTTCTACTAAAATGCGACCACTGAGACCTATTTGGTTATACTAACTGCAATAATTTAGATAATTGGCTGATTTCTTTTCAAATGTGGAGCTGAATAATAGGGCCATGTTACCTGTTATAAAAATAAGGCGTAACACAAAACAAACTGTTACAAATAAAAAAAGTATTCCATAAAGAGAGCGTAGACAAAACGCTATAAACACTTTAAAGAGCAATTAAAAGAAAAACTCGCCTATTATTTTTTTTCCAAACTAACTTCAAAAACTTTCTTACTTCATTAGCTATCTACCCTATCGTTTTTATTGGTCTATCATTACAGGATCATATCAAAAATTTCATTTTAAAATTCCTTGGTCAAAAATTCTCTCACTCATCTTACTTAAACCTGAAGGGAAACTCCCGGCCTAATCTAATAACATAAAAAACATATTTGTTCTTATTTTATTTAATACGTTTATTTGTACAAATCTTAATTAAGATTTGTGTGGAAGTTTTTTTGCGGAAGACAAAAACCATCACTAGATGGCGCTAGTGGTAAAATACATCGTGGTATCGTTGCGTTTTTAGGTCAAAAATCACGTTAGTTGTATGGGAGTTCCCTTAAATATTTGCGGCTACAGTAATACATCCTATGTAAAAATTTCAACTGTCTAGCTATCACGGTTTATGAGATACAGCCCGGTGCCAGATGGTCAGACAGCGAAGTCTTAGTAATGAGTGAGAAAATTTTCGAACAAATAATTATTAAATAAATTTTTTGCTATGATCCTCTAATGATAGACCAATAAAAATGATAGGGTAGATAGCTAATGAAGTAAGAAAGTTTTTGAAGTTGGTTTGGAAAAAAAATAATAGGCGAGTTTTTCTTTTAATTGCTCTTTAAAGTGTTTATAGCGTTTTGTCTACGCTCTCTTTATGAAATACTTTTTTTATTTGTAACAGTTTGGTTAGTGTTACGCCTTTTTTTGTAACAGGTAACATGGCCCTATTATTCAGCTCCACATTTGAAAAGAAATCAGCCAATTATCTAAATTCTTGCAGTTAGTATAACCAAATAGGTCTCAGTAGTCGCATTTTAGTAGAAAATGAGAAAAAAGGCCATAACTCCTAAACTACAAAAAATCGCAGAACATACATGGGGTATTTTCGGATACCCCCAGGTGTGAGGAATCTAAAAAAAGTTTATTGACGTCACTAGTTGGACCACCCTGTATAATGGACAATTATTACGGCCTTGACAATATCCCTACGGACAATAAAAGACGCTCATTCCAAAGGTTCCTTACCTCAAGAGGAAACTATTTTGATGGTAAATCAGTTAGACTTTAATAAATAACACCTAATTACGGTTCACTAATACTTGACTCGTTTTTTTAAAACAGTCGTTTATATTTTGTCTATTTCGATTGTCTATTAATATGTAACTATGTCTACAAATTTACTTAATAATTAATAATAAAAATTTACAAATTTAGTTTTATCACAAATAATAAATGGGTTTTTCATCACCACTAGTTCCATTAAGTAGCTATGAATGGTGCTATAGTCTTGCTTGACGAATCGTCTATAAATAAACAATATTATACAATGAAACGTTAGCAAGGTTACGTCAATATTTTGTAATCAACATAAACATGATTTTTGTGATGTTTTACATTGATAGCGCCATCAGTCGAGTCAATCGGAACTAGTTTAGATAAAAATACCAGCGCTTTTCCCGAGTACGCTTGGACTCCGTCATACAAAATTTAATAATCTACTGATGCTTCATTTCCTTCCAAGGCGGTAGATACATGTGAAGATGTGTAATTACTAGCAAACCATTTTTTTATGAAACAGGTAAGAAGAGTGATTGCTCTAGCTACGCATTTACACAATGTAGTAAGTAGAGGAAGCATTATTGAAATTGGAAATAGGCACTATGTAATTGGCTACATACAGTGCAGCTGTCTTACTACATAGTATTTCTTACACCTTCGGCATCTCCTTTTTCTTTTCTTCCGCACCTAAAGAAACTTGTATTTCGTTTATCGATTTCCCTTTCGTTTCTGGTATACAGAACAATATAAACATATTTAGCCATATACATACAATACTGAACAACCAATAGGTCGAGGCCTGTCCTATGGCAAAAATGAGTTGAGGGAAGTACTTGGTGGCTAAGAACAAGACTACCATTGAAAGTAATGATGTCGAGGTGATGCCAATGCCTCGGGATGGATCGTCGAAAAGTTCGGCACACAGCACCCAGTTTACAGAGCCGACACCTGTAACAACAAAGAAAGAATTATTTGGATTTCGAAGAATAGAAATAAGGTGAAAGTATACTTTATTATCCTTAAGTAGGCCAGCACAGGTTGGGTACATAAATGTTTGAATCTTCTAACATTTATGAACACAGCCTGCACAAATTAACTGCCTGCAATCTCCTATTTATGGGCGACTCGACGCGCTTTCTATAAATTTTTTTCACATTGAAAACTTATATCAAATTTTGTTAATATATCTTAGGTTGTCACGATTAAAAGAACTCATTAATTTGTAAAGAGGTACCACGCATTATTTTACTCGACTCAGCTCTCTTTTTATTTAAAAGTGAATTGGAACGAAAGAAAATTAACTTTTAGTCGCTGAGAGCTTCAGCATGTTGATTATTCTGCATCGATATGGACTGATAATACGTTTTCATTATGCAGGTTTTGCTCATTCATCTTTTTTTGTCATGTTAAAGTGACCTAACCAATTTCGGTGAAACAGGTTTCGTTGTTTCGGATATTAACTTTTGAAATTGAAAGATCAAGTTTCATGCCGTTCTCCAACGTTTTTCGTTTATTAATTTGCATGCACTGTGCTGCATGTGCTCTGTTATTATAATATTAAAAATTGTAAGTAGGACTCCATAGACATATGATATAAAATATGACCTGTGATGCTGGACGGTTTAATAAATAATGAAAATTGTTATGTATGAGTATGACCAAGGCAAGACAACAATAAGGTATTCTTACTATAATATTGGTCTAAAATTTATTGCGTCTATAATTCCTTCAAGCCAATGTTACAAATACATATATTACCAAATATATTTTTAGACTTAATGCATTAGAGTTACATTCACAGATCACGGACTTACACTGCCCTGCTCAAACCGGCCTCGTTTATTTGTACCATGAACAACATTTAATATGGCAAACAATTATTCCAAGTCAAGCCTGCTTTTGAACTACACTGTGTTTGGATAGTTTTTAAAAGTGGATGGTAGCTTATTAAGTAATAGTGAATAATTCAAGGCGAACTATATACCTACAAGGTGAGTGTGTACTTTGACAACGTACTTTGAACTTTAAAGAATCATAATCACCGGTAGCGTTATTATTTCAATTGAAGAAGGAAGCCATTCACACACAATGCGTTTTTCCTGCTTAACATGGACATGTACTATGTAGATACATATAGGCCTAGCTATGAATATGTAAGTAGATACGTGGTACTAATAGACTAGCCCAATTTGAATACAGATGAACGATAAAACCCAACGAGTTATAACGGGTAGCCCAACAAATAACAAATTGTATTTAATACTTATCTGGTTTTATCTTTTTAGGTAATAGATAATAAATAAAACAACTGTAGAAAGAAAAACCGGGCAAGTGCGACACTCGCGCACGAAGGGTTCCGTACCACTATGACATTTGGGTAAGGAACCCTAAAATGATTTACATCCAATTTTTAAATTTGATAGGAAAATGTGAAATATTTAGCATCGATCCTTACTCCCTTCATACGACCACACCACTCAAAAAAAAAGAAAAAAAACTTTGGCACAAAGAAAATCTGAAACTTATAAGAAACTCTTTAGTAAGTGAAGGCAGACTGGTATATTTGACAGACAGGGCGGCCATTTTGAATTCCACGACCTACTCGATTCCCTTGTAGTTTTTGAAACACGTTTGTTGTATGGGAGCCCCTCTTAAATATTTGTTTTATTTTGTTTTTAGTATTTGTTGTTGTAGCGGCAGCCGAAATACATATTCTGTGAAAATTTCAACCGTCTAGCTTTTACGGTTCATGAGATACAACCTGGTGACAGACGGACGGACGGACGGACAGACAGACAGACAGACAGACAGACAGACAGACAGCGAAGTCTCAGTAATAGGGTCCCGTTTTTACCCTTTGGGTACGGAACCCTAAAAAACTACTTACCTACCTAAAAAATTAACAGATCGTCAAAAAATAACTGATTACCAACTTTTATTCCAATCGGTCCCAGTACTTTTTGTGATTCGTTTTTTTATAATATAGATTTACCATAAAATCGAAGTCATGATAAATTATATTATTATAAATACGAGTAGGTACACTGCGTGCCTTGTCGTCTATATCAAGTTACTTACCAGCACTGTAGCAGTAAACAATAAGAATCAGCGAGATCAATGGAACGAAATTCATAAACCCACTGATAGAACGAGTGTCCTTGATGTAGAAGAATGATCCTAATCCAATCTAGAACAATAAAAATATTATTTCTTAATATTATTTATGATGCAATTGCTCCTTAAAAATAATTATAAAAAATAATGTAACGAACATATTTGCTCAAACGTGGTTTAAGAGATGTCGGTAAGAAAAACACCCATTACAAGTGAACACAAATACATACCTAACAGTAAAAACTGTGTCGATGTAAGTAATGATAGTTTTGTTACAAGTACAGTACCTAGTGTATCTGTTTAGGCGGATAATTGAGGAACTAACTACGCTAAAATTAAATTTTGACAGAATATATAATTATCTACCTAATAAGTCGTTTCTAGCAACTACTTATTAGGTACCTGGGGCTGTACCTATTAGTAAGTTTGAAAAAGGTTTGAACGATGAGCTGTAGGTAGGTATAATATTATGTTGAGTAGATATAGATGCTTGTTATAGACCAGGTAAAGTTCATGTACTACTTTAACATATATTAGCATAGGTTGAGTGAGACTTACCATTCCTAAAGCCATTCCAGTCAGCGTAATAGTCAATATAGGCTTTCTGCCAAACCTGTCAGTAACTAAAGTAGTGCAAACACTAGCAATAATCTGAATAAATCCTATAATAACCGATGAAACTTCAGGCATGATACTCGTCTCTGTAGATTCCAATATGGTCTGAAGATAGAAGGAAATCATGTTGAAGCCGCTCAGTACCGTCCCAAAACACAAGATCAATACAATAACGAAGGATTTAAGGAAGGTTTTATTTTTTAATTGTTCTTTTCGACTTATTTTTTCATTTGTTGGTTTAGTATTATATTCTTGAAGCTCTTCCATAGCTTGGTTCTCAGTATTTCGGAGGGAAATCAAAAGTTCTAAAGCTTCTTGACTTCGACCTGAAAATAAAAATAGAAACAGTTACAGCGAGAGAGCAAAACACTTCAGCGAACCACTTTTGTTTTAAGTACCTACTACTTTTATGAATTCATTAAAATGCGTCAACTGACTCTGACGTCGTATATTAATGATCGTTGATGAAATCAATCAAAGTACAAGTATAAGAGCTCAAAGACTTTTGGTCATAAGAGTACCTACCAGCGTCACCTAAAAATAATCTGTTTAGAACATTTACTGCGAAAACGCATAAAATAACGAATTCAACAATCTGCAGTTGATTAAAGGTTAAAACTAAAAACAACAGCCTGAAGAGATCCTTTAAACTGAAGTTTCTATCCTAAAAACTACACATAACTTTGTAGGTAAAAAATCCCTATGTTTGGAAAATATCAAGGAATGACTTAAAGTGTATTTACCAGGAATTATTGTCAGTTGAAAATCTATATTATTGTCAACTTAAGCTGATATTTTTTTTTTTAGGTTTTTGAAAATGGTGAATAATAATTTAAAAAACTACCGACCTTTTGAGTAGAGAAAGTATGGGCTATCCGGTAAGAAAAACAGTGGTACAGTTGTCAACACCATAGATGCAGTATAAAAGATGTTCAATGCTATATAAGGTGCAAATGGACCAACACATAGCATGATAACCACTCCAATAGAGCACATTATCTGGATTATTGTGCCTAAGCTGCCTCGGACTTCCTTCTGCAATTTAAAAAATAATTTAAATTAAATTCAAAGCACTTCATTTAATTTTATAAAGGAGAAGACTGAAGCTGGTGAACGAGAAGCTGTTTTAGATGGACAAAATTTTTACATTTCTGATAGGTCGGGTATATTTTTGCCACAACGGGGCTAATCGATATCTCCACCAGCCATATAAGATCTGATTTCAAATTGGATTTCAATGATTCTAATTATATCCGCCCGCCTCCTTTAATCAAATGGAATTTAACACCTAAATAATTACGGCTGTCGGCCCATTTGTGGACTTAAAAAAAGTTCGAGTAACGTTTGTGTTATTTTATTATTTTAATTTCATATAAAATAAGTTTTCACGGTAAGGAACCCTAAAGCCTTATTATTATCATCCTACTGCAAATGTTAGGAGCCTAAATGCCATACAATTGCATTCAATTAGATACAAACTTACACTAGCTATCTCCGAAGCGTACATCGGCAGTACAGAAAATACCAGTCCGTCTGAAATGCCCAGTATTCCTCGTCCGACCATCAACATCCATACTTCTGTGGCAAATGTGAAAATAATGCCAACTATGATTCGTGGAAGACATCCCACTATAATGGTGTATTTTCGTCCTATTGAGTCCACTAAACATGCTGCTATGAGGTAAGCTGAAATTAAATTTTAAAATGTTATGGAAACTGCAAACTCTTGGATCTAATCTATCTATAAAATTCTTGGTCCTGAATGAGTGTCTAACTAACCAACACACAGCCTAATCTGCTGATAGTAGAGAGCAGAATTTTGAAGAGAGTGATCTTTATATGATGGAAGCCTCCGATAGGAAACGGTTTTTCGAAACACACACGGAATCGGGATCTACGCAGGTGAAACCGTGGGATACGTGGTCTGATTTACCTATCTGTAGTGAAAAAACAATAAGCTAACAATTAGTGTAAAACTAATTAATATCAAAAATAAAAATACCCATTTAGAACCAATACACTTGGTAAAAATAAGTACTCAACTGTATCCATTCCTTTACTTTATATCGACAGAAGTGCGGAGTGCAGTGCAAACAAATCACACAAATTACAATAAACCAAATTTGAAATACTATAGTCATTTACAATCGCTCTATTGATATAGGTACTTACCCCCAATCCCAGTAAGGAATCCTATAGACACCACCCACGAGCCATCTTCATCCGTTAGCGGAGTCGAAAGTACAGTTTCATTGACGTTCCTTAGCTTCACGAGAACCGGAGAGGGCCACACTAAACCAAGTCCTGTGGCTAACCCGCTTAGGTTAACTGAAAATAATTACAATTAACACCTATAATGAAGAGATAGAACAAATTAAAAACTTTTATAATAATAATTGTACACAATTCCAAGAATATTTGCACACCATATACCTTGGTAGAAATAGTTTGATATATGATAAATTGTAACACCGTATTGTACCTTTATCCAAGCAAATAAATAAATTGAATTAAATTGAATAATAAGTAGGTGACCTCAAGATTGATAGGTACCCTAGCTAGTAATTTAAACAGGTCAAGGGCGATGCTAAAGATAGCCACAAACTAAGATTGACAGATTGAATAAGCTAGTCGGCAAACTAGTACCCTAACCTAACCTAACCTAATAGTTGGTGCGCCCGGGTGCTATTATCCTATACAGTTACCTATCTCTGTGACCTCTGTTCTGCGACCAGTAACATCCTAGCGCACAACTATGTAACCTCATATGTAACCAATACCTACTGTGCCGGTAATCAAGAAAACCACTGAATTTAAATCAAGGTACCAATCTAAAGTCAGTTTCCTAGATGATTTTTATTTAAATGTTATCTAAATGTATGTACCTACTTACATAATAATAATTTGATCTGTATTTAAATACCTACTTCTATTATACTAATAATTACTTCTTAAACCTCTAATATAATATTACTCTAATATAATATTATTCTAATATTATGTACTTACCTACCTACTTCTTGATAATAATGAATAACTATCATCTTATACCTACTATCTATACTATCTACTATGTAGTTACTTATTAGAAAACAATTGAAAACTGTTATATTTGACATCTGCGGACGGACCGGTAATTCAAAGCTTTCAATAAACATTATTAGCCTTTGAATAAACGTGGAGTAAGGTCGGCGTAATTTTACCACATTTTGTTTAATCTTCCTGTCTTTCAACTAATTATAAAAATGAAATGACACTTGGGAAGACCCTATCTACCAGTATTATACACACGAAATAAAAATAAACTTGTTAAAAAAATCTACCTCATTATTACAGCTCCTCGCGTGTTAAAAAGTAATTCATGTGAATTCGGGTGTGAATAAAAAGTGTAACAATAGACCTAAGCAATAACAATGCGTACGTACGTGACAATAGTTGCGTTTTATTTTTCTCGATGAACTACATGAGTGCGCCGTAATCACCAATAGTTGAAACCTAGTAAATCTTCTAATGATACCTATACAAAACTAGACGAAATCAAAATAATGGCAATATACTTAGGTAGGTACTCAAAGTGTCGCCGTGGAGTGAATGGTGCCCGATAACCTAGTTTTATTTGTTAGGTAATTCCCAAACAAAACCACTGCGGCCGTGGTTGGTCAATCTACTCTATTGTAGTATCCCAGTCTAAGCGGCTAACAAATGGTTAACAACAGCAGAAACTCAACGTAAAATTGTTAACATCCTGTTGCAGAATTATGTCTAATCAATTGTACTTATTTGATAAAATTTTAAAAGGACCCAGCGCAAGTACGTCTCTTTGTTTAAATTTAATCAAATAAGTCTGCATAAGATCAAACCTAATAAATACATATAAGAGATTAATTAACTAAACTTAACTATTGTACCTACTAACTAGAACAGATAATAATATATCTCAAGAAGAATAAAATGTTATGTATAACAATAACAACATCATGAAAATTACACAGAGCTTTAACAACCTTAGTAACAACATATTCATTCGTATGTCTATGGAAAATTATGTTTAGATTGTAAAGACTGACTAGAGTGCGTTTCATCTTTATTTACCTCTGCCGTCATGTTGGTAGCAAAACAAAAAAGTGCAAAATACAATAAAAATAATGGTAAGGTAAAGGTAGCAACCTTGAATTTAGGGGGATTTGTATATAAAGAATGAATGAACGAATCTTCCTGTATTCAAGGTTTAGGGTATAGCACATTCAAGATATTAAGGCAAGACTTTTTTGTTTTGCTACCAACATGACGGCAGAGGTAAATAAAGATGAAACGCACTCTATTAGGAATACCTAGACTTGTCATAGATAAATCGTTTATCAAAAACTTTTCAAGTATATTTCAAAAGTTTTAAAAGATTGGCATAATTATTTTTTTTAGAAAATTTATTTTCAAGGAAAAATAGCATCCAAAAATTTTCACTTGCGGCGAGGCTTGAACTCGCGTCTTTGGGTCCTTTCCTTGAAAATAAATTTTCTAAACAAAATAGCCATGAGCTACATACAAAAATTAATAGAAATTTATAATTATTTTTTTTTGCCATTTTCATTTTTATCATTATATTTTATTTCATCAACTATTATACTTGGACTATCAACGATACTTTCATAAGAGAAATAGAAATAGAAACGTGGTTACAAACAATATTACAAAAATAACTATTATTTACCTAGAGTCGGGTAAAAAAGACAAGTTTATTAGAATCATTTCGATCGATCTTTGACCGTTCGGTTAACCGAGAAACATCTTTGTGTATTACGTCTAACTAAAAATTATTAATATACTTATAATCTCTTTATAATTTTATCTAAAAGTGTTATTCAAATTGATTTTGAACAAAACGGTTCATAATAAACTAAACTTTTGCCAAAAAAATCAAATAATAACGTAAAAACACTAAAATTCAATTAAAATCGTCGTAAACCGGTTTTGGTACGAGTGCAGGAAAGTGCAAGCAACATTCACGGTTGCGCGGAGCGCAGACGGGTCAAGACAGCGTGTCGCCCCGCCGTGTGACGTGTAAGTGGCATCGAGCTCGGCGCGTCAAAGAGTAAGAATACAGACAAGATTCGATTGCCTATCACTTTTGTGAAACTTGGACGAATTAATTTTTCTCTTCGAAATGAAGTGCGAAGGATGTCTTGTTAAAATACCTCGAGAAACATGCTACTTTACGTGTAGTAATGACCGGTGCAAGAAGTCGTACTGCGGGCTGTGTGCTAATGTGGGGCAGGAAAAAGTGGATCGCAACACCTGGCGATGCGCAGTCTGTCGTCCTACTGAGCGGAAACAACAAGGTGATAACAGCTTAACCCCCGTATGCGCCAGTGAAAATTCAGAAAATGCGATCCTAAAGAAAAAAGCTGCTGCTTCATCCGCGCCTGCTGCGGTCACACAGTCATCGAAGGCAGCACTTTTGACGGCACAGGGAACGAGGTCTTCTAAAACAGGACCAAAATATGCTATGGTAACTGTGTCACCAACGGTGCCAGCTCCGGTCGAATCAGGAAAATCTGTAGCGGCGTCGGAGGTCACTGAGCTGACCTCAGAAATCAGGCTACTCACTCGGGAAATAATGTCGCTGAAGGAAAAACTTGAAACAGCCACGCTCTCACTTACAAAATGCCATGAAAGATTGGATGAGCTCAGCTCGGCCGCGGTGGTCACAGATAATCGTGTGAAAAAGCTGGAAGACAGTGGAAAAGAAGTCCTTTCTCTAAAAGCTACAGTCGCTCAATTACAACTCTGTATTAAATCTCAAGCGCAGATTTCCGTGCGAAATGAGGTAGAGATAGTGGGCGTTCCAGAGCTACCAAACGAAAACCTTGTACACATAATCCTGACCGCTGCAAACAAGATAAGCGCTGAAGTCAAAGAACAAGATATAGACTGGGTATCGCGTTTTGGTCCCAAATTGGCAAATAAAGTTAGCGATGCTACTTCTAACTTGCCCCGTCCAATTGTCTTTAGATTCGTACGTCGAATAAAACGGGATGATTTTATCAAGTCTGCCAAAAACAGGAAGAATATTAAGTCTACGGATTTGGTGGAAACCGGCCCCCTGCACAATGTGTATATTAACGAAAGACTAACCTGGGAAAACCGACAGTTATTTCGTGAGGCCAGATCAAGAGCTAAGAAACACGGTTTTGCATACTGTTGGATTAGTCAGGGTGGCATTTACGTTCGACAACGAGACGGGAAACCTGCAATATCAATTAAAGATCAGGATGATATTTCCCGAATTTTTCCTGCCAAATAAAATATTAAAACTACCGCAAAATAAGATACATCGTAACCATGTTACTGTAGCATTGTTAAAATATTTTACTGTAAAAAATCAGACATTGAAAACTTTAAATTTATATAATAGCTTAATCTCTGTCTATTTCAAAAATGTTAAAATAGTATATTATCCTAGGATTAATTTAAAAATATTCTTATTTATCAACTTATATTTTCTTAAAATATTCTTATTTATCAATTTATATTTTAAACTATATTTATTTATCACGAAATACTATACTAAGCTATCAAAAAACACTCGGCTATTTTTCGACTATGGTTTATTATTATCAAATAACTCATTACATCTTCTGAAAGTCCGTCTATATGTTGCTAAACTTGTCTTCAGGGCATTTATTATTTACTCTCATATTTTTAATCTACAACCTATAACTAAAATACTTTCCAATGATTGACGTAAATTTAAGAAACCTCGATTCAATCGAAATAAAATGCCTTGACGTTAATGAAGTAGAAGATTGCTATTCACATATTGAAAAATACAATTTTAAAATTTTAAGTCACAACATCAGAAGCATTGCTAAAAATTTTAACAAACTTCTTGTTGGAGTCCATCGGTCAAATATCATGTTTGATTTAATTGTCTTGACTGAATGTCGCATAAATGAGATGTCAATAATACCAGTGATACCAGGATATAACAGCTACAGAACTAACAAGTGTATCAATCAAAACAGTGGGGTAGTAGTGTATGTAAAAGATAAATGGAATGCATCAGTAGCTGAAGCAAATTTCCTAGAAGCGGACTGCCTAATAGTTGAAATTGCAAATGTTGTCACTACGCTAGCTATCTACCGATCTCCATCTTTCAAAAAACTAGACTCTTTTCTCAATGACCTAGATAGATACCTGAATATGCAAAACAGCAAACAGAATTTGATTGTGGCAGGTGACATCAACATTAATCTTCTCCATAGAGACGATAAAGATATTAATACAGAATATCAATGTCTTAATGCTGAATATGGTCTTCTGCCAGCAATTACTACTCCAACAAGAGAAAGTGAAACCTGCTTGGACCATATTAATGTTAGGTCTACACAACAGGCTATAGGAATAGTTAGCAAAGCCGACATAACTGACCATTATTTGACGATGGCCGGTATAGCGCTTAAATCTTTATCACAGAAACGTCAAACATCACGGGACGTTACTAAAATGGATTTTGATGGTATTAGAAATGAACTGTCAAACATTGATTGGTTTAATGTTTTGTCTGCAGGGGATGTTAACGTGTCGGCTGCAGCTTTTGTTGGCAAATTATCCGCGGTTATAGATAAACATACTAGGAAAATTCGGATAAGTGGTTCTAAATATAATCTAAAGCCGTGGATAACTCCGGGTCTGGTAAGGTGTATGAGGCACAGGGATCGACTGCATAGTAAGGCCAGGCGTTACCCGCTGGATGATATTTTGCAAGTGTCATTTAAGCGGTATCGTAACTTTTGTAACAAAATTTTGCGTGCTTTAAAAACGAAGTACGAAGCTGATGAACTGCAAAAAAGTGTTGGCAACCCTAAACGCCTATGGAAGACAATTAAAGATATCTGCCATATTCCCCAATGTCAAAGACAAAGTACTGAACTTCTCAATATACCGTCCGCAAGAAATCCAGATCAATCGTTGGATATTTGTAATGAACATTTCTCAACTGTCGGTAGGAAGCTGGCTGGTAAAATCATGGACGACTTGAATACTAGCGAACACCACCTGGCTTCACAGACATTATCCAAATCATTGGCTAACTCATTTTTTGCTCAGCCTACTGATCCAGCAGAAGTAAATTCATTAATAATGCAGCTACAAGAGAACAAGGCACCGGGTATAGATGGACTTACTAATAAGTTAATAAAGCAAATTAAAATCTTCATAGTTGATCCTCTTACAAACATATTCAATCAGTCTATTTGTAGCGGGGTGTTCCCTGAAAGCTGGAAAATTGCCTGTGTTTGTCCTGTCTTCAAGAGTGGAGATAAATACTCCCCAGATAACTATCGGCCCATATCGTTGCTGGGAATTTTCTCCAAACTACTGGAAAAAATTATGAATAAACGACTCGTGCAACACCTGGAATCTCATGATATTTTGTCGAACTCTCAGTTTGGTTTTAGGAAGGCTAAATCCACGAATGATGCTACTTCATTGTTGACTAGCAGTGTGGCTTCCTACCTGGATAAGAGACTGCATTGCATGGGCGTATTTTTAGACTTGGCGAAAGCGTTCGACACTGTCTCGATTCATGTACTTCTCAGTAAATTAGAAAACGCGGGGATTCGGGGAGTGTCGTATCGCTGGTTCAGGAGCTATTTGATGGATAGATACCAGTGCGTTAAGGTGGGAACCCAACATAGCTCTACAAAGCCCATTATATTTGGAGTTCCACAAGGCAGCATTTTGGGCCCTACTTTATTTTTATTATATATCAATGATATCCATCATTTGAAGTTGCCTGCGGCTGATGTTGTCTGTTATGCAGATGACACGGCAATTGTTTTTCGGGGTCCGAGTTGGAGTGATGTTCAAAAATCTGCTGAAAGTGGAATGTCCCAAGTCGCTTACTGGTTGCGCTCAAACTTGCTAACACTCAACGCAAAAAAGACCAAATATGTTTGTTTTCATAAAACAAATGCTTCTGCACCACCTGAAAATATGCAGAAGCTAAAAATTCATATTTGCGGTAATACCAGTGATGGCCCCTGTAATTGTGATAGCATCTGTAGAACAGACAAAATTAAATATCTGGGTGTCATCATTGATAGCAATTTGAATTTTAAAGATCATCTCTCCTACATGTCTAGCAAAGTAAGATCAACAATAAGTATCATGAGGTTGCTCAGAGATTCCGCCCCAATAGATTTACTTATTAAAGTTTACTACGCTTTAACCCAGTCACTGATAACATACTGTATTGACAGTTGGGGTGGGGCTTCGAAAACCTTTCTGCTGAAGATTGAGAGAGCCCAACGTTCGGTACTTAAAGTTATGCTCAGGAAACCATTCCATTTTCCGACTGAAACTTTATACAAAGAGAGCAAAGTGCTGAGCGTGAGGCAGCTTTACATTCTGAGGCAGGCGACTAAGGTGCATAGGCAACTTTTGGGTACAGAGGAACACAGTCAAATGCTGGCTTTGCGTACATATCGCACCCTGTTACCTGAAATAAACACCAGATTTGTCCAACGTTTCAATCCCTACATCGGAAAGAGAATATATAACATTGTAGCTAAGAAATGTGACATAGGGAAATCAAGTATACTCGAAGCAAAAGCCAAAATTAAGTGCTGGCTAGCGACTCTGTCATACGAGGAAACAGAGTTGCTGCTGCAGTTTGTTGTATAGCCATTATTTATTTTGATTTACTAACTCATAGCGCTGCTATTATTTATTTTTGTATATATTTATTTATCTTTGTCTATATTATTTGTGTAAGTGTTAATATATTTATATATGTGTTGTAATATATTTTTATGTATGTAAGTATCTCTATATATATACATATTGTTACTGATTAGATATACATACATTATCTTAAAAACGCCGACCGAACGGCAATTGTTTATTAACATAGTTAATCGCTTTTTTGGTACCCCACAATACAGACAATAGTCTAGTGTGAGGGCCGCAACTATTCCTAAAAATGTACTCTTAATTTGGTTAATAAATATATTTTCATTTTCATTTCATTTTCATTTTAAAAAATGTTAAATTCAGTTTGCTAAAAATAGTGAGCCAACTTCAAGAAGTTTTTCTTAATTTTTATATTTTAATACAGTTTTAATAGCCACTAAAATGTTACGTGGATCGGTATTTTGGGTAATATTATATTTTATCACTACGAAAACTAGACAATTTTATAGTTTAAACTCAGCATAAACGCAACTTTGGTTTCGGGTATTCTTTCAGAATTCATCAAAGGGCACTAAAATATCGCCTATGACGATCTAGGTCACATTTTTTGATTCCAGTTGCCAAAGAAATAATTTATTTAAGGGCGTTTATTCCATTCTCTTTCTCCATACAAACGTAGTTTACGTTTTCTTCCTGGATAAAGACATTAGAGCAAATATGTTTATGCCATAAAACTTATATCTGGCATGACTATTCATCTTCCGAATTATTTTTCTCATTTTTTATTTTTTATTATTATTTTAATTAGAAAAAAAAAAAGGTTCGTACATTGAGATATAGGTTTTATGGCATAAACATATTTGCTCTAATGTCTTTATCCAGGGAGGAAAACGTAAACTACGTTTGTATGGAGAAAGAGAATGGAATGAACCCTCTTAAAACTAGAATACAATCAACGGACACAAAGAACACCCAGAATCAGGAAATCATGTTGAATCACTCAAAAAATAATTGTCGCAGATGGGAACCGTACTCACGGACACCCGGCGCAACGGTAATGTCGAGGTAACCAGTGACCACCATAACCGGTAGATTGGTGCACCTATAATCATTAATCACCTATTTTACGTACAATTGCAACATCCAAATCCAGAATTATTGTATTCGCGTCAAAGAGCAGAATTGCTTGCAAAAATTGCTAAACAATAATATAAACCTGGCTGGTGGTCACATTAAAACATATTTATTGTTAATATTTATCATAAACCGTAATTAACAGTTACGGAAATGTTTTTAACTGTAAAATACGGTCTGTTTCATTGTGTACCTTTAAGAGGATAGTCTCCATTCTCTTTCTCCATACAAACGTAGTTTAAATTTTCCTCCGTGGATAAAGACATTAGAGCAAATATGTTTATGCCATAAAACCTATATCTGTCATTCATGACAATACATCTACCTTTTTATTTATTTTTATTTTCTAATTAAACTAATATAATAAAAAATAATAAAATGAAAAAAAATAAGAAGGTAGATGCTTAGTCATGACTCATGACTCATGACAGATATAAGTTTTATGGCATAAACATATTATTTGCTCTAATGTCTTTATCCAGGGAGGAAAATTTAAACTACGTTGGTATGGAGAAAGAAAATGGAGACTATCCTCTTAATATTGTTTTGTATTGATCATTTTGTAAACTAATTATTTGTGTAGTTTTTAAAATCATGATTTATTTTCTACTTTTGTAATGCTTTTATTAGGAAAATTCTCTTGTTACAGGGTAAAAGCGAATATGTCAACAAATTGGGAATTTAAATGATTTATTTTTGCAGTTTGATTGTCGTTTATCACTCTGGCGAAAAATTTTAAACAACGACTTATCTCTTTTACATTGTAACCATTGAATTACGCTTATGAGCCACTTCCTTAAAGGGGCACACACGGTAAATGACATTTTCGCAAAACGGCAACTCAGTATTTAATGGCGTAAGTACCAATATAATTAAAAGTATAAAACCATTTCTTTGCACGTGGTACCTAAAAACACTTTCACTACTTCTTCTAACATAACTCGTGTTTTTAAAGATTTATCTAGGCATTTGCTTAAAAAATAATTATGCTTAACCTGCTGTCAACAAACCTAGGAAATTCAGAATTCATTCAAATTCAGAATTCAGATACACGCTATTAATTCATCTAATCGGTAAAGTGTAGGTATGTCATTATTTTTCAGTACAGGGAATGTCCTTTTAACTTTAAACAACAATTACGTATGACTCGTGTGATTTAAGAATTTAATAAAAAAATCTTGAAGTCTTTGTGACTTTGTAAGTATTCGTTTTTACTATATATTAATAATAATAATTCAAAAATAATGTACAAAGAATAACTGTCTATGTAATCTAACTATATTGCGTCTAGGATGTATATAGGTAATTATTATCATTTCAAGTGTCATTCAGAGTTAATTTTATCAACACTATTACAAAATTGTCTTTTTGTAGGTAAGTATTATTTTTTCCGCAAAAATACAAATATAACGCAACTAACTCTGATTTCGGACGGGCAGTATAATATTTAATTACCTACTACATAATGTACCTACATAGTAATATGTTCATACCTAATCTCATTTTCTGTGTTAAATAAGTCAGTTATTTTATTAATAGATAAATTACGAAATAAGTTGTAGATTTTATTACTTTTCTGCTCCGAGTTAAAGTAATGAAACAATTATATAATAATTCGGTTTTCTCACGTGGCTGGTACCTTATTTATAAATGATGAAGACGACGTTAAGTAACATTTAAATTGTTTCAGTAGTACCTACTTTCAAACTTTATGCGGTAAAAGATGAACGATAAATAGTTGATTCATCTGTTAATCATCATTTATTCAGAGGTTATCGCTAAGTTATGTTTATTAATCATTATCTATTCCATAGATTAAGGATTATAGTATAATTTGTCTATGTCTGGGTATACTTACTTAACTAACGTATCTTTTTTAACATAATACTAATTAGTTAATAGAAGTTAATGTTACTATTTTTTGTAAACTACTATCCTATTTTAAAATCATATAAAATACTTGTGTCAAATAGCAGAGACAATAATCAGACATCTGTTTTTTGTAAAAAGGGTATTAAGTTAAGGTGTAATTATTTGGTAATTATGTCATTTACAGTGTTAATATAACTGATTTTTCTCGGACGGGTAACTATAAAATTTATTTGAAACATCAGTTTTAAAAACAAAGTTTATTAAAATTGAGTATATTTACCGTCCTATTATGTTGTAAATTGTGAAAACACGATTACAGATTTTTTTCTCGATATAATAAAATCACACACTGCCCTCTAAATTCTACAAATAAATAGCACTAGGTAGTCAGTCAATATTTAATTACTTATAAAACTTTGTAGATGAACTAATCTTAGTTCAATGCAGGGCATCAATGATTTGAAATTAAAAATTAATATATTGTTATCTAGTAATTACCCATTGTTTTGTTTTACGCTATAAAATTTTGCGTAATATATTCTTGAATTAACACATTCGAATTCGCTGGAATTCGCTAGCGCTATGCAATTGAGGTTAAATGGGCCCTTAATATATTTGCAAAATTTTAAGACGATTATGTCAATGTTATCTAATTTAGTCATTGGTTTATTTATATTTCGGATTAACAAACACACACAATAAGACAACATAAAAAATGGTAATAAAATCTACTATATAAAAATAAGTCGGGTTTTCCTTCCTGATGCTATAACTCCAGAACGCACGAACCGATTTCCACGGTTTTGCATTCGTTGGAAAGGTCTCGGGCTCCGTGAGGTTTATAGCAAAGAAAATTCAGGAAAAATTTAGTTATCTATAATTTATAAGGCAAAACAACGTTTGCCGGGTCAGCTAGTTGATTTATATAGATTGAGATTATTCTTGAATACTCACTTATTTTTATCACAGTTGGTTCGAGGTCTTTGATAAACAATAACCCAACCTACCAACTAACCCATATATGCCCAGGAGGTCGAAATCGACCCCAAGTTATTTTTCTTTGGATCGACCCAGACTCAACAACTAATCTTAAATCCAAAATTTCGCATATCAAAAGCAAAAACAGATGAGGGCATATATGGGCTACGGTACCTACATAATTTAGAAAATTCCCTTGTACTCTTAAAACAATTTTATAATTGTAAACATAGCCTTACAAATCTATTTAATTACGAGGGTAGGTGAGGCACATAGCATAAACAAAAACGTAAACACTATAACTAAGGTTCTTAGGTCTAATCAAAAACTATTCAATTCAACGTACCTGTAAATACAATTAAATATTGTCGAACTAACGGTCCAAATTTATTGAACATTTTTGTCAAACCACCATATATATTTTAGACTTATTGTCGAATTTCAAATATTCTAATAAATTCAGTTTTCGTCCGTCCAGTACGTGTTCGTGGTGAAGACAAAACTACAGTATTGGTAACGCAGAGATGCAATTCTACTCGTACCTAGGTACTAGTTGTTCTCGATTGAAAATGTTCCCTACTAATGTCTCTTAAAGTGACGTTTTAGTATTTGCATGAATATCGTTAGTATTTAAACGTAAATAAATAAATTATGTAATAAAATAAATTACACCTAATTGCGATAAAATATTTATACTTTTTTGTCCTTTAAGAAAAAGAGAAGACATTTTTGTCGTGTCGTATGTCATAGCGTAAATATGAGTGGTGAACTAACCAACGTGGAACACAGCAAGTACATTTACTTAAGTATTTGATATGCGAGACGATCCTGTGGGGTTGGTACTCGATTTGAAATATTATTCAATTGAGTTGACAATAGTAGGGCCGCATAAATACCGAACCTTCATCGAGCACCGACAGGTAGTTACAATCTCCATAGTCTGGTGTTGTAATGAACTCAAGAGAAAAACGAGAAGCGGGTATTAGGTACACAAGGTCGAAATATTTGATGCTTTAACTAGCACTTAGTACAACGTCATTATTGTACAAGTCGTGTTCTTACGCATTATTTACCTATCGACTTCTTTAGTTATTTCATTTCGTTGTAGGTAGGTAAGTACTAGGTACTTTATATTCGGTGACCGTTTTTCCACAACACCAAAATATTGTAAAACCCATATTTACGAATAATGGTTTGTAATTTCCATTTAACTTCCGAATCAATGACACCTGGAGGTCAACTACATTGGTCTGATGCGGTGACCGATGCGACGTGACAAGCGACGACGACGCGACGGACGATGCGGCCCGGGGGCCACATGTTGAGTACAGCTGCTTTACGGGTTCGACGGAGTTGGAAACGTAGGTACCTACCTCAAAGAATGGTTGTATTTGTATTTTGATTAGCATTTGATTTAAATTTTCGCACTTGGTCCAAAAATGCAGAAATGAAGAAATTATGTGTTTCAAGTTGTAGTATAGTAGGTACTTATCAGTTTTTATTTTCATATTCCTATTGGTCTAATTGTTTTTTTATGTAGGTAGCTTAGGTAGGTAGATAGGTAGGTAATAGGTATATACTTACCTAGTTAATAAGGCTCTTGAACTACTGGATACATCTCGTAATAACTTGGGAAAAAAAATGATGTGTAAGGTATCTACCACAAAGTAGGTAGGTACATTATGTAGTATGTATAATATGTATGTATTTACAAAAGAAAAATAAATATAAGTATTATATCCGTTGTCTAGTCACCGTAACACAAGCTTAGTCGCTTACCACGGGGCAAGATAGCGTTGTGTGTTGTTTATAGAATTTATTTATTTTTATTTTTATATAAAATTTCCATGTCACAATGTTAGTTACCGTACTCCTCCGAAACGGCTTGACCGATCTCCACCAAACTCCACATGCGCGCATTCAGTAGGTCTGAGAATCGGGTACTATCTATATTTTATAAGGCAAAACAACGTTTGCCGGGTCAGCTAGTCATAGATAGATATTTAAGAGGATAGTCTCCATTCTCTTTCTCCATAGGTACAAACGTAGTTTAAATTTTCCTCCCTGGATAAAGACATTTTTTTTTAACGAGGGGAATCTCCTTAAGACCGTCAGGCCGCTCCCGGGGGAGAGCGACCCGGTGGGTCCCCCCGGCCAAGATTGTGTGCGGCCGGGGTATACCCACTAAACCCTTCGGTGTCCGTCTTTTCCGCTAAGTGTGGGGACAGACGGGAAACGCTCTCGCATACTACCATCTGCCCCACAGCGGGTGGCCGCGTCCGGCCTCTCCTCCAATATCCTCCGTAGAGGAAAACCCTCACGAGGGGCGGCGTGGACACGCCGCCGCCACCTCAGGCTCAGTTTTTGGCGACGAACTCCGCCGAGTCTGCCGCCAAGAGCCGTTTAGGGGAACCAGGGATGTCTGGACACTCCTGGTTCCCCTGCGACGCGACGGGTGAGGTCTGTGGCCCCGTCGCCGACCACTTTTCGGCTGCAGGGGATAGGGCGAGCGGCAACGACACACCGACACGCCTCTTCCCCTGCAGCCCCACTGCGTCCGCCATCTAACGGTTGCGGCCCCGCCGAGGCCGCGAATCCTCCTCCAGCCGCGAGCTACCTCGAGCGGCTCCTCCTCGGGTGGGTTCCTCTTGGTTCACCGTGCGTGGGTGACCAAGCCACGGCTACTAAGCCCCCCCGCCACGACTAGGCGGGAACCCTTCGGGGGGGGGGGGGGTGGATAAAGACATTAGAGCAAATATGTTTATGCCATAAAACTTACATCTGTCATGACTATGCATCTACCTTTTTATTTTTTTTTCATTTTTATTATTTTTTTATTTTTTATTAAGCATTATTTTAATTAGAAAAAAGGTAGATGCATTGTCATGACAGATATAGGTTTTATGGCATAAACATATTTGCTCTAATGTCTTTATCTAGGGAGGAAAATTTAAACTACGTTTGTATGGAGAAAGAGAACGGAGACTGTCCTCTTAAGAGTAAATTAACAATCATAATTTATAATATCAGTACTAACAAATCAAAATTATTCTACGACATATTTATGGTAATCCATATTAATAATGGTTTAGGTTACCTAACCTAAACTAAACTAAGTACTAAGTACTGACTACAATTATATCCCGATATTTCCAATGGACTTTCTCCCTGGGTTTTGCCTGGATCGTAGGATCACACGGATCGTAGCTAAAGGTGGATTCAAAAACAAATTAGTTAAAGCTTTTACCTTGTAGTTTTTCCCTTGAACCTATTGTGGTTGAATTGCCAAGTGGGACAGATAACTGAGTGATGCTGATGAGGATAGGCAGCCGGCAGGTTGGTAACCTAAACTTCCGTTCAAAGATTACTCGGATCCTTGATGTTCGTTTATCTAAGTACCTACATGAACTAAATAAATGTTGTTCATAGGTGTAGATTATGTGTACCTACCTTATGTAGTGAGTTGGGTCACCCCCATGAGTTTCTTGTAGTTTCTTCTCATCGGAGGCCGTGTTCCGAAACCACACTAAAATCATAATAAGTCGACATGTCTAAACGATCATGTAATTGTAATATTTACATTGGTCTGAAGGAATAAATGATCTTGAATTTGCATTTGTTACTTTACTAATTACCACGTATTAATTAATTAATTAACGACTGTACTTACTTAATCAATTTTAATTAATCGCCAATAAACAGTCTAATGAACTTCTTCAAAAGGTAGGTACACCTACTTACTTTTTAATAGTAATAAAGTACATAAGTACCTACTTAGGTGAACTTGCGCCAAAAATGTAACTTTAACAGACTCTTCTTCATTCGTCTTTCTTTTTGCTATTTTTATTATTTTGTTTAAGTAAGTATATCTGTTTATTTCTTTTTTGTTTTGTTTTGTTTTTTCTATTTTTGTTGTTTTATTTTCTTTTAATACCATTATTTACCAATGTTATGTACCTACTAATTTTCAGTAAATGTTACCCATATTAATATTCACCTATGAAATAATGTACCTAACTGTTTATAAGCCTATTTTATAGGTTGTTATTTTTACTTTAACAGACTTAATAAAAACTGCTGTGTCCCGCGGTTTTATCAGCATTAGTCCTGATCCCGTGAGAATTTCTAATCGGATCTTACAAGATCCTTTCTTATCGGATGACTACCTACATCGTACCTATAAAGAATATATTCTCCCGTCAGCCCTCTGCTATCAGCGGTTTAGGCTGTGCGATGATCCGTCAATCAGTCAGGAGTCAGGACAAAGCCATTGAAGATAGGTTTTATATAAGTAGGTTAGAGATGAAGAGTACCTAAGTCAATAATAACTTTATTCCAATTAGTGTAAAGTCGAGAGTATAACATAATTCACTAATAAATAATGGATAAGCTACTCCGACTCTAGTCACGGAGTAAAAGTTAGTCCTTTGGTCGGGGCTAGTTTAAGGTTGGAATAAACGTTGACTGGTGGATCATTATCATCATCATCATCATCATCATCATCATCATCGAGTATGTGTCTATCTAGCTCTATATGGCGCAATGAGGAGGAACACTAACTTTTTATCCCGGCAAAGGGCGTTGGTCGACTGATCTTAGGTTTGAATTAAGAACTGTCAAACAGGTGTTTTTTTACAACTCTCGGCGCCAAATTGGCCATATCGGTCTCAGACCGAAAGAATAAAAAAAAACTCGGCGTTTTCATTCGTGGGGGACCATCAACAAAAAAAAAGATCATCCGATGCCAGCGCCATCTGCTCACAGCTTTGCGTGTGCCACCCCATTGGAGCTTCTCGGCATTTTACAATGTACACCTATGCTATGCCACCTGCTTTTATAATGTTCAAAACTACTTCCACTATAATAATATACCTACGAACTTTTTTGTCAAAATACTGCCAAATTGATATTTCGAAATTCGAACTTTTTTCCAGACGACTGCAAAACAAAAAAGAAAAGTGACACACTTACTAAAATTCCGTGCGCAATGCACCAGCAATAAATTTATATTTGTATTATTTTTTCCTTTTTTAATGAAAATTTAACCAAAGTTTATTGAATTTTTGAGGGTAACGGGGCTAAATTCTTTGTGTGCAAAATGAGGGAAATCGTCCATATCCAAGCCGGGCAGTGTGGAAACCAGATCGGAGCTAAGGTGAGATGGCTTTTATAAAACTGAGTCCCGTGAAAGTTCTATTAACTATTTTGAGTTCGAGATGGTGTCTAAGTAATTTGGGTACCTACGGAACTCTAAAAACAAGCAACAACAATTTTCATTTATGAATTACTAAACTACTAAACTATTGTTAGACAGCCAGTCCGTAAGGACATTTTGACCCCTGCACTTTCCAGCCATTGAGCATTTTCTCATGTTGAATATGTGCCAAAACTAGTAATGAAAATGCATAGGTACCTATCGGTTCGTTCTGTCCTTCAGGTCCGGCAGATCTGAATTAAATAATTATTATCATAATGCAGTAATCTCCTCTTATTTCCAGTTTTGGGAGGTGATATCCGATGAACATGGAATCGACGCGACTGGAGCCTACAATGGTGACTCAGAACTACAGCTAGAACGCATTAACGTGTACTATAATGAAGCTACAGGAGGAAAATACGTCCCCAGAGCTGTTTTAGTTGATCTGGAACCCGGAACCATGGACTCTGTGAGGTCCGGTCCTTTTGGACAAATATTCCGCCCAGATAACTTCGTATTTGGTCAATCCGGCGCTGGCAACAACTGGGCAAAGGGACATTACACCGAAGGCGCGGAGCTGGTCGACTCAGTCTTAGATGTGGTGCGAAAAGAAGCTGAAGGGTGTGACTGTCTTCAAGGATTCCAACTGACACACTCGCTCGGTGGAGGGACTGGGTCTGGTATGGGAACGTTACTTATCTCGAAGATCAGAGAAGAATACCCTGATCGCATTATGAACACCTTCTCTGTGGTCCCAAGTCCTAAAGTTTCAGATACTGTTGTCGAACCGTACAACGCGACATTATCAGTTCACCAGCTAGTTGAAAACACTGATGAAACGTACTGTATAGACAACGAGGCTTTATATGATATTTGCTTCAGAACATTAAAACTGACAACACCAACTTATGGAGATCTAAACCATCTAGTTTCGGCAACGATGTCTGGAGTGACGACTTGCTTACGTTTCCCTGGTCAACTTAACGCCGATTTGAGGAAATTAGCCGTTAATATGGTCCCCTTCCCGAGGTTGCATTTCTTTATGCCTGGTTTTGCGCCTCTGACAGCGCGTGGAAGTCAACAATATCGTGCGTTGACGGTACCGGAATTGACGCAGCAGATGTTCGATGCGAAGAACATGATGGCGGCTTGTGATCCACGTCACGGACGGTATTTGACAGTTGCAGCTGTGTTCCGCGGTCGAATGTCCATGAAGGAAGTAGACGAACAAATGCTCAATATCCAGAATAAGAACAGCAGCTATTTTGTTGAATGGATTCCGAATAACGTCAAAACTGCTGTTTGTGATATACCACCAAGAGGACTTAAAATGTCAGCCACGTTTATTGGGAACACTACAGCGATCCAAGAGCTTTTTAAGAGAATTTCTGAACAGTTCACGGCTATGTTCAGAAGGAAGGCTTTCCTGCATTGGTATACAGGTGAAGGTATGGACGAAATGGAGTTCACCGAGGCTGAGAGCAACATGAACGATCTGGTGTCCGAATACCAACAGTACCAAGATGCTACGGCTGATGATGAAGGCGAATTTGAAGAGGAAATAGAAGAGTAAATATTTGTTTTGTCAATTCGTCCTGTATTTTGTCTTTTGTTTTTATTATTGTCGTAAAGTCATTTGTCCAGTCCATGTTAGTGTTAGGTGTAACTGTTTTTGTAACGTCTTTTTGTATTCTGTGGGTTATATAGAAAAGTAAAAGTTTAAAATTTGATATTTTTGTGTTATGTCGTCGTGTATTTTGAGCTTAGACCGGGCGTACTTTGGAAACGTTTTGATCCAAACATTCGTACGCTAACGTACAGAGACGAACGAACCAACCCTTATACTTCCAAATACTAAGAAAGTGCGCAAACTGCACTTTTGACACAGTACCTACCACTACCACTGACCTCTAATCTCCATGGTACAGATAGAACTTGATCAGGGTCTGTGAAATGAAACTATTCAGTGACATAGTGCTATTTTAGAGAAAATATAATTTATTTTCTTTGCCCTTTCGGCCTAAACAAACATTCAGCCAATGGGGATCGCTTACCCTACGATGACAGTGACATTAAATTGACAGTGACAATTGGACAGAAATGGCCACTGCTGTCATTGCGTGTCAAATGTTTGTGTTTACGTTTTTTCGAGAAGTATTTTAAAAATTCTAAAATAAAATAAACAAAGGCACAAGCTAATTTATTTGCTTTATTGAAATGGACGACGAAGATGACTATTGGAATACCAGTGAGACGAAAGCCAAAGCGTTTAGCTTTGATGATGATGTTGTAAGTCTTCCCAAATTCAACTCATGTTTATTTAATATCTCCTTTGATTTATGTATTTCCTGTGAACGCAATCCAATAACAATTCAATAACCAATTACAGTCCAATAACACATAAAATCATCTATTTTATGTGGTATTGGACTGTAAAACTGATCTGCAAGTTTCTATTCCTTGGATTTTGGTTATCATGCCTAGCCATAAGTAAAAATATCCACAGCCAATCCTAAAATGTTTGAACATCCACCCAAAATTGTATTTACCTACTTACATTTTGTTCATAAATTTATTTCAGTTGTCGCCTCAAGAAATTATTGCAATAGGACAGAGGTCATACTCGGGAGAGAAGGCGGAAACCGTGTTTGGACCTGCAGGTGTAAATGTGAAGACCTCCTTACTTCCTGTAACTAGTCTAGTCAATCCTAAGGTCTTGGATCTAAGTAAGTAACCATATTAAGTACTAGCTGCGCCCGCGGCTGCACCCGCGTAAGTCCTGATCCTGCGGGATTTACGTGATCAAAAGTAGCCTATGTCCTTCTCCGAGGTCCTATTTATCTCTTTACCAAAATTCATCAATATCGGTACAGCAGTTTAGGCGTGAAAGCGTAACAGACAGACAGAGTTACTTTCGCATTTATAATATAGGCGTGAAAGCGTAACAGACAGACAGAGTTAATTTCGCATTTATAATATTACTAGCTGACCCGACAGACGTTGTCCTGTTGTTTAGTATAAAAAAATAAAATTCATCAAAATCGGTTTAGCATTTTTTCTTTCATAAGAACCTTCTCCTGACAATAGCAAACACAACAAAAAAAGAATAATCGAAATATGTGTAAAAGTTTAAGTGTGATGCCGTGACCAAGGGAAATAGGGATTGATTTTTATATATAAGATATAAGATATATGATACTATATAAGTAAGATAAGATAAGATATTAGTAAGATTAGTAAGATAGTAAGATATATTACAAACATGAAGGATTTCATCATGTCTATTCACCTATAGACCTAGGTGCACCTATAGACGCAGATAGTGTAAAATACCTGGGACTACACTTCAAATCGCAGACTAACCTGGAAACAACATATCCAAGCAAAAAAAGAGGAGATGAACATCAGGCACAGGAATTTGTATTAGATTCTAGACAGGAACTCAAGGCTGTCTCTGGACAATAAGCTCCTATTGTACAAAATGAACATCAAACCTGTCTGGACCTATGGCATACAACTGTGGAGTACTGCCAGCGACACAAATATTGCCATTTTACGAAGACAACAAAATAAAATATTAAAAACAATAGCCAGCATCCATGGTTCATAAAAAACTCGAAAATCCACGAACACTTAGCAATGGAAACTGTGAAAGAGGAAATAGGAAAAGCTGCAAAGAGATACCAAGATCAGCTAGCTAACCATCCAAACAGACTAGCTCGGCAGTTGATGGATAGACCCTATAACCCGCGTCTAAAACGTAACAATATACAGTAATACACCGCTTTACGCGAGGGATGAGTTCCGGACAAAATCGCATTAAGCGAAATTCGCGTTTAACGGGGTATGATGAAATTTTAATACTAAGCAAAAAAATAAGAAAAGTGTTTTTGATGAAAAAATCGAATGGAATCAGCCAATCAATGTGAATAGAAAAGTTATTTTAGTTAATTGTACTTATTCAATCCTTTGGATCAACCACTGAGAAGCAGCTATCTTTTATTTTTTGAGAAGCATTTTGTTTGCGTTCTTGCAAAAGTGTTTTGTAGCAAGCAACACTATTTTGTATTGCTTGCTTGCAATCAATGCGATCGCGTAAAGCGGGGTAAATTAGCGAGAATTTTAATAATCGCGCTATAACGAATTCGCGCTGTGTGAGGTCGCGTAAAGCGGTAGTGATGTGCCGAGTCGCTGTTTTTGTGACTCGAGTCGACTCGAGTCGGTTTATACGGACTCGAGTCCGGACTCGAGTCCGGGCTCGAATCCCATACTCGAGTCCGGACTCGAGTCCGGGCTCGAATCCCATACTCGAGTCCGGACTCGAATCCCAGACTCGAGTCCGGACTCGAATCCCAGACTCGAGTCCGGACTCGAATCCCGGACTCGAATCCCAGACTCGAATCCCAGACTCGAATTCCGGACTCGAATCACCAATGTGTGTCAAGCGACTGTTATTCCTTAATCCCCAAGATTTATTATTGTTTTACAACATTTATGGTTTTACTCAAAGTTTAACTGAATTGAACTGCCACAAACAATAATATTGATTGATTGGACTACCACAGACAATATTATTCTTGAATAAAAAATCCCGCGTCATTCGTACGGACGGACAGTCGAAGTTTGACGGTTTGGCGGGAGCTATTTTTTCCAAGTAAATGTATGTATCTATGGAAAACGAAACATTGCGTGGAGTGAGTGGAACAGAGATCGAGAACGAGCGAGTCAACTTACTCAAGTCAGTTGGAATCGCATAATAGAATCGAGTAAGCAGTACGGAATCGAGTCCCGGACTCGAGTCCCAGAATCGAGTCCCGGACTCGAGTCCCGGACTCGAGTCCCAGAATCGAGTACGCCGGACTCGAGTCCCGGACTCGAGTCTGCGGACTCGAGTCAAAATAAATTTGGACTCGAGTAAGCGAGTCCACCGAAAGAATCGAGTCTGACTCGAGTCAAGCCATACTCGGCACATCACTATAAAGCGGGGGATCACTGTACTGGAGTTGAGAGACAACTGACTCCTACACTATGAGCAGAGAGCCTCGATGGAGATCTCGCTCGCACGACATCAACGCACTGAACGCACCTGCTCATAGTCCAAGGACTGATTGCAGAGAAGCCCAGAGAAAAAAAAAACCTATAGACCTACTGCGCAAGTACATGGTGATGTTGACTTGCAGTGTCAAAAAAACAGTGTAGTATGTGTGTAGTTTGTTAGTTTCGCTGGACCTTTTCTTTTTACTTTCTTTCTGCTAGAACAAAGGCCTAATTGTGAGGCTTAGTGCGCTAAGCCTTACAATTAGGCCTTTGTACTTAGAGGGGTTAAGCAGTAGGACGCCACGGGATCCTAATCCGGATAAGCGAATGTCCCATGCCTTTGGACTGTGGTGAGACGTAGGACATGTCGGTTTCCTCACAATGTTCTACTTCACTGTAAGAGCAATGTTATTAGCGCACATAACTTTTTCTTAAAGAAAAAGACATTGGGAGGCCTGAAAACTGTGTGTAGATTTGCATGTATTTGTAGCAAATGATGCACCGTCTATTTGAACTGCCATAAAGATTGATGTCTCTTGAGCTGTAGGTTTAAATTACTTCTTCTCTTCTCTTTATTTATTTATCTGTTTTTTATCCATTCAAAAACTACTAAACCGGTTGTAATTTGATTTTCATTATTGTACAGCTCTGTTTTAAAGAAAGTTAATGGTATAATTTACATGGAAATCTAACAAGAAGAATCCAAGTAATTATTAAAAGTCTGCGTCCCCTCGCTCCCATACTAAATTTATTAAGCCAGTGATTCACCTGATGACTGAGTTTTTTCACTAGATCGAGATAAACGTTAGTAAAACCAGGGGATGCAGCTAGTATTTTGAATCATTACTTTTTTAATTTAAGATATCTACTTACATTAAGAAATAATTTACCTAATATCATTATTATCTTGTCATTCACAGTCATACTAGCCCAGTGTGGTTCTGAACCAAGAACCAGCCACTCAGAGACCACGGAAATAATAGCGATAACATTGAAACGGGTGATACTCGGTAGAAGCAGATCCTTGCACATGCACAGAAGTCTCAAGAGCAAAAGTAACTTATTAGATGCTTCCATTGCTGTAGGTGATGGAAATGCTATCGTCACTGTAAGTTTTGATATCTATCCTCTATACATACTTTAATATTATAAATGCAAAAGTGACTGCTCTGTCTCTGTTTTCACGCCTAAACCGCTGACCCAATTTTAATGAATTTTGGTGTAAAGGTAGATGGGACCTTGGAGAAGGACATAGGTTACTTAAGATTCCGATATTCCCGCGGGATCTGGACTTACGCGGGTGAAACAATATTTTGACGACATCTTTAGCGCACAGGGTAATGCCCAGCTGCAACACAGAAAGTTGCATTACTATTTATTTTAAATGCCTAACCCTGCACTAAGTTACACACCTACATGAGACAACTGGAATTCTAACTAATACAACTTTGTTTTATAGGTATGTATTTATATACTAGCATTGTCATGTGGGAAGGGAATCTCAGAAACACCCTTTCTTAATGCCGTACCTTTAAGAAAGCTCCCTCCATCCCTTCATGTCTCTAGGACATGTATAGGCTGTGCGTTGATATACGTAAAGTGCAGTCAATCAGTCAGGACTTTGATTTTTATATGTACCTACTTATAGAAAATAGCTGCGTCCCGCGGTTTCACCCGCGTAAGTCCCGATCCCGTGGGAATATCGGGATCAAAAGTAGCCTATAGCCTTCCTCAATAAATGGACTTATCTAACACTGAAAGAATTTTTCAAATCGGACCAGCGCGAGCGGTTCCTGAGATTAGCGCGTTCAAACAAACAAACTCTTCCGCTTTATAATAATAATAATAGATATACTTAATTCTCTTTTTCAGATAGTTTTATTCTTAATAGCGACGTTGAACAAGAAACTGGTTTATGAGTTACTCTCATCCCGACCTGTAGCACTGAACCATTACATAGCCTTCTTACACAATGAGGGGAAGATTACGGAGTTGACTGATTTACTTACGTAAGTTGAGTTTCAGTCATGAAAGACCTTAGAACTCTAAACTTAGACATAGAGACAACTCAGGACGGGGCTCTGGGAGACCCGACCCCAAATAACGGGAAGAGAGAAGGAAAAAGAAGAAGAGAAGTAGAGTTTCAGTGCCATCGCCGAGTCTCGCGACCCACGGCACTATCCTTTACTTTTAAAAAAATAAAAATAAATTCTCCGAACAACACACAGCGCCATCTAGCCCCGTGGTAAGCGACTAAGCTTGTGTTACGGTGACTAGACAACGGATATAATACTTATATTTATTTTTCTTTTGTAAATACATACATATTATACATAGAGGGACACCCAGACCAGAGAGCCTTTGACCTCACTAAATAATAAGTGACGATGTGGGCTAAAATGTAGCATGCTCAATATGCTCATTTAGACAACAGGAAGATGGCAGTGGAACAACTTTCTGTTCTATTAAATCTTTTTTGTCGAAGGATATAATAAAATATTCTGAATGTGTTTCAGAATGCTTGGCAGGAGTCGAGAAGCAGCTGTAAGTAAATTTTAAATTGTTTAGGTAACATAAATAAATATTGTAGGATATTGCACGCACACAGCGCAAGCTAGCCCCAAACTAAGTATCTAACCTTGTACCTGTGCTTGTACTATGGTACTAGACAACGGATATATTACATACCAGCTGCGCCCCGCGGTTTCACCGGCGTAAATCCGGATCCCGTGAGATTATCGAGATCAAAATTGAAGATGTGAATAGGAAACAAACAAACAAATATACAAACAAACTCGCGAACTTATAATATTAGTTTAGATTCGGACTACACTTACATTTTTATACATTTTATGTTGTAAATACATACATCTTAAAAAGCTTAAGCCTAGTGTTCTGTGAGGTAATTCCATAAAAAGGTTGCGGGTTCGATTCCCGCCGGATGCAAAGTGTTTGTTTTTTTGTTTGTTTGTTTGTTTGAACGCGCTAATCTCAGGAACCACTGGTCCGATATGAAAAATTCTTTCGGGATTGGATAGTCCATTTATTGAGGAAGGCTATAGGCTACTTTTGATCCCGATATTCCCACGGGATCGGGACTTATGCGGGTGAAACCGCGGGGAGCTGCTAGTTTATTTATATCGGCAGATGTACCAATATCAACACGTGGTCAAAACTCAATGTAACGCGGAGAACTTGCTACGTAAACTGAACAATCTGATGACAAACCATTTCTCTGTCTCGGGAGCCGACTCCCAAGACGCAAAACTCATCGCCGACTATATTAAGTTACTTGGTAAGTCTTTTTTGTGTAATTAATGTATTAGTACATACTTTGGTTTTTTAGGGTTCCATACCCAAAGGGTAAATACGGGACCCTATTACTGAGAATTCGCTGTCTGTCCGTCTGTCACCAGGCTGTATATCATGAACCGTAAAAGCTAGACCGTTGAAATTTTCACAGCTGATGTATTTCTGTTGCGGCTATAACAACGAATACTAAAAACTCTAAATCTAGTAATAAGCAGCTAGGCTTGTACTATGGGTACAACATCGTATACTTACTTATACTACATATGCGAAAAACTTAATATTTTTTGTACTTAGATGAATAAATGACATTTGTTTTTTTTTTTAGAATGGCAAACATTTACAAAGAAACCAGAATTGAACAATAAATCTGCCCTGTATTGTTTAGCGTTCACTTGTAACCACCACTGGAGTGAGGGAGCCGGCAATATGATGTCCCCTCTCACACTTTGTCAAAGGCAACAGGTAATCTATACATATCTCGTAGGATAATTACATAAACAGGTTTTTTTGCGAAACTCCTAGGTTTTTTGCAAAAAACCGAATAATTAGACATTGGTTATGATATGATCTTAGAGATAATCATTTTATTTTTACTATAGACTTTGCAATATTGTCAGCGCTGCAGCGGATTTTTATATGATTTTTTGAGTTTTTATCTTTAATGTTTCATGTTTTAGATACCACCACTTCAATACGATTGGGTTGTTTTGAATGTCCACGCGAGATCTGGCTTATGGGACACGTTAGAACCTATGTTCACCAAAAAGGTACGTAAATGGCAACGGGAAATGGTCAATATATTAATATGCAATACTTAAGACGAAAGGATACCTACTCGTTCTCCATACAAATGTAGTTGACTTTTTTCTCCCTGTAAAAGACATTAATTAAAGCATATTTCTCTAGTCGCTTTGACAACAAATACTAAAAACAAAATGAAACAAATATTTAAATGAGGCTCCCATACAACAAACGTGATTTAGATACATAAAACGCAAAGATACCGCAATGTATTTTACCTCTAGCGCCATCTAGTGATAGAGTGGACTTGCGCTAGTAGAAAAACAAATTTTAACGTTTGCGTTCCATTCGTGAATTGGTTGGTCCAGTGTTTATTTTAGGGTTCCGTACCCAATTGTGATAGTGGTACGGAACCCTTCGTGAGCGAGTCCAACTCGCACTTGGTTTTAAATATCATTGTACTTGATGATTCCAGGATTGGCTCGGCCGGACTACAGTATCATCTAACATACCGACAGAAACTTTGCTCTCTCGACTGAGCGAGTTGAAAGCCCCGAAGCGATTGATGGCCATTTGTGTTACGAAAGTCACCAACAACGCTGAGAGGTTGCGATTGGCGCAAGTTTATAAGGTACATTGCGTTATCCGTTTGTTGCGACTTCGCCTATATTGACTAGCCGCTTTGTATGACGTAAGCCATAGTGTAGTCTAAATATAAGCTCGTTAATTTGTCCCACTGCAGCACTGACCTGAATTATAGGGACAGGATTATCCACCTCCACCTCATGGCTCTTATCGACAGAAATGTCATGTTAGGCCGAAACACGGGGCACACGAGACTAAACCACCAGCACGCTGGTGATAGCTCTCGTGCTTACAGAGGCCCCACAAATTACCAGCTTTTACGTCCAATGACAGAGTACGATTCTCCCCCTGAATGGGGCTGTACGATACGTGAACGGCTCGCGCGTACCAAGCTCATCTCCACGTCTGCCAGAGCGACTTGCTGTCCCTTACCCACCGACCTCTAGCCCACGCCGCTTCTTGTGCCACTCGTGAGCGAACCTTCGAAATAATTCGAAGGCCGACCGCGAGGCCACAAGTTCCTGGTAGTATACAGGACCAACCAGTACGCGTCCTTGTGTGCTCCCACGAGCCACCGTGCTCGGTCCGTTGGCGGAACCGCGAGTCGACTCACGACTCACCCTCGGATCAGCCCATCTCGATCCTCCCGTTGTTCCCGAAGGACCCTCGGCGACGCCCGGATCCGCACCGGCGGCCACCATTGAGACTCCTTGTGACTCCCCAACGCTTCCACTAGCCACCTTGCTCGACGGTTGGGCGATTGAACCGCGACTCGGGTCGCGGCTCGCTCCCCCCGCCAGCCCGTCCTGCGCTGTTCGACCCGGAGACCACGTTCTTCACCGGCACCTTGCCGACTTCGTGCCGTACGTCCCGAGGCTCCTCCGACGGCGGATGATCCCTCACAGGGGCCCCTTGAGTCTGCCTCCCCCCCAGGCTTCCCCCCGATCCCCCCTGTGTCGTTCGTCGTGGAGCAACCCGGTGTGGGTATTGGTGTCGGCTCCAATCACGACCCGTCTTTCTCACAGCTCTTCCAGTACTCCCTCCAGGTGGTGTGGCTCCACGCGGTGCGCATACTTGAAGTAGCACGACGCCAGATAGACGTCGTGCCTGCCGCCGAGGTGGACCACCGTGCAGTATTCCATGCTGAGATGGTGTAGCACGGTGCACGGGGTCCCACGGCATCTCAAGTATACGCCCGCCATCGGAGCGGGACCCACTTGGAGAATGTCGACGGGTCCTCCACGGTACTGCTCCTGCACCAACACCACATCCAGCCCCAGCGATTCCGCGACCACCGGCAGTGAGGTGGTGGCCAGCTCCTTCCCATTGAGGTTGATCTGGCCTACCTTTAGTGTGCTGCGGGCCCTACAATCCATATTGGACCATGGAGGCCGCCCTCTTCTTCGCGTGCTGTCTGCGTGGTCCGCGACGTCAGTGCCCCCCTCAAGGCCGAGGAGCACTCCAGCACCACCGTAGTGGTGCTGCCATCCACCCGTGAACGCTTGAACGCTACCTTGCAGTCTTCCCTTATGCGAGCCGGAGTTCATGCTTGGCGGATGGGCGCGTTCTGCTCGCACTCGCCCCTGATGCTCCGGAGGGCGACAAGTGGTCGTCGCCTTCGAGGCTCCTGCTTCCGCAGCGTCACGGGGATCGCCTTCTTGAGCCGCTCCACCTCCCTGCTGCCCGTCTCCACGACCACTTCGCCATTCGCCACCCTCCTTAGGCCACCTACCTCAATTCGTATCGCCGCCGGGTTGACCGCCTTCTTCAAGGCGACCTTCGTTTCCTCCGCCGGGTACGCCGCCACCTGGATCCATTACCGCGTGCCGATTTGATCTGCAACGACAATCGGATCGGAAATCGGCACAAAAATCGAATGTAATTTTGCATGGTATAGCAATTCCAGCGTACTTGTATAGTTTCCTTTCAGTACACTGCTGGAACTCGTGTGGTGTACTTCATTAAGACATTGGGGTACTGACCCAAAGACGTGAGTTCAAACCTCACCGCGAGCGAATTATTTGAAGATGTATTTTGGCCTTTAAAATATCTATAATAAATAAAAAAATATTGCACGACGTTACACACAGCTCAATCTAGCCCTGAACTAAGCACTAAGCTTGTACTATGGGTACTAGACAACGGATATAATTAACTTATTTTTTTTTGCCAAATGGGAGGGTGTGATATGTTCTGCTATATATTTTTATTAATTTTCAGATTCATACTGTGGTAATAGAAACGCTAGCCAAGCAGAAAGATCGTCTCGCACTAACGAACTACAAAATGACACTAAACCCCCAATCGGAGGAATACATTTTAGCAGAAAACACTTTGAGAGACTCAGTAAGTAATATTGCAGATTTCTCCCTTGTCTGTCTATCTATTTGAAAAACTTGCTCTGCCTTGCGATTTCATCTAGTTAGTCCGTGGGTTAAATTAAAAATAAAAATCCCTTTTTCTTACTATCTTATCTTACTAGTCTTACTATCTTACTATAATCTTACTAATATTATAATATTAGTTAGACAGACAGAGTTACTTTCGCATTTATAATTATAAATGCGAAAGTAACTCTGTCTGTCTGTCTGTTACGCTTTCACACCTAAACCGCTGAACCGATATTAATGAATTTTGGTATAGAGATAGATAGGACCTTGGAGAAGGACATAGGCTACTTTTGATCCCGTTAATCCCGCGGGATCGGGACTTACGCGGGTAAAACCGCGGGCGCAGCTAATAATATTATAAATGCGAAAGTAAACTATGTATGTCTGTCTGTCTGTCTATCTTTTCGATCGTCTGTTACGCTTTCACGCCTAAACCGCTAAACCGATATTAATGAATTTTGGTTTAGAGATAGATAAGACCTTGGAGAAGGACATAGGCTACTTTTAATCCCTTAAATCCCGCGGGATCGGGACTTGCGCGGGTGAAACCGCGGGCGCAGCTAGTAATATTATAAATGCGAAAGTTTAGATCTTTGTTTGTGTTTTAATCACGCAAAAACTACTAAACCGATTGCGATGAAACTTGGTATGCAGATAACTGAAGATCTTGATTAACATATAGGTTCGATTATCTTCGCTTGAAGTAATAGCAAACGTACATATACTAGAGATAATAAAACATGCGTATTGAGTTGTTCATATGTCTTTTTCAGTCCATAAAATGGAAGAATTAAAGAAGAAATGGCGAAGAAAAGAACATGACAATGAAAATAATTATAAATACCATATAGGTACCTAGAAGAAGTAACTACATATTTGTTACTTCCTCTAAAATTAATTGTAGGTAAGTAAGTCTATATATAAGTTTGTAATGTTTTCCATTCTAAATCAAATTAAATATTTAAAATATTTACACCCGTCAGTATTATTTAGAACTAGTTTTTGCTCTGCTTAACCCTAGGCTTGCTTGAGAGCAATCTCAATAATAAAAGAAGTGACATGTAAAAATAAACCTTATTACAATAACTCAAAACTCTGTTTTAAACGTGAGAAAAAATCTGCTCTCCTCTCCGAGCCGGTCTGTGTGAACGGACCGCGTACGGACCGGTCTAGCGGATTGGTCCGCCATCGGTTGCGCTGAGACTAATCTGCTAGAGTATGAAAACGACGAACCGTACGCCAGACCGTGAAATAAATAATGCACGACTTTACACACAGCGCAATCTAGCCCCAAACTAAGCACTAGGCTTGTACTATGGGTACTAGACAACGAATATACTACATATTATACTTTTTTTTTGTAAATACATACATACGATACATAGAAAACACTGAATATCCCATGTCTTCGGACCGTGGCGTTTAGGCGCAGAATGTCCAATTCGCAAAATGTCCAGCGGACGCAAAATGTCAAGTTCGCAGAAAGTCCAGTTCGCAGAATGTCCAGATCGCAGAATGTCCAATTTTTATTTTGAGCAATGAAAAAAAAAATTTTTCATACATTTTTACTTGAACTTCGAAAAAAATATACGGATCACCCCGACTTGGATAGGTTAGGTTAATGTTAGAACATGATTACGCGCAGCGCTTTGGCGAGCGAGCGAAGCGAGCGTGCCGCGGCAGCGGTCGCCAAAGCGCCTAATTCTATCTATAAATAAAACTAAGCTGTGAAGACTAAACTGCTGCCAAAGCTGCAAAGGTGAGTGTCTGGTGCTGTGTTTTGTCACGCAAGGGCTGAGGGGCTGCTGCTACAGCCCACTCCCCCCTCCCCCCCCTCCCCCCACCCCTCCCTACCCCCAAAATCGTGACGTAGGATTCTAAAGTGCAACCATTTATTCACTCGTACTTAAATCCCCCACCAATTAGTGGTGACAACGTTATGATTAATATTGGACTTTCTGCGAACTGAACATACTGCGAACTGGACTTTCTGCGAACTGGACATTCTGCGAACTGGACATTCTGCGAACTTGACATTTTGCGTCCGCTGGACATTTTGCGAATTGCACATTCTGCGCCTAAACGATACAAATGAGTCGGTGTCGGCCTCGCAAGTCTGCGGTCGCGAGACGCGAGCGCCTGTCGAATCCCCGCCCAATCCACGCGTGTGTGTGAGCGTCCTTGAGATTGGTCGGCCGACTCAGCCAGTGTGAAAAGCTAATTTTGCTTTTTAGATAGTACACAGGTGGCATATTAAATAATAAACGCGTGTAGGGCTCACCAAAGTCACACATCGAGTGGAGGGTTCGTATGGGCAACGCTGGATTAGTCGCGGTCGGGTCCGAGTCGAGAGTCGGGGCCCGGGTACGTGTAGTGAATGGTGGGCTTTAAAGTATGACCAAATGCAAATATTATTATTTTTGTGAGTATGACCAAAAGCGAATATGACCAAATGCGTCGAAGTCTTTGTGGAAGTTAACACATGTTAATCAAGGATACTACTTGTGTGCCCTATTGTGGAATTGTACGAATGTGGAATTGTACGAATGTAGAATTGTACGTGGAAATTGTACGAATGTGTCCAAAGCCATTTTATTGTATTATGCTGGTGCACTGAAATGAAACTATACTAGTTGAACTGGACTGTACTGTAACTGTACTGTACTATACTGTAACTGTAACTGTACTGGAATTGCTAATAGGTACCATACAAAATGACATTAAGATCTTGTGCCAATTTGATTTGCCCCTAATTTACCTATCAGAGAATTATCTAATTTGAAAAATGTTGTGTTGTGTGTGCCAGTGACTGCGACTAAATACAGAAGCAAATCATTTTTCTTAAGATCTGCTATATTTGTGAATGGACTGGCCACCGATCCGGATCTGGACTTATTTAGTTCCTCTCCTAATTGTTTTCGGAATGCATTGGCTAGGAAGTGGTTTAAGGCTGCTTCTTAGATTTGTTTGTATTTTCCTCATTGTTTTTTTTTTATATATTTTCTTTTTTGTTTATTATAGTCGATGGAGTCAATATTGGTGTTTGTGACTAACAAGTGTTTTAGTTATTTGTATGCGAAAGCTTTTAAATGGTGTTTAGTTTTAATTATTTGTTATGTTATAGTGCTATATTTCACTGTCTGCTTTCCGAATAAAATAAAATAAAATAAAATAATAAAATATTGCGCTGTTATCGCACGTTTTCTATTGAAAGTGATGGTGACCGTCCATGGAACTAATAGTTCCGGAGACGGTCACCATCACGTTCAATAGAAAACGCGCGACAACAGCGCAACATGGCGCAGATATAGGCACAAAATTCAGTGCGAGACCTCCTGTCCATATAATTCAGATCAGTGTGCTGGTGGCACAGCACGATACAATAAAATATGGAAATCATATTTCAGTTAGTCTACGTCCGCATAGCGATTTTTTAGCAAAGATAATGGCCGCAATAGTCGCCACTCCAGGAAGAGAACTCCTGTGAAAATTCATGTAGGGGAGTTTATTATGTCACGCGTGTCAATAAGATGCCAGTGACCCTACTTCCAAACCTATGACCTAAGGGCTATATTTCACCAGGACACCATGGCGGCGCAACCAGTCGCCGCTACCAACAAAATGTATACAGCTCTCTATAGAGAGTTACTCACTTGGTGTCCGTTTGGTGGCGCAACCAATTTGGCGGCGCAACCAACTCGGACGCGTGCACATAATGTTAGTGGTTGCGCCGCCACGCTGGTCGCGCCACCACCAATTACTATAGCGCTGTATGGTGTCTCACTCACTCGGCCGCCGCCAGTCCGGCCGCCAGCCAGTGACGTCCCCACCTCATTGCATGCAGCAGTACTGTCTCAGTGTGGTGTGGCGACTCTTAGCTTACGGACACCACGGTGTCCCAGTGAAATAAAGCCCTAACTCGCCAGAACCTATCTGTTAAACAAGAATAAAAATCCAGAAGTAATATTGATTTTAAGTTTTATTAGTTTTTGTAAATTATATTCTAAAGTTTTATTCCTCTTCAAGGCCTTCGCCCTCCGCTTCTTCATCGAACTCCCCTTCATCATCAGCCGTTGCATCTTGGTACTGTTGGTATTCTGACACCAGATCGTTCATGTTGCTCTCAGCCTCAGTAAACTCCATTTCGTCCATACCTTCCCCTGTATACCAATGCAGGAATGCTTTCCTCCTGAACATGGCTACGAATTGCTCAGCTACTCGCTTGAATATCGCTTGAATAGCTGTGGTATTTCCAATAAATGTTGAAGCCATTTTCAAGCCTCTAGGCGGTATATCACAAACAGCTATCTTGACGTTGTGAGGTATCCATTCCACGAAGTATGTGCTGTTTTTGTTCTGAATGTTAACCAACTGTTCATCTACTTCCTTCATTGATACACGTCCTCTGAAGATGGTTGCGACTGTGAGATATCGTCCATGTCGAGGATCGCATGCAACCATCATATTCTTGGCGTCAAACATTTGCAAAGTTAGTTCTGGTACTGTCAATGCTCTATACTGCTGTGCTCCACGGGAAGTCAACGGGGCAAACCCTGGCGTGTAGAAGTGTAATCTTGGGAACGGCACCATATTTACTGCCAACTTCCTCAAATCTGAGTTAAGTTGTCCTGGAAACCGCAAACACGTTGTGACCCCAGACATAGTCGCACAGATCAAGTGATTTAAGTCGCCGTAGGTCGGTGTCGTTAGTTTTAATGTTCTGAAGCAAATATCGTACAGCGCTTCGTTGTCTAAGCAGAATGTGTGATCCGTATTCTCCACTATCTGATTCACAGCTAGCGTTGTGTTGTACGGTTCCACAACACAATCCGATACTCTTGGACTCGGGAAGACTGAAAACGACATGATAATTCTGTCTGGGTATTCTTCTCGAATCCTGTTCAGGAGTAACGTTCCCAACCCGGACCCAGTACCTCCACCAAGCGAGTGTGACATCTGGAAACCTTGCAAACAGTCGCACCCCTCTGCGTCTCTCCGGATCACGTCAAGACAGGACTCTACGATCTCCATTCCTTCCGTGTAATGTCCTCTAGCCCAATTATTGGCAGCACTGTTCTGTCCGTAGACAAAATTATCAGGTCGATAAAGGCATCCGAATGGTCCTGAGCGCACTGCATCAATGGTCGAAGCCTTGAGGTCGATGAGGACTGTCCTTGGGACATATTTCCCGCCTGAAGCTTCGTTGTAGTAGACATTGATTCGCTCCAGTTGAAGATCAGAGTCGCCGTGATAGCAGCCGCAGGGGTCTATACCGTGCTCGTCGGAAATCACCTCCCAGAACTGTGAACAAAGAAAAATCGAGTTTAGCGCATGTAATACCGTACATGAGCGGGGTAAAAAGGCTAGGAGATTCTGCAACCAATTCCGCTTTTGCCATGCTGACAACAACTGCAGTTGGCCCCCTGTTGATTTGATATGTGGATTCGAATGCAGTAGTTGCGCGTAACTATGATAGGTGTACAGATTGTGACAGTAAAATGCAAATTTCTAGCAGATTATCCTTAACTTTTGTTCAGTCCTATTATTGGCGTCTGTACATAGCCCTTGGGCAAGCAGGCCTTGTATTCTCAGCAAATTGAACTTACCTTTCCTCCGACCTGGTTTCCGCAAGCCCCGACTTGAATGGTAATGATCTCCCTCATCTTGTCAATTTAACAATTCGCGAGACAAATACTTGTAAATTTTTCGAAAATGTCTTCAAAATATTATCATGAAATATTGAAGCTTATAGCTAAACTTATAAAAATAAAACAATTAAAAAAAATCTTCTAAACTCGCTCTATATGCTCATGTCTCGGATTTCAGAAGAACAATGAAAGAAAATGACTTGTTTCTGACAGTCTTTCCGAAAAAGAATTCCAAAGATGAATTTGAAAATTAGGAGTTGTTTATGTTTAGTGCCAGTTCGAGAAATTTTGAAGGAAAGAAGGTCATTCGAAAAATGGTCGAAAAAAAGTTTGGATTCGGACCCGTGATGGCCTGATGGGTCCGTGGACACGGACACCCCCACAGAGCAATACAACTCTATATCTGCTCCGTGGTTACACTCCAAGGGTATCTCTAATATCTTACTGGGGTGTCCTCACAAAGATTATTGACCGTATGTATGTATGTTCCGGTAGCATGATAGTTCTTATTTAAACTTTTGTGACGGGGTGTTTGCGTTTATTTAATCCTGTAAAGTCGTTGAAAATTGAATAAAAAATCGAAGTCAGCCATCTACTATATAAAAATAAGTGACGATGACGTACGACGATGACGTATGACGATGACGTATGACGATGACGTATGACGATGACGTATGACGATGACGTATGACGATGCGTATGACGATGACTCGATGACGTATGACGTTGACGTATGACGATGACGTATGACGATGACGTATGACGATGACGTATGACGATGACGTATGACGATGACGTATGACGATGACTTATGACGATGACGTATGACGATGACGTACGATAAATGAAATAAAATTTTTCCTTTTCAAATATAAAACAAAAAAAAAATTTCTTCATATTTTAATCACCAAACGAAATGTTACATAAAACGAAGCCATCTGGTGGCGAAACGGAGTTCGCCTGGTTTTCTAGTCTCCGAATATTCATTACCTACATTCAAGCATCTTAATTCCCTGAAGTATAGGTAACACTACAAAATATAATAAATAAATAAATATTCCACGACGTTGCACACAGCGCAAACTAGCCCCAAATTAAGCCCTAGGTTTGTATTGTACTATGGGTACTAGACGACGGATATACTTACTACATATTATACTTTTTGTTTAATATACATTAGTTACATGATACATAGAAAACACCTAGACCCAGACTTATTTATTTTTAGCATAAATACTTGCACCCGGCGGGAATCAAACCCGCAACCTTCTAGAGGTCACCATAGAGGTCGTCATAATCTTCGTATTCAAGTAGCTTCTCACTTATTACCGCGGCTAGATGAAGGGAAAAGATACATTTTGCCTTAAAAATACACACTAAAAAGCCATATTTTTCTTGACAACAGTATTCTATGGATGAACAGAGACATACTTTAAACTACTTTATGTACTTACCTAAGTATAAAATAAGGAAGCAACAAGTATCAATGAAAATCAACAGATAAGGCCAGTTACTTTGCAAGTATATGCCTACTACTAGGGCATAGATTGCGCATAGCCTTGAATTTTACCTTAATGATTAGATAGTAAATAATACAGATTATGGACGTCCACATAAAGTCCGCGAAAACTTGCTCGCGATGTTTGGGTTACGGGCTGATATTTCCTATACTACGAGTAACTTTACTTAGATACATATAGACAACCTAAAACTAGCTGCATTTGGTTCCATTAAATCTGTGCATACGTAGGTAGGTATCACAGAGCAGATAATGTTCAGATATCTGTGGTGGGTGCAATGTCTAAAAGAATTATCTACCTACAAATATTATAATACTTAGATTTTCCTAATACACTTGCTTAGAAGGTAGTAGGTCTAAATCTAGGATTCATTCTTTCCTCTATCTACCTATATAGTAGGTACTATTAATCTGTTTTCTGTGGTAAATGTAGGTATTATGACCACAGAGTTAACGATTTTTTTTATCTGAGTGATATGAGTAGTAGGTATATGATATGAGAGTACCTACCTGCCTACCCGTATACTCCAGGATACACTTTGTATGCAAATTCAGACTGAAAACATAATATCTGCCTTTGTACTTACCTGCTTATAATAGCTAGGCAGTCACCTATTTGTTCCTCGTAGGCTGTCTCCCGTATTTTCTCCACATGCCCACCTAATTTGCAGGATAATTAAGAGGAGTATCAACGCCAACGACCTTGAAACTGAAAATCCCAGTCGGGCTCATCGAAAATTGTTGATTATTTCATGACGGAATGTCGTAGAACTTTTTTTTGTGCACAGATTGTAGGTGACATTGTTTCCTACATTTTGGTGTAGTTTTAAGACAAGAACCTCCTATTGGTGCAAAGCCTATCCAAATTTTGTCTGAAAAAATGACAAAAAATGTCTGATTTGGCTAAAATGTCGATAGGCTTCAATACGTTTTGACATATTTGTATGGAAACTGCACTAAAATATCGAAAACAATGTCGCAGTACAATCTGTACACAAAAAAAAGTTCTACGACATTCCGTCATGAAATAATCAACAATTTTCGTTGCGCCCGACATGGATTTTCAGTTTTTCAGTATAGGGCCCTTAATTTGAAACAACCAGTAAAGGCAAGTCAACTAATGTAACCACTAGAGCACGTACTTAGGCGACTATTCCACACCTTTTTTATGTCTGGTTGCGATGCCATAATATACGCAGGATTAGGGGTAGGTAAGTAGATACTAAACCCAAAGGAGATGTGATAGTTATGTAAATAAAAGAATAACAGTTAAGGTTTTGATACAACAATCACTTTAATTCTAAATAAAATTAGGTAGGTAAACTAAATTACATCAATTAATCGCCTTCGCCACAGCAGCAGTTTTCATCGACTTCAAAACCGCACATTTTCGCCAAAAACACACAAAGTGTAACACACAACAGACATCTCAAGATTTTACCACAGGAACCACAACCGCAGCTGCACGAACAACACATGTTTACAAATTATCCTGTTGTTCCGATTGCAAGATTTTCTACTTTTCCAGGGCGCTAACGTTGCCCAAAAGTTCCGTGTGAATCCAAATTGCGTCGCTGAGGTTCGAATTCCGATGTTAAATAATCCTGATAGCCGAAACTACAAAATAAACTTTTCCACTTTATCAAAGATAACTCTCGTATACTACTAAAATGTATTCGATGTGTCTCACGTGTACTCTCTACCAACACGTTAAGAATAATGGCTAACACAGCCAAAATCTAAAGTATTTAAATGTGTTATTTTAATTAGAAAACGACGTTAATATATAGTATATTCGTCGCCAGTCGTCAATAAGCACTGTAATTCTTTGAATGAAAATGTTAAATGAGTCACTTAACGTCACGCTAAGTGGCGACCAATGAGCTCACTTTACCTAACTCGTCAAGGTAAAATCATCTTACTACAGTGTCTAGATTTGTTATTCTAAACAAAACTACAGCGCTTGACGATTAACGACATAATTAAAATTCTCTGTTTTTAGCCATTAGCAAGAATGTGGATCCATCCTTTATAATTTATTTGTACATGTTTGCAGTTAAATTAGGTTACTTTAATTCTATATATCTACTTATGTAAAAGTAGGAAAGCGGACCCCAGGCTCTCGAGGGGGATGCAACCGGGAACATTGCTCGGATGATGATGACCTACTTAGGGAGCTAACTTGATAAGTAGATACCAAAGTATCCTAGACGGTGGAAGCACCAGAGATCATGTGTGCGTCGTCCAGAGTCCAGAGGCAGGAGAACATAACCTCTAATAGCTGAAGGGCTCACGTATGGGCCAACGCCTGTCAGGGTCGTAGATAAATGGCACACCGTACCTACTCACGTCCCTGACAGTAGGGCAGAAGAGAAACAGAAATAGCGCAGTTGGCAGCGCCATACTTTTATTACTTCTGTGGCAGTGCACACGGTTACAGAACAGTAATTTGTGGGTTCAAGTCCTATGCTCTTATTACACACTAGCAGCGCCCCATGGTTTCACCCGCGTAAGTCCTGAGGCCGCGGGAATATCAAGATAAAAGTAGCCTATGTGTTAATCTAGGTTTCCAGCTAACTGCATAACAAGTTTTATCGCTATCGGTTCAGTCGTTTTTGCGTGAAGAAGTAACAAACATACCTACCTACTTACGTACTAGCACATAATTCCGTGTATTTATCTTATTTTTGTTGTAAACTAAATTGTATTTGTTTGTTGGGCAAGTAAGTATTAATCTATAGGTATACTTAATTATGATTCTGATGATGAAAAATTCAGATGACCTACGTAATCCAGTAAGCCAAATAATCGATTTTCATTACATCGAAAACTACTATTTATTTATTTATTTTTATTTATTTATTTATTTATGTGCGTATTTTACATGTGCATTTTGCGGTCAACAAAAGCAGCTGTTTTATTAAACAGACCGTTAGGTATTGTGTTACATATCAAGACTTATCTTAAACAAATATTAATGGTTTTCTCGTGAACATGTCTGATAATATTGTTGATTACGAGGAACCTGATAAGATAGGACTTCGTGGAGGTTTTTGGAATATTTTGATAATTTTAGTGTTAGGTACCTACCTACCCATTTTACAATATATTAGGTAGGAACATAATGTTATGTATAGTGCATTTATTGGTGAATCACTAATTAGTCAACAATAAGTACTTAACTATTTCCGTTTAATAGCCACTAATTGCCTATCTTCTAAGTGTATAGACATTAGATAATTCGGGCGTGACTAATTTTTTGGGTTTCGTCATCAAGGAGCCCTTATCGTTTTGCCATGTCTGTGTGTTTGTCCTTGGCTTAGCTCAGAGACGCATAGTAGGTGCTAAGAAGCTGTAACTTTGCAGGAGTTTACATTTTGATCACGCCGAGTCACAAAAAAATACGTTAATGGTGTATTTTTTTTCCTTCCTGATCAAATTACCTAGAAATCAAATTGACTAAAAAGCAAAATGCCTAAAGGTCATGTCTAAAAATCGAAATCCCTATAAAGCAAACTACTAAAATTCAGTATGCCTAAATAGTAATTTGCCTCAGGATTGTAAAGCCCATGAAGCAAAAAGCATACAAAGCAAATTGCCTAAAATTAATTATGCCTAAACATGCCTAAGAAATAAGAAGCCTACGAAGCAAAATGCCTAAAATGCAAAATGTCAAATATAAACTACTTTGACTCTTTAAAATACTTTTGGATTACCAGCATGTCATCAGAAATGCAAGTGGTCAGATACGCATTTCATCAGAAACGCATGCGCAACTTGACAGATCCACTTCTTTTCGATCGAAAATGAAACGAAAGACGATCGAAATGGAAACAAAAGACGATCGAAACTAAAACAAAAGTTTATGAAAATATGTCGATCGAAAATAAAACAGAAGATGATCGAAATAGGAACAAAAGACGATCGAAATGGAAACAAAAGACGATCGAAATCAAAAGAAAAGCTTATCAAAATATGTCGATCGAAAATAAAACAAAAGACGATCGAGATAGAAAAAACAACGATCAAAACTAAAACAAAAGATGATCTAAATCAATTTTAAAAAAATCTTCTTTTGTTTTCATATTGATCGTCTTTTGTTTCTATTTCGATGGTCTTTTGTTTTATTTTCGATTGACAAGAGTGGATCTGTCAAGTTGCGTCTGAAAAGATGCGTACCTATCTGTCACAATGCGTTTTCTGACGAAATGCGTATCTGACCACTTGCGTTTCTGATCACATGCGGGTAATTCATATTTTTACAAAACTAATTTGTAATTTGTCTATGAAGCAAAATGTCTTAAAGGCAGTCATAATACGTTTAAGTTATTTTATTACGAAAGTTATTTCAAGTTTTAGTCTTTCAACAGATTAGTCTATTTACTCTGACGGCATACTGAAAATAAGTCATTTAACAATTTAGACGTTTTGCTTTATAGACGAATTACAAATTAGTCACTTTTGCTTCGTAGTTAATTTGATTTTTAGGTAACATGATCAGGAAGGTTTTTTTTTAAGTTCTTCTAAACTGTCTAACATAAAACCATAAACGTAGACTCTGTTTAACCGATTATTGTTACTGCAAAAAATACTGAACCGAGTGTGATAAAACTTTTTATTTAGTTGGTGAAGTAACTAGTCAGGAAGATAGCTCACTGCTTCCATCGTCACATTTTCAAAACTCCCATTAGTGATAATACTCGTTTTAGAGATAAAAATAATGTTATATTAGGTACTTACCTATTTAAAACGAACCTGTCAAAAATTATCAGAAAAATTATATACAAACATTTTCTTTACAAACAAACGCTACCTTTTACCTAATTCTAAACATTAATTCTTTTCTACATCGCTATAGAGTTCTAAATCCAAAATGTGCTGTTGTAACTTCTGCGGAAGTTTAAGATGCATATTTTGTTTCACGTGTATTGCGTACCTGTTTCATTTGTGTGGTATTGAATGCAATTGCAATTGTTGCTGTCGATGTCGTCGGAAAGAAGCTGAATAAAACATAAAATTGATAAATGATTTCGTTTCCATTATAAAACTAGCTGTGTGCGGTTTATCGAAAACCCCCTTTTTTATTGGATGCCTACAGCATACCTATTAATACTAATAGTAATAACAGAACACACTCTCCAGACAGCTTTCTACTATCAACTGTTTAGGCTATGCGTTGGTCAATCAATCAGTCACTCAGGACACAGGATTTTATAGATTTAGATCGCATAATATGTAGTAAGAAAGAAACAGAGTTTGAGGCTCTACTCCATAGCTGCATAAAGCTAAACTGAAGATACAATCGGCGTCAGTTCGGACTGCTAGACATCTCCACTTCATTCATATATTAATATTATAGATTGTAGTGGTGAAAACTAAATAAAAGGACAATGAAATAAAACTCTCAGAAACAGCTGATTTTTACCTAAACTTTAAACTCAAATATTTCAAAAACTACTTTGAATTTCCAGAAGTCGTGGTACAAAAAGTGTTTCGCCTACAAGTGTAGAACAACGGATATAAGCAGCTGCTCCATCACACCAACACCCTGTATGATCGGGTTTGTACCGTTTGATATAATAAATAAGAAAAGTTCTAACGATCACATTTTATTTAAAACTGGCTGCCCTTGTGGTTTCACCCGCTTTAGTCTCTATCCGAACATATCGGTGGCTTAGCTTTCCTTTAAAACAGAGCTATCTAACAGTGAAAATCAAATTTCAATCAAATATGAATTTACAAAAAATGTTTATTATAATACTTACTTAAGAACGCGGTGACTGTTACCATTTCCATACAAACTTAATACCAAAATAAATTATGAAAAATTTAGTTCTCTACCTTAATATCGATATTATTCGGATTAAAATTTTACTTTTATAGGGTCCCCACCACAAGGTTTTCCAAAATATTCACTCGAAATTAAATAAAACGGAGAAACATTTTTTTACAGCGTAAATTACTTTTTATTGGGAATAATATAAAAGAAATGCGATGTAAATGAGATGTAAACTAGTAATTTACGCTGGAAAAGGAAAAAAAAGTTTCTCCGTTTTAATTCATTTCGAATGAATATTTTGGAAAACCTTGTGGTGGGGACCCCATAAAAGTAAAATCTTAATCCAAATAATATCGATATTAAGGTAGAAAACTAAATTTTTCATAATTTATTTAGGTATTAAGTTTGTATAGAAATGGTAACAGTCGCCATGTTCTTAATGAAATTGTAACATGTGGACTAAAGCGAACATTTGACGTCATTACACACCCTGCACGAAAATATAAAAAAGCCATAAAAATAATTTCAGACGGATCCGGATATAGGCAGCACTGTCTTCTGGATTTTTTGGAATTTCAGGAAACCACACAGCATATACTTCTTCATCGACTTCGACCTGCCCGCCCTGTCTGTCTGTCACCAGGCAATATCTCATAAACTGTTATAGGTGATATTTTCTGTTGCCGCTCCGCTATAACAACAAATAACAACAAACATAAATCAGAATAAAATAATATTCCTATTTTAAGTGGGGCGCCCAAACAACAAACGTTATTTTAATTTTTTTACCGTGATTTATTTATAGGTCTGCTACTGCTCCTGATAAATCTACTAGCGCCAGTGATAAGTATATAGATGTTACAGTTGCGTTACGGATTTCGCTATGTTTAGTGTTCATTTTAGGGTTCCGTACTCAATTGTGATAATGGTACGGAACCCTTCTTGCGTGAGTCCGACTTGCACTTGGCCAGATTTTTTTAGCATTTAACTATCATAGATTCTTCTTCTGTTTTCGCGATGTTGTATTGAAATTAAAGACATTTTTCGGATAGAAGATCCTATCCTGAAGAAGAGACCTGGAAAGGTCTCGAAACGTTGAGCGTTGTAACAATGCTAAAAGTAATAAAAACCACGCGATTCAAACCGAAAAATGTCTTTAATTTCATTTAACTATCATCCACAAACAGACATCGCTCATAATAAGAAAATTGTACCTTTTTCGTGTCTTAATCATCAATATCGCAGTCTTCGCATAAGCCGCATAAATGACATAAAAAGACACAGCATGTTATGCAGCAAAGGCATCGCCAAAACTTGGCGCCACAACACATGATATACAGGCTGCAGTCCAACTATTTTATTTCTACCATCGCGCAATAATTGGCTTCCTGACTGCGGAATGAAATTTAAAACTTAATAAGATACTACAGAACTTTAGAGTATACCTAATCAGGTAAGACGGGGGAAGATCGTATGACTCAAATATCTCCCAATCTGTCATGTACGAGACATTGCAGATAAATCGCAAGAATGCCGCTTACGGTGGTACGGTCACGTTTTACGAAAACCGGTTAGTTACGCCGGAAACAAATGTCTTGCTATGGCGCCTCCGCCCGGTCGCGGCAGATTCGGAAGACCCAAGTAATGCTGGCTTGACGTCGTAAGATCGGATATGCGTGCAAATGGCCTTACTATCACTACGCGGGGTGCCGAAGATCGTGTGAAATGGAGACGTAAAAGTAGGAAAGTGGACCCCGGGCTCTCGAGAGAGATGCAACCGGGAACATCGCTCGGATGATAATAATGATGATCTCCCAAAATAAGTGATATTTTTTAGTTTTTAGCCACGCTGTTCACAAGAACAATTCACCCCGCACCGATCTGTGGCAGTTGCAATATCAACTATTTTGGGAGATATTTGAGTCATACGGTCTTCCCCCTTATCCGATCTTACCTGACTAAACTCTAATTTTTATAAACCCAATTTAAGTGCAATTTAGTGTAGGTACTCCTTCAATTAAAAACTGCTAAACCGATTGCGATGAAACTATAGTCTATTTCTTAATCTCTGAACAAATCTGACATTTCAAAATGTCAAAACTTGAGATAATGTTGTCACCCTCAAGATGGTAGTGATGGGTATATTCTGAAAATGCGGTTGAAAAGTGAACAATTCTAAAGATTAAATGAACTATTTGAATTAAATAATGAAAATTGTCAATAATATATCGGAATCTAATTCTAAATGATGGGATTGCCGAAAAAGCAAGTTATTGTGTTAGGAATATGTTAAATGTCATCTATTAATGAACAAAACACATTTTTTTTAATTTTAAGTTCAAACACCCACCAGTTCTGCAGTGTTGCGTGCACGAATTTTCATAAGCCTGGCCGCATACGTACGTTTTCCGTAATCGGATTCCTGAATGCTTCAAATCCTTATAAAATGTCTTGATTACCGCACACGTTCGTTTTATTTCCCAACAGAAAATATTCCAAACGGAAAACATACTAACTGTAAACATTCCAAATGAAAAAAAAACGAACGTCTGCGCTAGGGTCATTGAATACCGAGTCGATATTGCGTATTCGGAATACGTTTACGGAAATCGTACGTGTGCGGCTAGTCTAAAGGGACGAAAAAAAAGGTTTTCACCTTTCCTTTGCGATACTTTTGTGGTCGATTTGCTTTGTATTCTGCGTAAAACGAAACGCAACTAAGCAAAGTAATATTAGTATCACTAAACTTTTTGAAATACAGTAGAAAATGTCCTTTTTACGAAAAAAATATTTTTCCAAAACTTTATCCATCGCGACTCGTGACTACAACGTATTTATGACGTAACGTAAGGTAAGTTTGTTTTTAACCTACCCGAATTTACCTGATTAAAATCAACTTACCTCCTACTTAAATTTTCTTTATTAATATTAAACATTAAAATATTTAATTATTATGAAAAACTGTGTCACACAAATAATAACGGAAGATCATAAAATGTGTCATCTCGAACACTTTTTGGATAGCGCTCCGGATAGATTTGTAATTGATCTTCAAAGTGATTCATCATCATCAGAGACATAATAAAATCTTCATTAACTACATACCTAATCTACGTTGCATTATTTTTACCATGTAAAAGAATAAGAATTGATTTAACTTTGAACCACCACGCGCAGCGCGGTGAGAACGCCGTAATACGGTACGACGTCGCTCGTGCCGTGATACAGCGCGTGCCCAGTGCGCTGCGAACGCAACAACTTCAACATCTACTGATGAGTAGCCGGGGCGCCGGAACGCCGAACTTTTTCGCGGCGACGCGACGGCGACGACACTACGTTCGTGCAGTTGTGGCCGAGGTCCGAATCCTAATTCTATGGAAATTTCGAGATCACTTTATGCCCTTATCTACGATTTTTTTATTCAAATAAGTAGATCAAGCAATTAGTCTTTGATGAAACTTTTAATTGTAGGTAATATTAATTCGGAGAGTATTGTAGCTAACTTATTTGAAATACAGAAGTTGTGGAGAGCCTTGAAACTATAACTTTATGTTATTTCATCATTTTTGCAATAAAGAATTCTGATTCCGATTCTATTCTGATCGAATGAACAGTTTTACTACATCACTATTTTTGTTTCATTAAAAACCGGCAACACCAAAAACGTCAAATTTGTTCTGAGAAGATTAAATAGACTATAGGTAAGTATGTATGTTGATAGCTGGATACCCGTTTTATTACATAAACCTAGGTAGGTATTTATATTTTTATTCCAAAATTTCCTCGAGCTCGGGTCCTAAAAATACGAGTAAAACAACTGGGCGCACTTAGCTCCTGAAGTCGAGTAGCTAAACTACATACAATCTACCCAGTAAAACTGCCCGACTCATATAGATGAGGCGAGGTTATTTTGTGCTTTTTATGCTTGTCAAGTTTGGATTATTTTTGCATTTTTGTAAATTAAAATTGTAACCGTAACTTTACACAATTGTAACCACAACTCATCATTAAGAGGTTTTCTGATGAGAAGGTGGTTTCAGGTGGTACATCAAGGTACGTAGGTACCTGAGTAGTTCTTTAGAAGCTGATTCTATTGATAAAAGTTCAAAAATTAGTAATTTACTGCATTCTGGGATGCTATTCTGCTATAGGTATAGGGTTCTCGTCAGATCTTTACCAAGATTTTAAGGGACTAACTCGGGACTTTCACCTTTAAAATAAAAAACCGGGCAAGTGCGACACTCGCGCACGAAGGGTTCCGTACCACTATGACATTTGGGTACGGAACCCTAAAATGATTTACATCCAATTTTTAAATTTGATAGGAAAATGTGAAATATTTAGCTTCGATCCTTACTCCCTTCATACGACCACACCACTCAAAAAAAAAAGAGAAAAAAAAGGCACAAAGAAAATCTGAAACTTATAAGAAACTCTTTGGTAAGTGAAAGCAGACTGGTATATTTGACAGACAGGGCGGCCATTTTGAATTCCACGACCTACTCGATTTGCCTCTGACCAATCAGAAGCGACCTCAGATTGCAATAAAATTCCCTTGTAGTTTTTGAAACACGTTTGTTAAAGAGGGCCCCTCTTAAATATTTGTTTTATTTTGTTTTTAGTATTTGTTGTTTTAGCGGCAACCGAAATACATCTTCTGTGAAAAGAACAATGGCAGGTCGCCAAACAACGTTTTTATCAATTTAAAACTTAGGCGTCTAGATACAAAAAAAAATCTAGAAGAATCTACAGAAGTCCCAGAATACATAAAACTAACTAAAACACCTTATATCACCGAAGTTAAAAAGATAAGAGTATTTTAAAATAGCCTTCTCGGCCGTTGTCGCCATGTTGGATTAATGAGGAATTAAAAAAACAGTTGCGTGTTTTTTGATATTAGAAAATAAAATACATACGTGATTAAAATATAGACGTTACACACAATTACAATAACAGCATTACATAATTAAGTTGTTTTGACATTAAGTTTCAGTATCTCGACAAATGGCATCTCGAGAGTCCGGGGCCAAAAAAGAAAAAAAAAAGTTTCAGTCTAAATATGGTGCATCGGAAGTTGAAGTAAATAGTAATAATAACTTATTTTTTTATTTTAAAAACGTTCGTCCTTTTGAATAAACTAATAGTGTCAAAAACCACAAAAAAAATATTGAAATTCATTCGTTATACACTCATTTTTAGACGTTTTTGTTGGGTGATATCAAGACCGCCTATGTTCTTTCAACCGTCTAGCTATTACGGTTCATGAGATACAGCCTGGTGACAGACGGACGGACAGACGGACAGACAGACACCGAAGTCTCAGTAATAGGGTCCCGTTTTTATCCTTTGGGTACGGAACCCTAAAAATATTATCAAAATTGGACTTCATATGCTGGAGTACGGCGTGAACATAATAATATCCACTTTCATAACTACATACAAACAATATACGGGTCGAATTTAGAACCTTTTCCTTTTTTTGAAGTTGGTTAAAAATACACCAAATAAATGTGTCTTAATTAGAGATGGGCCGACTAGGGGTTCTGCCGACTAGCAGACTAGTCGGTTCCAAAATTGCCGACTAGTCGGCAATGCAGATCATTAAAACTCCCAGATATTTGGGTTAATCGTGACCACTCGGCGATTGTTGTTATTTTTGGATAAATTTGAACTTCGAAAGCTGTAACGAAACTTCCAAAAAATGTTGAAATAAAAATAAAAGTAAAAAAAAAAATGTTCATGGAGCTGAGGCATAGTTATGTATGATATTTTAAATGTTTGATGTTAAGATGATGTATGTAGGCTATGACGTGTTTTATATACGTTTTTCTGGTTATCCACCTTCTTACTGTACTATTAATTCAATTAAATATTGGTTTTATTGCATAATTGTTAGTTGACGACTAGTCGGCCCATCTCTAGTCTTAATATAAAAAATAGTACCTTTTTTCAATGCATTTGATCAATTAAGTTCGACATCTTTACATTGGCCGCATGAATGACTCAAAAATACACAGCATGCATACAGAAACAGAATCGACATAATTTGGGGCAAAAACTGTTACAACACATGATGATGTGCTGAGCAGGCTGAGTCCAACTATTGCAATAAGTGACTATCGATCTGCAAGTGATAGAAAATGGTCAAATATACCCTTTATGGACCTTTAGTTCCTTATTATTATTTCCTGCCCCATGATACCATCGCGCAATAATTGGCTACTTGGCTGGAAATGATGAAATTTGACAGTTAATAAAATCCTGTCAATTTGCAGAACTTAAAAACTGCTAAGCAAATTGCCAGGAACCTAGATATTTAAGTCGATAGCTGGATGCCCATTTTAACACAAAGCGATTATAATACACCAATTAAAAAAATATATGGTGAAAATTAATAGTAGGTACATACCTACATCTAGATTCAAAGGTTTTTATTCATCAATAAAGTTCGCAATCTTTGCATTAGCCGCTGTATGCGGCGAAATTGCATGCAGAAAGAAAAGGTAGACTTTCCTCTTAAAGCTTAAGCTACTACTTAGTTAAATCACAAAGGGAGCCGACTTTAGGTGAGTAACTTTACTCACCTAAAGTCGGCTCCCTTTGTGATCTCCCTCCTCCCTTACCTATAAAGCTTTAGCTTTATAGGTATTAGTTATTCTCATCACCTATATATAGGTATACTAGCAGATTCCCGCGGTTTCACCCGCATAAGTCCCGATCCCGTGGGAATATCGGAATCAAAAGTAGCTGTTACTCAGGGTGAATGTAGCTTTCTAATGGTGAAAGAATTTTTAAAATCGGTCCAGTAGTTTCGGAGATTACCCCCAATATACAGACATACATACATACATACATACATACATACATACATGTTACCAACGTCACCTCTTTATAATATTAGTATAGATAGCTAGCTAAAGTAGTTAGGGAGCAAACTCCGGACATAGAATTGAGTTACTTGCCTTATCTATTTCCTTGGAGGTCGTAAAAGAGGATTAAGGGATTTCTTTTGTCCCAATGATTCCCACAAGATCGATACTCAAGTGTTCGGGGAGAACGGCGAACTATTATTATATTAGCCAGAATTGTCCCACTGCAGAGCAAAGGCCTCCCTCCTACTTTTCCGTTCGGGTCTATTTTGGGCTATGGTTGGCCACTCACACTCAGGCTTCAATTTATCCACCCTGACATACAAAAATAAAATATTGCAAACAAAAATACCTTTCTAGTGATTTTCACCATCACCGTCACTGCAACAATCGTCACACCCGCATAAGTGGCACAAGAAAGCACAGAGTGTTATGCAACAAATGCAACGCAAACATCGAGCGCAAAAACTGTTTCCATAACAAATGCAGCACATTGATTTCTCCTTAGTTAAAATAACAAGAAAAAAAAAACCGGGCAAGTGCGACACTCGCGCACGAAGGGTTCCGTACCACTATGACATTTGGGTACGGAACCCTAAAATGATTTACATCCAATTTTAAATTTGATAGGAACATGTGAAATATTTAGCTTCGATCCTTCCTCCCTTCATACGACCACACAACTCAAAAAAAAAAAAAAAAAAACTTTGTCACAAAGAAAATCTGAAACTTATAAGAAACTCTTTGGTAAGTGAAGGCAGACTGGTATTATTTGACAGACAGGGCGGCCATTTTGAATTCCACGACCTACTCGATTCCCTTGTAGTTTTTGAAACACGTTTGTTGTATGGGAGCCCCTCTTAAATATTTGTTTTATTTTGTTTTTAGTATTTGTTGTTGTAGCGGCAACCGAAATACATCTTCTGTGAAAATTTCAACCGTCTAGCTATTACGGTTCATGAGATACAGCCTGGTGACAGACGGACGGACGGACGGACAGACAGACAGACAGACAGACAGCGAAGTCTCAGTAATAGGGTCCCGTTTTTACCCTTTTGGTACGGAACCCTAAAAACCAGCTTTCCTTAAAACAGCTACTAGGTAATCTATCTAGGCTTCAGGATTCCGCGAGTAAGGGTTCTAAAAAAACAGATGAATAGTGAATTATCTGTTCAGGTTTTAAATTTCGCGAGTCAGTGTTCTAAAGAAAAAAAACCCGACGAATTGAAAACCTTCTCCTTTTTTTAAGTCGGTTATAAATGTGTGGTATTGCTGTTTAGTCAATTTTGTTCTTAATTTGTTTTTAGATATTTTTTCATATCAGTCTTTTTTTTGTTCAGTCGTAAATTGTTTGTTCATAGTTTAAAAAAACATGTTGAATTCCTGAAATCAAAGTAAATTAACTCAACATTTAGAGGTGTACCTATTTCGCTTAGAATATAGGTAGTTTACATTCTAAGCTACTTCGGTACTAAGTTTTGTGTTAATTTTATTCAAAGTACCTACTACCAGAGTGAATGAATGAATAAATTATTTATTATTCACAACTTATTAAAATACATTACAAAGTAAAACATACATAACTTAAAGGTAGGCTCAAGAGGCGGCCTTATCGCTTAAAGCGATCACTTCCAGGCAACCTTTGGATGGCCCAGAACTTAAGGAAAGTGAAAAGTAGCTACATAACTAAACACAAGTTAAAAGAAAATTAACTTCTACATTACCTTGCTTTATTTATCTCATCTTGGAAGGAAATGATTCATCACTCGATATTCCTAATTACATATTTTAATGGGAAATTAATAGTTTTATTAATTTGTGTTGTATACTTTGATTTGTATGGAAAATAGCCAAATGATGGATGTTATCGTTGTCAGCATTGTCAGTGCTATATCATAGCTAAACTATTTATTCTGTTATATTCTCCAGTAATAAGTATATAAGTATTTAGAATGTACTCTATGGTTCAGTATACATATATGTGTAATGTACACTATGTACATTATAGGTACTTATAAAATATATAAATATAAATGAAATAGGTACCTGCTGTGCTAATCTATACATAATCTTTCTTATATATAAAATTTCCATGTCACAATGTTAGTTACCGTACTCCTCCGAAACGGACGAACCGATCTCCACCAAACTCCACATGCGCATTCAGTAGGTCTGAGAATCGACTACTATCTAAAATTTATAAGGCAAAACAACGTTTGCCGGGTCAGCTAGTAATATTATAAATAGGTAACGTTGGTAACATTTTTGATGTACCTACATACGTATGTCTTTTCTGGATAATCTCTGAGACCACTAAACCGATTTTAATAATCCTTTTACTAATAGAAAGCTACATTTTCGAGGTGTAACATAGGCTACTTTGATTCCGATATTCCCACAGGATCGGGACTTACGCCGGTGAAACCGTGGGATTCTTCTAGTATTAAATAACTAAGAAAAAAAACGGAATTCACAAGCGGCGCGATACATATATCGGGACCGACAACTACCAACTGTGAGAGAGGAAATAAAAAGATATTTCGGTAGATATACGTGCAGACTAACGGACCACCCTAACAAAATGGCAAATGAACTACTAAATAGTGAAGATGTACAATTCAACAGACTTAAGAGGCATAGTGTGACTAGCCTACGAAATCGATTTATATAAAGAAAGACAAAGATTGAGGAATGGGGTCACAGGACACCTCTCATAATTCAAGACATACTACAAGCAAAGGCAGCCAATAATGTTGCTCATTGCAGACTATACTGCAGATAGCAGCAGGAGAGAACAAGATGAGAAAAAAAAAAAAAAAAAAAAAAAAAAGCGGCGCGAACATTAAAAAACACATGACAACAACAATGCATACAGACAATATACGGGTCAAATTGAGACACTCCTCCTTTTTTGAAGTCAGCTAAAAAAGGAGTAAGAAGAAATTGTAATAATATGCACAACCAACTACGCCACAAACTAAAGGTAAGACAAGTGAAATAAAACCATAGGTAACTTAGTAATATGTGGGTATATTTAGGTAAATAGGTAGGTAAATCATCATTTTTCTCTATGACGTTCCAATTTGAAGCCTGTATCACGAAATAACTGATCGAAATCATCTTTGTCCATCATTAGGGGAGCCTGGAATAAAAAACGTAACTATATTGCAACTACCTTAGCTGTGTACCTAAGTTAACCGTTTTTCTTGAATAGCCTAGCTAGAAGGAAAGTTTAAAGGCTGCCCTGGCCTGCTTATCTAAACACGGACGAGTCTATGTGGCGCTATAGGGTTCCGTACCCAAATAGTTAAAACGAGACCCTACTGAAACTACGCTGTACTGTACGTCTGTATCTCATGAATCGTGATAGCTAGACAGTTGAAATTTTCAAAGATAATTTATTTCTGTAGACGCTACAAATAAAACAAATATTTCTCAGACAATACACTTACACTTAAATATTTATTTTATTTTGTTTTGAGTATTTGTTGTTAAAGCGGCAAGAGAAATAGACCATCTGTGACAATATCAACTGAGAAGACGAGTCAATAGACAGACAGACGGAAAGTGGAGTCTGAGTAAAAGGGTCTCGTTTTTACCCTTACCGTACGGAACCCTAAAAAGTACTGTACGTGCTAACAAATCTGGGTCGAATTCTACGAAATAGGTCTACAAATAATGTGGATGGAAATTTTGTGAATTTGTCAAAAACATAAAATTATACTTACGACAGATAATCGTCTCGGATGAGTGACTATTTCTGTAAATAGTAAAGCGTTTTCACCGGGTCTGAAAAAAAGAATACAGCGTAGCTTGGACAAAAAAGTGGCAAAAAATCATTTTCTAGAGCTCCTCTCTTGGAAAGCACGTTACCCGCGTAAGTCCCGATCCCACGGGATAATCAGGATATAAAGTAGCATACTATTATGTATTATTCCAGATTTCCAGCTATCTACATACCTACCGAGTTTCATGGTAATCGGTTCAGCGTTTTTTACGTGATTTAGTAACAAACACACCTTAGTCCTCATCAGAGAAAAGGGACAATCACCATTAGTGTGGCCACTAGGACGGGTGACACGTATCTATCCAGGCACAGATGGAATTACACGAGTGGCTGAGTTAAAGACAAAAAGAGGAACTCTACTTCGAGCCTTCAACAACATTTGTCCTCTACCTCTCTCTTGAAGTACTTCAACCCCGGGAGGATGTTTGAGCAACATTCATCGTAAATCGAAACGCAGCCGCCCGGGGGAGATCGGGCGCGCGGGGTCGAGCTGTCACTTTTGACTTCGCTGGATAACCTATACGTTTTCGCGCCGACATTCCTTTTTTCTTTATAATCTTTTATATTAATAAACTACATAAAACGTACAGTCCGCTTTCATTCATACGTCTAAGGGAAGGATTATCCCCTGAACACATATACCTACATCCACAAACTTTCAGCTTTATAATTAGTAGGATTTTGGATTTTGGAACTAAATCCATGTACTTAATATTATAATTATTCTTTGTTGGTAGCATCTCCACAGAGTCAAAATATTGTTTTCACCTCACAACCTCGGAAAGGATCGTTTTGCACGCTGATTTCTGCGTGCAAAATCGCATTTTGCGCCCTAGCGTGGAAAGAGATTTTAAAATTCGAATCTGTCTTCTCGATACTTTTCTAATGAGCAAGTCCTTTAAAAATGCGCTAACCGGAACCTCATTTCTTTTTTTTTTGTTCATGGCATCGAACCACGAAGTATTGTTGCACATTGCCAATGTAGTATTTATTGTTTACTAACATTAGTATCAAGCAGGTTTTTTCATGAATTATTCAATTTAGAGATTGTTTGCTTATTTTTATTATTTACGGTACAATAAGCGGTATTTAATGCCGAATTGAGTTTTCTACCGGAAAAATGCTCCTAGCGTTTTCGCTGTAGTGAGGTGAACAATTGTGTGTTTCACTCGGCAGCAAAGTTTTTTGCATCTCGTACCTTTGAAACCTTTGCGACGCTCAGCATTCTATATTTGAACCACTCGCTTGCGCTCGTTTTTCAATCCTAGAATGCTTCGCTAGCTCAGGTTTCAATACAAGTACTCGCTGCAAAAACCAACTTTGCAGCCTTGCATAACAAATAACTATTAATGTCTATATAAGAAACTTTGTTGTATAGACTCCCGAGATACAGGACTCGATCCTAGTTCGGGGTCTGATGGTGATCCTTCTTTTTACTTATAATTTTAATTACCTACTGATTAGAATTAGATAAGCTAGTTTGGGAAACTACATCTTTACATTGTAAGTAGTTACCTCAGTGTGGGCAATTAAGATTTGATTTATTACTAGCAGCTCCCCGCGGTTTCACCCGCATAAGTCCCGATCCCGTGGGAATATCGGGATCAAAAATAGTCTATAGCCTTCCTCAATAAATGGACTATCCAACACCGAAAGAATTTTTCAAATCGGACCAGTGGTTCCTGAGATTAGCGCGTTCAAACAAACAAACAAAAAAACAAACAAACTCTTCCGCTTTATAATAGTAAATAGATTATTTTAATATTTATTTACCGTTTCGGTCGATCTCTAGTCTGCTTCCATCGAGGCCTAGTCGGTAGGGCTTCTGTGGTCACAACTTTAGGTCGAAATAACTCCATCATGTTGGGATCTTGAACTACTAATACCGTGGACGACTTTAGTAAAGGCTGAACTTCGATTAAGTCAGGATTATCACTGAAAAACATCAAAAAGTTAGTTGTCTTGTCATACTCATGAACTTTCACAATTAAAGTCATATTTCACGTATTATCAAAGAATCCTACGAAATACCATCCTGGCATGGCGCTTTGTTCGATTACACTACGTTTTTTAAGTCTAGACTACGACCTGATGTTATGGTTCTTTGTATTTGTCATTGTTTCTTCAAGAAGAACTGTACAATGAATACCTAAACGAAGAATAGATATTCAATTTTCGGATAAACATTACATGCGCGATTCAGGTTATTGGAAACCCACAACTAGCGCCATCTAGTGAAAGAGACGTCCACACAATAACTCTGAAAAAAATTACGGTGGAACTACGGAAGATAGACATCTATATCTATACTAATATTATAAAGAGGTAAAGTTGGTAACATGTATGTATGCATTTTCCGGTTAATCTGTGTAATCACTGAACCGATTCCAAAAATTCTTTCAGCAATAGTATGCTACATTATCGAGGAGTAGCATAGGCTATTTTCGATCCCGATATTCCCCCGGGATCGGGACTTACGCGGGTTAAACCGCGGGAATCAGTAGGTAAAATACAGGAACTTACTTCCACGCAGTCTCATAGAGCTTTGCCCGTGTCCTCCACTGTCTCACTTCTGGCAACACATAGTCCACCCTGCTTTTGTAAAAACCTTTGTTTTTGTTCTCAATCTCCCTGTCTGGTTTCCAAGTCTTGCTTTCTAGTTCCCTATCTAGTTTCTCGATATGAACTGCCTTAGGGCGGTAGTTAAGATCGTCTGCGAAGGAAGGAGTGAAATAGTCTAACGGTGATTTTCTTCATTGTCAGTAAAAGCTACAGTAAAGCATAGTTTACATGACGCCAACACTGGCTGCCAATTAGACTGGCAGCCAGCGCTGGTTTGGTATTTGCCTTATGCAAAACAGTTGTGCAAGCCAAGCCTGTGCTGGCTGCCCATGCTGGCGAGAATAGAGCGCCCGTCTATAACAGGGGGCAGGCCAACGCTGGCTTATCTGCAGGACTGGCGCCAGCATTACTAGCTTCGTATAAACTCTGCTTAACAGATAAAGTGACGACATAAAGCCAGCTTTGTGACGTCACTTAAACTTTACTTACGATAAAGGAACGGGCCGTAAATGTGGCTCGGGTCGTGTTAATATTGAAAAACATGAGCACGAACTGTGTTTTGTTACGGCGTACACACATTGAAAGCTGGTTCAAGTATTCCGTTAGCGCGATGTCAAACTACGTTTAATCAAAAGGTATGTTCAAACCAAAAAAAACGTATGATTCAATAATAATAGACACCAAAACACATTCACAAATGCATGTATACTTTGTTTTTTTAATTTCCGACTACAATCTGACGTTTAGGTTCCTTGTATTGGACGTTTTTTTCTGCAGAAAAATGTGTCAAATCACAGTCAACAATAAAAAAATGAAGTATACCAATGTTTACAAAAGCAAGAGCTTTATTTACTTCTGCTGACGAAGGGGAGGGAGGGTTAATAATTGCAAAAAAACCTACTCACGCAATACGTGAACGGCCCCCTACAGAGCACAAACTGCGAACTTATAAACCAACTAGAATAGTCCCGCGGTTTCACCCGCGTAAGTCCCGATTCCGTTGGAATATCGGGATCAAAAGTAGCCTATGTTACTCCTCGATAAGGTAGCTTTCCATTGGTCAAAGAATTTTTGATATCGGTCCAGTAGTTACGGAGATTACCCTCTATATACATACATACATACATGTTACCAACGTTACCTCTTTATAATATTAGTGTAGAAGTATAGACAAGTGAAACCATGGAGATGCACGGGCTCGCTAGCATTCGAAACCAGCTTCCTCCGTAAATATTCCCTTAGGATTACCTCTAAACTTAGGCACAGGTATTGGAACAGTGGGTTTCGTGGTTCTCGGTCTAGTTTTAGTAAACTTGAGGTACCGGATACTGGGGGTTGGTGCATCACTGTTCTCTATGGTCATCCCGGGATCCTCGTCTTCCTCATAATCGTCTTCGTAATCTTCTTCTTCAGACTCTACTGTAACTGGATGACGAACCTAGTAATAATCTTAGATGAAAACAAAATTATAGATACGGTATATTCTAACATTGCGTTTTCGAAAAATGAGTTAGTAACACCTACATGCATTTTCATAAAATTATTGTATTTCAAAACATTTGTCTTTAAGAATGATTCAGACATTTGTAAATAAGCAAAAATATTTAAATTTAAAATTTAAAAAACCCCCGGCTTAAAAAATCTTCAAAGTTAAAACAAAACTAAACTTTAAAAAGGCAAAAATAATAACCCGAAAACAAATTTCATGTCTCTGAGTAGGTATGTGGTAACTTACGTTCCCGCGTCGGGGGACGCGGTACTATAAGCACGGGTCGGTTACCATCAACTTCTGTGACACATTCCCGCGTCCCCCGACGCGGGAACGTAAGGTACCACATACCTACTCAGAGACATGAAATTTGTTTTCGGGTTATTATTTTTGCCTTTTTAAAGTTTAGTTTTGTTTTAACTTTGAAGATTTTTTAAGTCGGGGGTTTTTTAAATTTTTAATTTAAATTTTTTATTTCACCCTTTTTGTAAAAGCGATTTTGATGAAACATGCTTATTGTTGTCACAAAAGTCACGTCCTTTTATTTGATACCCCACTCGGGTATATTTGAAAACATTCGGTTTTTATTTCCGAGTTTGACCCTACATATACTTTGAACGGCTGAACCGATTTTGATGAAACTTGCATATTGTTGTCACAACAGTAATGCTCTTTTATTTGATACCCCACTCGGGCATATTTGAAAACATTCGGTTTTTATTTCCGAGCTTCAACCAACATATATTATGAACGGCTGAACCGATTTTGATCAAACATAGCTAAGAACACTCGCGCAAAAGACACCTATTAAACAAAAAAAACTACATTCAAATCGGTTTATCAGTTCGTGAGCTACGATGCCACAGACAGATACACAGACAGACAGACAGACAGACAGACAGACAGACAGACACACAGACACGTCAAACTTATAACACCCCTCTTTTTCCGTCGGGGGTTAAAAAGGTATTCTTATGGATGTCAAAAAAATAATCGCAGTGTGACAGCACGTGCTCACGCGGCAACGGTTCGACATACGACTGAGGCTAGTGCGTCAGCTAGACGCAGTTTTAGCGTCTCATTTTCCGAGACTACATACCGTATCTTTAGTTTTTTGTTTTAATCTATGGTAATAATATTGGACTGGTATTTGGAAGAGTATAAATTGAAATAGTGCATTCATTCAGGTCATGATTGAAAAGGTTTGACGAGAAGGTTTTTTTAAACTCTTGTACAATAAGAGTTGTTAGATATTTAGGTATCTCTATGCTTTGTAACAGAGTATAAGCAAATATTACTCTGTTATGCATAAACCACAGTTTACCTAGTAGTTGTGCGCCTCGGCGCTTGTTCTACTATGCATGCACTTGTCCAAGTTGCACGGCAGTAGTCTGGTTCCCCGACTATTAGCGAACGCGAATTAAAAAGCCGGTCGCGTTCCGAAGACACACAAGATTACTGACGTTTCAAAATGATCTTGGAATATATGAATGAAAATTATTTTTTTGAGTTTGAGTCAATAGATCGGTTTGCTTGCCCAGGCCGTTTATTATACGCGCTCTCCCGCATTTAAAAAAAGAACTTGTACGCTAGTGAAATACGCTGTTTTGTAGCTATTATAATAATATAACTTACCGGAGCACATAGTAAAGGATACAGCGACCGCTGTCTTCTAACGAAGTGTATAGGACAAGGAATCAAAGGTCCTGGCGCCAGTGTCCTCTGGCCCAGCATGTTGGTGTGCGAGAAGTCACAGACCAGCAACAACCGAGGGTGAGTGGTTCCATGGTGCACCGCGCCACAACCCATACCTTGGAGCGTCCACACTGCTAGCTGACTGAAGTGACCCCATACTGCTCCTCTGGAACATAATTCCAAGGCCACGGGCTCGTTTTCCAAACAAATATTTTCCTCATATTGGGTAATTTTGCGTAATGATTCAATTTGTTAGCGGAAAAACTAGCCTAGCTCTTCCATAAATGTTGCCACTATAAGTGGTTTTTAAAAAGGCTTTAAAGAGCTTTTTACGTCACCAAGGGCTCATTCTGTTAACAACTCGCAGTTTAATTGTTGTTAATTGTTTGTTCCTCAGGCAAGCCTGAGGATGAGGGTTATAATGTCTTTGGTATATACATTTCACTAATGATAAACGCGAAAGCCTGTGTTTGTCACTTCTTCGCGTACAAAAGCTACTAAAGCGATTGCATCTGGAGATCTGTAAAAACACAATTTAATAATCTAGTGCATTGAGGTAGTCTTACATCGAGTCCGCGTATCACAAATCTTAATTAATTTAAAAAAAAAAACACAGTAATTTGCAGCACACTCGAGGAGCAATTATGTTCATCACTCCGAAGATCGTCATTCGATCCTCCCCAAATTTTATGGGACCATCCCCTGAGGTATCTCCTCTTAAAAAAATAAAGTATTATTCCAATCTGTCTCGACATCTTCGAGTAATCAGAGAACATACTTTTTTTTTAAAAGCCCTTTAGTTTAGGCCTCCTTTTTATGAAATCGGTTAAAAAGCAGAAAGTACCTATTTGTCAATAAATAAATGCCTAGATTATTTACTAACTTAGCAGTAAGTCTGAAAGGAGCAGTAATCTGCTTTGGTTGAACTCGCCGCTTCTCTCCCCACCACGCGTCGAACACGCGTCGTATCGAACGTCTTGCACCCAGCTCCATCGGTTCGTCAGACCGACGCCAGCGGACCTCGCCTACTGTTTGACCAGCATACGGGTAGCGGACTTGGGGAAGTGGAGTGAATATTAATTAGTTACAGGTATTGATGTGGGTATATCCCTGTAACAACTGATCTAACAATATAATTTTATAGCGTGACTAATGACAGCCAACCTGCAAGCATCCAGGTGGGATCCGCTGTACCGTCAGGCCACTCAGAGGAGTAACCGTCCGGGATCAATTATAAACAGATCGTGTCCCCAAACGCCAGTGTTCGGTTCTTTATAAAGGAGAGCTGCCTTTTGCCCAAGTGCCACGGCTAAGTGCCAAGTGGCTCATGTTGATTTAGGAACAATTGAAGGTAATAAAATATGCACCTGTAGCCCTACAATCGTCATGTACGAAGTGACACTGGTCTGCTAGCCTTTGAGCGAGAAATGCCAGTTCACGGTCCCATTCCTGAAATAAAGTAAAATCTAAATCTATAAAATGCTTTCTCCCCATTGACTGATAGCCAGCCACACAGCCTAAACCGCTGATAGAATTGATAGATATTATTCGGAGTGTGATCTTTATATGATGTAGGCATCGGGTTGGGTTTCAATCAGGACACCAAGAAATGATATTTGAAAATTTTCACTGGATCGGGAGTTATGCAAGAGAAACTGTGGGATACAGCTAGTAGTCAAATAAAATATGTTTACTTACCTAGTTTAAAAGTTAGTTTAGTATTAAAATCCAACAAATGGCAACGTACTCAATGATAAACTAAATAAACTGAGTGCTTGCTTTTTATTTTATAACATCAATTCCGATTTTCTCCAAAGAACAATAGATACGGGTTCACTTTTCACTACAAATAAAATATGAGACAAACCACCATCATCATAATTTCTGGTTTTGGCAAATGTAATCCACCTCGAACTCTCTCATTCCCGATTGCTATGCGCTGACGCCGTCTAGAATTATTGTTAAAATCCTTATTACTCCAACCCTTACTATTTATTCAGTAATAAACTAATTAGTACATTAACTATAACTATAAATACTTGTCCCTGGCGACAATCGAGCCCGCAGCCTTCTGCATCGCAGCCAGGTATTAGCCGCCCGACGCACCACAGAGGCCGTCGAATTTCAATAAATAATAGAGATATGCATCAAAAGTAACACAAATCAGTTATATTACCGGTTTACATATTGCAATATCAAATGTTTAAGTTCGTTGTTGAATCTGATGGTTGTGTAGTTTTCACACGAAGGACCAGGGCCTGGCTGAAAATAAGGAATTTATTGTACGAATCAAGCCATTTGATACAGAGGGCGTCAAATGTCAGGGCTTGGGTATGTTATCCTATCCTTAACGCCTATATTTCCAAACTCAAATTGTTTCCATCGCCGACACCATGGATGGATCACCGTGATGGAGCGGTGTTGGTCTAGTGGTAGATACCCCGACTTTAATTCCTAGAGTCGTGGGTTCGAATGCAGGCCGACCGCGAACCAATGTCTTTTTCGTTAAGAATAAGTTATGTGCGCTAATAACATCGCTCTTACGGTGAAGGACAACGTCTTTAGGAAACCGACATATCCTAGGACTCAACACGGTCCGAGGGTATGGGATATTCGCCAATCCGGAGTAGGATCCCGTGGCGTCTTACTGCTTAACCCCTCTAAGAACGTACAATGGCCCAATTAAGAGGCTAAGTGCGGAAAAGGCCCAGCGAAACTAACTTACTATCGCCGACCGACACATTCGCGTTAGTACAGCCCGACATATCGGCGACACTAGATTGACGACTTAGGCCGCGAATTCAGAACAGCGTAACGTTGGTTTGAGCGTAAACGCTACGACTACGGAACGTATGGACTCCTCTCTAGGCAGTGATCAGTGTTAGAGGGTTAACATAAACGGGGTAGGTATGTGACGTTCAACACTACAAAACACACTAGATCGCTAGGCTGCGCTGATTCTAAATTGCGGCCTAGGCATAGTTCACCAAGTAGTTAGCAGTTTGCTTAGGGTGGTGGTGTCTCATGTTGTCACTAAACAATATACTTAACGAGTGACAACATGAGACGACATCCACCTACTACATAATATATTTTATCTTCTGTACCTACGTATAATTCAATGTCGTGACTGATTGATTCAACTATTTATCAATCTATAGTCCAAACCGCTGGTCCTAGGGGCATGAAATTTGGAGAGTGTGTTCTTTGTGGTGTGTAAGTATCCACTAAGAAAGGATTTTTGAATATATTCACGGGACTTATGCGGGTATAACCGCGGGATCCAGTTAGTTTCTTTACATACATAAACGCGACACTTGGTGAGTATGCATACGAACACATAAAGATATGTGGGAACTTGATAGCTAGCACTTTTCTAATAAAATGGTAACAAAGAGATTACATCAGAAAACTGGCAAGCCACATGTCTGCCTTTGCCTTGGCACAATCTCTTGTATCTGACACCGCAATACGGCTGGTCGTCGGCCATGGCTGAAACTACCGTCAGAACAAGCAGAAAATCCGCGAAGTACATGATTTAAAAACTGAAACATAAGTATTGGTTATGGGGCTCCAAGACAGTACACAGAAGCACCTGGGACCTGTACGATGACCAATGTCGGTGCCATCACAGTTTTGAGAACATTTACCTACACATAACAAATCCAAAGACCTGACTGATTCCCTCAACTATACACCAACCCACACTCCAAACCGCCTGTCCTAGAGGCATGAAATTTGAAAGGTGTGTTCTTTGTAGGTATGGGTAGAGGTTTTCACTAAGACAGAATTTTCCGAAATCCAACGGAATCAGGACTTACGGGAGTAAAACCACAGGACCCAGCTAGTGCAATATAATAGAATATTAAAGTCTACGTTAAATTAGTAACAAACACACAACAATCCACATTTATAAATTGTAATAGGTATTCATGGAATTTACCATGAGCAGTAGATCATTCATGAGACAAGTATACAGATATAAAACAATAAATATAAATACAAACAATGAAAATAGTCACATAACTTGATCAGACTGAATAAATAAATAAAATAAAAATTAAAAGAGGACTTTCAAAGTTATGCCTTTTGCGGATTTTTGACAAAAATGACGTAGACATGACGTAGACGTAGAGTGCGTTTCATCTTTTAATTCCTATGCCGTCATGTTGGTAGCAAAATTTAATGTGCTAGGTACCTTGAATTAAGGGAGACTCGTATATGAAGAATGAATGAACGAATCTTCCTGTATTCAAAGTTTAGGGTATAGCACATTCAAGATATTAAGGCAAGACTTTTTTGTTTTGCTACCAGCATAACAGCATAGGGATTTAAAGATGAAACGCACTTATATTCTCTTTGAATGAGACGGTTGTGGTCCATAGAGTAATCAGTAATCTTCATGGACTTAGTAGACTAGACTAATCTAAGACAATCTAGTCTTTAGAGTGCGTTTCATCTGTAAATTCCTATGCCGTTATGTTGGTAACAAAACAAAAAAGTCTTGCCTTATTATCTTGAATGTGCTATACCCTAAACCTTGAATACGGGAAGATTCGTTCATTCATTCTTTAACAAATCTCTCTTTAATCAAGGTAGCACATTAATTTTTTTTGTATTTTGCACTTTTTTGTTTTGCTACCAACATGACGGCATAGGAATTTAAAGATGAAACGCACTCTAATCTGCTCCTCGTTCATCATGACGGCAATAAACGATTCTACGAAAAAAATCAGAAATTTTATATAATGTGGGTAGGTATTAAAATTAGCTCACTTTATATTATAATTATAAAAAAAACGGGGCAAGTGCGACACTCGCGCATAAAGGGTTCCGTACCACTATCACAATTGGATACGGAACCCTAAAATGGTTTACAACAACCAATTTTTAAATTTTATAGGAAAATATGAAATACACACATCAACAATGTCTAGGGATATTGTATTTTAGACTTCCTAGCTTATAAACTATTTACAGTATCGAAAAAGTTTCTATATGAAAAATAAACTCCGCCGTCTCTTCTTTCGAAATTCAAAAAAATAAAAATAAAATCATTTTAAAAACAAAAGAATACGCGGTAATTCGAATTTGGCTTTTTCACAGTTAGTTTTGGTTACCATTTAACCCAGCTGATTTTGTAAATAATAAGCTTTTGCACATTTTTTTATTCAAATAGAGTGTGTGTATTGTTTATTGTTATGTCACGTAGACATTTAACAAGAGAAGAACAGATTAGAGCTGTAGGCATGTTGGAAGCTGGCGCTATTCAACGCGTAGTTGCTGACACTCTACGGACCCACCAAAATGTGATCTCTAGGTTGTGGTCACGTTATCGTGTTACGGGTGATGTTGCGGAACGGCATTCTGGCAGAAGTCGTGTCACAACTCCTAGACAAGACCGTTTTCTACAAAATATCGCTAGGAGACAACCCACTGTTACGGCTATGCAAATGGTTCAAAGGCTTCAATCTGACCACCAATTGTTAGTAAGCGACCAAACTGTGAGAAGACGATTACATGAAGCCGGTCTTCATTCTCGCAGACCACTTCAAGTTCCAGCTTTACGGCGTGGCAATCGCGGGCGAAGACTTTTGTGGGCTCGAGAACATTTTGTATGGAGTAACGAGCAATGGTCGATGGTACTGTTTTCTGACGAGTCTCGGTTCGGATTTCATCCGGATTCGCGAAGACTACGAGTTTGGCGACTTCCAGGTCGACAGCGCCGTCTCCAACATGTGCAAGAAGTCCATTCCTATCAAGGCGGGACCATCATGGTATGGGCTGGAATTCGAATAGGTGCGCGAACCGATCTCATTTGGATCAGAGGGAACATGACTGCGTGGAAATATCGTAATGAGGTAGTGGAAACTGTAATAATCCCACATAGGGTGCAAATGGGCCAGGAGTTCCAACTTATGCACGATAATGCCCGCGCACATACGGCGCGTCTGGTATCAAATGAGCTTCGGGAACATTATGTCAGAGTTATGGACTGGCCTGCTCAGTCCCCCGACATGAATCCTATCGAACATGCATGGGACATGTTACAAAGAAGAGCTATGATTAATTTCTCCCCAGATTTGACGACAGAAGAGCAACTTTTCATACACTTAAAACGGACCTGGGACCTTATTCCGCAGCCAGACTTGGACAACCTCATTTTAAGTATGAATAATCGATGCCGCACGCTTATAAATTTCAGAGGAGGAAATACCGATTATTAAATTTAATAAAATGCATATTTTTTTGTAATTAAAGACTTTTTTTGATATTCAATACTTTTATTCCATAATTAAGCGCGATTCTGTGTTAAGTAAACATGAGAGGTTTTGGTTAATTAAAAAAAAACAATAAAAATCTTTGCAGCAGCTCTATTTTTTTTAACACAGTATAACACATTAAAATAAACTTTTATTTCATATACAGGTGTCTTAAGAAATTATTTACTGATATTGTGAAAATTAAGAAAAACTATAATATCCCTAGACATTGGTGTCAATTCGAGCAAGCCAAATTCCGACTTAACTTAACTTAAAATTAGTTAAGACGTGTCAAATTACAGATTGCTATTCAGAAAACGCCGACTTAACTTATTATGACAGGACTAAACCAAAATAAGTTAAGTCGAACTAAATTAGGTTATAAAACGTTTTTAGCTATTCGGAACGACCACAAAACAACCAAAATAGTAAACGTCAAACTAAAATTAAGTCGCGACTATTTTTGTGTGGACTAAAATTGGTCGTTGAAGTAAATAACAACATTTATCGAATAAATAACGTTACGATTGACGAATTTGTAATTTTGTGGACAGATTTAGTGAAAACCCTCAGAAAAGCGTGTTATGTTAAATGTTTTTGTTTAATTTTATTGCAGAAGCAATGACGAAGGGCTTAGATTAAAACGATTAAGAGACTGTTCCAATCCATTCGTATTGCCGGATAACAAATTTAAAAAACTGTTTTGTATACCTACCAAATGACTATGACCTGCTGGACTTTCACAAACTACTCAGTCGTGACACCAATGATCGTCTCAGAGGTCACCACCTCAAATTACGCACCGTGCCTTCTCGCACAACAACCCTCACGAACATTTCTTCAGCAACAGAGTGGTCAGAGCGTGGAACAAGCTACCAAAGGACATCATCTCGGCACAGTATCAGCCAGTTCAAGAACAAACTTGACAAATACTTAGCCAATACAGAAACAGACTAAGAATAGCTGGATACAGGCATCTATCAATTGTATCAACTGCCTGCCTGATAAGTAAATAATAATAAAATACCTGTGGCAATATGCCTATTTGCACATACTAGGAGGCAACAATTATTTTCAATAAAAGTCATTTTATATCATTTACAAGTTTTATTCAAAATATATACTAGGTAGGTAGTTAAAACTTTTTTTCGCGGGTATCCGCTCGTACTGAGAGGACGTGTTGTTTCTTTGGTCCGCAGTCTAATTTAAAAAAGTTGTGTAAATTATTCGAGTTGGTGTGATAACTATACATGAACTTAAACCTTATGACTCGTAGAACGCGTTGATATAAACTATTATATTAAAAAGTGACAAAAACAGTGATAAATTTTAAAAATACTACAAATAATAAACGTTATTTTTAACATTGTGAATCACATGACTCATACACGTAAGTCCGATCGAGCGGTGTGTGGTGACTAAGCAAACAAACGGCCTTGAAATCCGCACGCACTCTCACTAAGTGAAGACATTTTTCGACTGATCGCTAACAGCTCAAGTGGCTCGTTGGAGTGCATACGCGCCTTCTAATCTAGCGACTTAGAGTTCGAAACCAGGGTGATACACGTCTTTTTGCTGAGAATTTTCTTGTATATTACAAAAATGAATAACAATATAAGTAACAGCAAAATTGATAATGTTACACTCAGAACCAAAAAGATAAATCAATACGATTTTAGTCGGGACTTGGAAGATGCACACGACACTACTTTCTTAGACACCTCAATGCAAAGTCTGCCCAATATGTCTACAGATGGGTACGATATGATTGATTTAAAACTTAAACTAGAACAAGCAATAAACCGACTGGATGTTGCAAATAACGAAATAGACAAACTTAGTACAGAAAACACTGAATTAAAGAATCTTCAAAACGACTACTTGAAGCAAATAGAACTGCTTAAGAAACTAGTGCTAGACTCAACCAAAAATAAATCGTTAACAACACCAAGAAAAATGCAACTAAGAACACATATAAGAGTAAATAGCCCTCGTGCTAATGTAAAGAACAGTAACCAAATGACCATACAATCTCCTAGAATTTCACTGAAAAATTTAGAAGACTCAAATCAGAATCACGACGGAATTAAAATAAGTAAAGTAGAAGAAAGTCACTCCGATACAGAAAACTTAACTTTAATCAATGAAGATACAGTGGAAACCCAAAACACAGACGTTATAAACAATAAAAACAAAGAGAAACCTGACAATGTGCAAAGTATAGACGAGCGAAGTGACGGTGACAAACATGTTAAGGACAAACAATATGGGGACAATATTCAAGATAAAGACAAACAAGGTGGAAATAATATACAAGATGTACACAAAGAAAGTGGAAACAATATAAACAAACAAGGTGGAGACAATATACAAGATATCTTTGAAGAAAGAAACAATAGATTAACTCTTACTAGTAAAACACAGGCAGAAAAAAATTATCCAACAAAAGACCGCAGAAAATTATACATACTAGCAGACCAACAAGGCAGAAATACCCAGAGCATTCTGCAAGAGCTCGTCGGCTCTGAATATCTAGTAGTCTGCATTTGGAAGCCCTCGGCTAGCTTAAAATATATATTAAATTGTTGTTATAACGAATTTAAATCTTTAACAAAGCGTGACTATATAGTTGTAGCCGGTGGAATAAATGATTCCAATCCGTATGAATTACAGTTTGAGCTAAATAAATGGGTAGAGACTCTTAGTAACACTAACTTAATATTCTCTGAAATACCTTACAACAAATACCTAAATGTTACAAAGCTAAATTATAATTTGAGGTATGTATGCACCAAATATGACTACGCGTATTATCTTGATCTTAACTTTAATAGATATATACCAAAGGGACGTTACATGAGTTTTTATTTATGTAAGGCATGGCTAAGAGAAATTTTGCGGTTGGACTACAGATTGAAATTTAAAACTTACTCAGATTCACTTAACAGTAATGTCAATACAATTATGACTGACCAAAGTACACAAACGGATGATATAATTAATACTAGTTACCAAATTGAAGATGTAAATGTTAAAGAACCTGCCCTTTCAGTGGAAAATGATGAAAATGAAGATGCGGCGTTTTTTCGTGAGCAAATTTCTTAAGGTGCTCCATCAAAATATTAACGGCCTTGTCAATAAGTCAGACGAACTGGCTATCTATCTGGACGAACTCAGCACCAAAAATATATCAATAGATGTCATCTGTATTACAGAAACCAACATGATTGATGAAGACGTGCTTGAACTAAAGCTAAAAAATTATTCACTGAGTACCTACTGCTGCAGAAATAACAGAAAGGGAGGGGCATGCATTTTAGTACGAGATCACTTGAATATAAAAGCTATAAATGAAGCAAAAAAATATTCAGTAATAGGAACTTTTGAATGCACAGCCATAGAGTTGGTAGATTTCAATATTATTGTTATTTGTATATATAGAGCTCCTAAATACAATGTTGCCAAAATTGACCTATTCATAGACTATTTAGACAAATTTTTGGACTGGATAAAGTCAAAAAAAAAAAGAAATTATTTTATGCGGTGACCTGAACATTGACAGACTAGAAGATAATACCAAATCTAGAAAATTAGAAAACCTACTGAGCTCTTACAACCTCCAATTAGCCCTAAAACAACCTACCAGACTAAAAAGTAGAACATGCTTAGACAACTTTGCGTATAACAAACGTGGCTCCAAATGTGAAGTCATCGAATTGTCACTATCGGACCATACAGCCCAAATACTGCAATATCCAGTTAGAGGTATCTGTGCAGCTAGCTGCTGGTACGTGGAAAAGATAGATTACGCTGAGGCCAACATAAAGAAATTTTACTCCTGCTTAGAACCGCTCTCGTTTTCTGAAGTTTACAGTGGTGAAACTCCTGATGACGCATTTAACAACTTCTGTGACTTGTTCAAATTGCTTTATGACCTCTGCTTTCCTAGCATAAAAGTTAAAATTTCTATACGTCAAAAACCTCAATGGATCTCAAAGGGAATTAAAAGATGCTCTAGACTAAAAAGACAATTATTATGGAAGTACAGAACAACACTAAATGACGAATATAAAAAACAATTCAAGGTCTATTCAAAAAGATTAAAGTCAATTATTAAGTTAACACAAAAATCACAAAACAACTTCTACATAAAAACTGCTGAAAATAAAACAAAAGCTACATGGAAGGTGATAAACAAAAATAAATCCAAGACACATCATGATGAAATACGAAATATAAAAATAGAAAACCGAATAATTAGTAATCCTAGAGAAATTGCCAATGAGTTTAACAAGTTCTTCACTGATGATTGCAGCACACAATCAATATATAATAGTAGCGTACAACTTACCTCAAAACGTTCCATAATAAATTCGTTCTATATGAACCCTACCAGCCCCGAAGACATATTACAAATAATAAAATCACTAAAGGATAGGACTAGTACAGGTTATGATAATATATGTACGAAAATCATAAAACGAGTAGCTACGCTTATATCGCCAGTCCTGAGCTACATCGTAAATTTATGCATTGAGTATGGTATATTTCCTAAAAAACAAAAAACCACTGCAGTTATCCCAATTTTCAAAAATAATGATAGAGAAGATGTTACTTGCTATAGGCCTATTGCACTCATTCCGATATTTAGTAAAATATTTGAAAAAGTTATTTATAATAATCTGATAACCTACCTAGAAAAATATAACCTATTAGCTGATGAACAAGCAGGATTCCGGAAAAATAAATCCATAAACACTGCAATCTATCCGTTTATCGAAAAAATTATGAACGGACTAGACAAAAAGAAAGCTGTATCCGCTCTCTACATGGACATGAGTAAAGCATTCGATAATGTAAACCATGAATTGCTGCTGCTTAAGCTATCATATATGGGGGTGCGTGGGAAACCACTACAACTTCTGAAATCCTATCTAAGTGACAGAACACAATATACAGAGATTACTAGAATAAGTTGTAAGACTAAAAATCAATGTAGATATAGATCTTCTTTAGCAGAAGTACATAAGGGTGTTCCGCAGGGTAGCATACTGGGACCATTACTCTTCATCATTTACATAAACGACTTCCCAGATGCTATTAAAGAACCCATGGTTCTTTTTGCCGACGACAGTACTGCTATATATATACCAGATAATCATAAAATTCACAATATTGACATAAATAAATCTCTTCCGAAGATTGTGGAGTGGCTAGAAAAAAATCAATTAAAGATAAATCTAAGTAAAACATCACTTATGACCTTCAGACACAAAAACGCCAGAATCATACCTGCAATAATACAGTACAATAACACCCATGTTGAAAACATCACAAGTACGAAGTTTTTAGGTTTACACATTGACTATGATCTAAGTTGGAAGACGCACGTATAACATGTAACTAAGAAACTTAATCAGTTCTCCTACGCTTTATACATGCTGAGAAAGGTTGCAAATGAAGAGACTCTACTGACTGCTTATCACGCCCAGGCGGGATCTACGCTGAGGTATGGTGTTATATTTTGGGGTAATGCCACGGGAAAAGACATTGTTTTCAAATCACAGAAAAAATGTGTCAGATCCATTGCAAGTATAAAACCAACTGAAAGCTGTCAACCTTACTTTAAGAAATTCAAAATATTGACATTCCCTTCGTTATACATCTATGAAATTGCAATTTACGTAAAAATGAACTTACACAATTACAAAACGCTAATTGGTAACCGGCACAAAAATACGCTCAGTGCGACTCCTCATAGAACTGCGTTCTTTGGGAATAGTGTAGTCTGTATGGGACCTCTAATTTACAATAAGTTACCATCTAATGTTAAGGAACTAAATGACATCAATGCTTTTAAATGTAATCTAAAGAAATTTCTAATTGACAAGGTGTATTATACCATTAATGAGTTCTTGAATGATAAAACAATTAAATAACTTTGACATATCCCATACCATAATATTCTTGACATTATAAACCTAATATTTGACATATAAATTGTAACTTAAAACTTAATCTAATTATGTACCTACTTAACATTTGCACGCCTTTAAGGCAAGATAAAGAGAACTAAAAATTTTTTTTGTAGTACCTGTATATACCTTTATTTGCAAATAAATGATTGATTGATTGATTGATTGATTGATAGTAAAAAATAGAATTTGATTCAGATTTGGCTAGAATTGTCTATACAGTTAAACCAGTTAGGAGTTTACTGTGCCTCTTCAACAAAAATTTCCTCAACTGTGTCTCCCCTCAACGCTTCAGCTAAAACTTGAGCTGCCCGCACCTTAGCACAGGCATTTTCTCTTAATGGCAGTGCAATATCTGCTCAGCTCAGCAGCCTAATATTTTCATTTAATGCTGCTGTCAGGCTATCGGCAACAGGCGGTCTTGGTGGTCTTGGGGCTCGCACCCGCTCAGGCCGGCATATACGGGGGTGGTTGGGCAGCTCAGGTTGTTGTGGCGGTGGTTGATGAACTCATTGAGGATCTTCTAGCTGAGCAGGCACAGCAAGAGGAACTTCAGCAACAGCAGCAGCAGTATGTTCCATTTGGGGTCTGAAATTAACAATAAATAATTTAAGCAAAAATATTTAATTATATGTATCACTTGGTTTTTAAAGGAAAACTTACCTGCTCTACAGTCGCAAAGCCATACACAGAGGCAGGTCCTACAATTTCCAATATTTTATTGTCCAGATCTGTTAAATCTGTTAAACCAGCGGTTGCTGGTCTGATTTGAAAAATTCTTTCAGTGTTGGATAGTCCATTTATTGAGGAAGGCTATAGGCTACATTTGATCCCGATAGTCCCACGGGATCGGGACTTACGCGGGTGAAACCGCGGGACGCAGCTAGTTGATTCCATAAACTATGACTTGAAAGTTGGAAGTAATATCTTAGCAAAAATGTTTTTTCACAGAACCTCATGGTTTAAAATTGCATTTTATGCAATACCTACTATATTCAGACCCTCTGTGTGGACCTATTTGCGTCGGTAAGGCTTAAATTTACTAGACTTAATCCATTTAACTTATTTATAGTACTAATGAATAGAAAGCTTATTTTTTAGTTTGGTTGAACGCGCTAATCTCAGGAACTTACTGGTCCGAAAATATATTTTTGTGTTTGATAGTCCACATATCGAGGAAGATTAAAGGCTAGTAATGATCCTGATATTCTCGCGCAATCGGGACCTGGGCGGGTAAAGCCGCAGGCACTAGTATTGTTATATAAATAAATCTAATTCCTCTTACGCTATCGAAATAGCAATTATCATAGGTAAATTGCGTCAGAAATAAGACCTACCTTTTGCCAACTGAGCATGAAGCCTCTCCACTCCACAAGCAGTTCCTTTTGCTGCGTTCGTTAGGTCTTATATACATTTTCCGACACAAAACCACAAGAAAACTGATTCAGATGAATTACAAACTACAAAAAGTAAACAAATAATCATAGAGAAATCTAGACGAATAAAGTACTACCAACCTCACAGCATAAACCATTCGTTCTCACTTTTTTATCTGTGAATCCAATTTAGTCCGTGTTTAGTCCTGTCATTTTCAAATTGTAAGTTTAGTTTGTGGACAAAACCGAATAGCATACAAACTTAACTTAAATAGAATAGGTCTGTTTTTGGTTAGGTTAAGTTTTAGTCGGTGGTTTGCTCGAATTGACCCCAATGACCGATGCCCACCACCACCGAACACTTATCGATCGATGCCGATGACCATAGAGACATGATAGTAGATTTCTATTTTACTATGGTTTTTTTTTCTTTGACCATAAAAAATATCCGCGCCCCCCCCCCCATATCAAGGGGGGGGGGTTAGTTTAAAGTTAAATAATAGTTTGTGGGGTTGTGGGTCTTGTCCCACGGCCGCCATCTTGGAAAAAGGGGTTCAAATGGTTTTTATGGTTTTTATGGTAACATTTCAATGGATTAAGTTGTACCAACATCCTTTGATAGAGCCCGCAACGAGGTGGCCGGAGAGCCAATCTAGAGGCAATATTTTGTTCTTGACAGGCATTCATTTCAAATAATTTCATTGATTGTATTGAGCAGTACTCTCAGCGATCGCAGGTTTTTAGATTTAACTACACGGGTAGCCTGCGCCCCCCTGCAAAGGTCTTCGCGCCCCCCCTGGGGGGCGCCCCCCGCACTTAGGGAACCCCTGATATAGAAGAACTTGACCCCGGCTGTTCCAAATTGGCCATATCGGTCTCAGACTAAAAGAGAAAAAAAAACCACAAGTTCATTCTTTTTGTTGGCAACATTGGAAAAAAGCAGTCTTTGACAGCTGTTTGTAGATGGACGGTGTGAATATTACTCATCTCAAAAAATGCTTGAAAAATAATCAATTTCTTAATGATTTCCTTGATAAACAGTATAGAATTGTGTTTTTAAGTTACTATAATTGAATATGGATCAACAAATCAGGATGCATAGACGTCGTGGGCCCAATTTCACCTACGTTAGCGGCTGCGTAAAATACATGATTTTTGTGTTGAATTTTATATTTTGGGTAAGTTAAAATTATAAACTTTGAATAAAAAGTGTAACGTAACGTAATCTTGAAGTTGTTTTTCGATTTGTGTGTAAAAGAAAGTTGTTTAATGTTATAATCGTACAATAGCTCATTGTCCATTGGGAATGAATCATCCTTTTGTTTGACGATTAAATTGTTTCACTTTGGGAAAAAAATCGCGATTCCCACTGCTATCTACATCCGTTCATGAGGCCGATTGTTTAAACATCACCACAATAGGTAGTAAAATCATTAAAACACATTTATTTGGACTTTCAGATAAATCTATCAGATACATAATAGGGTAGACATAAATCGTCATTATATTTATCTTAGATCCTTCTAAGAAACCAGCTAAATAGGAAAATAAACGTCAAAAGTTGCTTAGAGATTACAAAGTTCTTTATGTTGTTCTGGGGGGGGGTGGATCCCACTATTTCCATTATGTAATTCCATTGATCGAAATACTGGGATAGGTTCTTCCACTATTTCATTGGGGTGCCACACGCAAAGCTGTAAGTAGATGGCGCTGGCATCAGATGATCTTTTTTTTTTCGATGATGGTCCTCCAGCAATGGAAACGCTGAGTTTTTTTTTATTCTTTCGGTCTCAGACCGATATGGCCAATTTGGCGCCGAGAGTTGTAAAAAACACCTGTTTGACAGTTCTTAATTCAAAGATAAGATTAGTCGACAAACACCCTCTGCCGGGATAAAAAGTTAGTGTTCCTCCTCATTGCAACAAAAAACGCGGCGCCTAAAAATCGCTTCATCACCTGCTATGATGGCTAGTGTCACAGTCACAGGTGGATAAACAAAATAACTTTTTTTATTTACGTTAAATAATTAAATAAATTCTGTGAACAACACACAGCGCCATCTAGCCCCGTGGTAAGTGACTAAGCTTAAATGCCAGTACCACATTAATTCCACTATTTCCATTTTATTTTTCCACGGAAATAGTGGGATCCACCCTTCTGGAGCATGGGTAATATGTCTTATCGCCAATATCAATCAATAACTTTTGTTTTTCCCCTTAGTTGGTTCCCATTAGGGTATCGAGAACCGGGAACTTATTTGAGAACCGGGATTTCCCGGGATTTTCGGGATTTTGTGTAAACCTCTGTAAGATGCTTTAAGATTTGCTTTGTAACATGTGTACGATGCAATATTTAGCTACATTTCTTTTAATTGAAATAAGTAACCTTTTATAGGTTTCTGTATCCTAAGGGTAAACACTGTCTGTCTGTCACCAGGTTGTATCTCATGAACCGTGATAGCTAGACAGTTATAGCCTTATTAATAAACGTGGAGTAAGGTCGGAGTAGTAAGAACATGCTTTGTCTTTTTCCGTGACAAGAACCTTCAAAGTTGACAGACAGGACAAAAAGTGGTAAAATTACTTCGACCCTACTCCACGTTTATTAATAAGGCTATATAAGTTTTTATACATGATGTTTTTCCGTTGCCGCTATATCAACAACAACATTAGTGCGATTTATTTTTACCACTAGCGCCATCTAGTAATATACTCGCGCCAGTAATAGAATTGAATTCGTGAATTGCGTTCACGAATTTCGATTGGTGCAGTGTTCATTTTAGAGTTCCATACCCAATTGTGATAATGGTACGAAACCCCTTGTGCGCGAGTCCAAATCGTACTTGGCCGGATTTTTACGTCATATCAAATCAATAATTTAATCACAAATTATAATTTAACAAGTATTAAATCAATATTAACATTAGCTAGACAAAATGAAATTCTAAAATCACATAATTGTGTAGTCTCTCATCATTTAGTAGTATCTGGCATAAAACCTAGTTAAAATCAGACTAATCATTTAAATGAAGTAAATCAATGAGTACTAAAATATGGTTTAAATATAAATACAAGTTAGAAAATAAGAATTAAGTGTAAAAATGGTAAAAAACACATTAGTTTTGCTTTCCATCACTCGAAATATATTTTTCCCGAAAATCCCGGTTCTCAGATTTTTATTCCCGGGATTTCCCGGTTCTCTTAAACAGCGAAAGAACCGGGAAATCCCGGGATTTTCGGTACTGGGATTTCCCGGTTCTATACCCTAGTTCCCATGAATTGAGAGGGATAATCCCATGCGGCAATTTATAGAAATTAAATTTGTGTATTATAAATATTATTGACTAATACAGGCAATTGTTTTGATAATGGAAGGTACTTTCAAGCATCCTCAAAAACATATTTTGTTGCAGTTGTTTGGCAGCCTGCTCATTGGTATCGGTTTGTATGCCTTCATTGACAAATGGCAAGCCACCGGACTTATTAAGGTGAGTCTTTTTTAAATGTGTCTAAAACACTATGCACAATATGCACATATTACCCTTCAGAAATGGTTTAAGTGGACTGTAGGTTGTACTGTTGTAATCTTTATAGGTGCACAATAATCACAAAAAGTACAAATTCTTGCAGCTTTGTGCCCATGAGAGAAAAAGCAATGTTGCTACACAGTAGACTACTTTTTAAATACACATAATATTGCCACTTACTCCATACATAAACATTAATGTGCAAAGCTGAGCCTATGCCTAATCTTTCCATGGATGAACTGCAACAATTTGTACTTGGGATTTTTCATGTTGTGACTAAGACACAGTAATTTCCTGCATTTAGAAGTGTTGACAAGTTTGTCCCTTCTTTCTACATTTTATTGTTGGTAAAATATTCATAATTCTAAAAATACATGATGACACTTACACTGACACTACCTAAAACTGACCAAACTAAATTATAAAGAAATTTGTGCATGTGTGTCGTAGGTGTGGGCCGTTTTAGGTAAAGTGTAAGTGTCATCATGTAAGCTTAAAAATGCTTTGATTTTATTAAAACTTGTCGATTCATGAGATTTTCAAGATATTGCCGTTCACATTCCAAATGCTTTGTCCTTTTTATTGTGTTCAGAGTGCAATTCGGGTATTAAAATTGACCAAAATTTAATTTTAACTTAATTGTAATTTAACAAACTATGTACTTTAAATAAAACTAGAACTTGCAACTGAACTGCAATCGAAACATTATAGAAACAAATATCAATTTTTTGGCATATCTCAAATTTGTAATTGAAGATTAACTGCAATTAAATTTTGGTCAATTTTAAAACAAATAAGACAATTTAACCACCATAGATTAATGAAATTATTATGTTACAATACACACACTCAGGCACATAGCACTGCACTGTCCAAATAAACATTTTTCTTCATCTTTCTTTCTTTCACTGCTCATCTTGATGAATCTTGCCATTTCAATGCGAATTTTGATATTCTGAGCGAACATACTTTCTGCTATCATGTATCCAACTTCCTAAATACCTGAATATTGTGTATGTATGATTGTGAATTAATGAAACAGCAGTGAACCGGTGAAACTATCTACTTTAGTTATATTTAAGATATACCGAACCAAGTGTGACGAAACTGCATGTCGATACTATCTACATGCAGTTTCGTCTAGATAGCTGTATTTTCCAAAAAGTCTTAACATATGCACATGAAACCATGAGCCTTAGCTATGTATGTAAAAAACAATGAGCTTCAGCTCCTTGCTTTCCTTGAAATGTCCAGGAAAAATAATATGTAGCTTGAACTTATAACAAAATTAATGGAGCCCTGGGTTTCCCGCTGAATATGAACTATGTTAACAATTGTATAAACAAAGTATTGCTTATCATCATTCGAAACATACGAAACCAACTGACCTCAATAAAACGTGATATCTATACATAAAAGTTATGACATTTAAATCTGGTTTTTTGAATTTTATAATATTGATTAATTCATACCAATAAATACTCGTAACTAGTTGCGTTTCGCGATTTTACGTGCTTAAGTTTCGATTTCGTTTTAGGATGCTTCTCTATAATAAATGAATTAAGAGCCGTATTTCCCAGACTATATTATTCAATTATCAAAAAAAAAAAAACATTTTATCTTTGTAAAATCTAAATGCGCCTATATCTTTATATCGCTTTGACTTTATACCTTGTTTTTATTTACCTAAAAGGGATCTTGAAATGACCCGTTTCTGAGAAAATCAGTGCTGGTGACACACAGACAGACTTACTTCTCCGTCTCAACAAGTGAGTGATCTTGTAAAAATTGACCTTTTTTTAGAAAACAAAATATTATAGCTGCAATCTAAGGTCTAGCCAATGTATTGCTTTTTTTTTTGATTCGTGGTCTAGACTGATGTGAAACCACTGAATTGTACATAATAGTATTTGGCAGCTAACTAGCAAAGCGAATTCCATTGACTAAAGATATACTCACTTACTTATAAACAATGACTAAGTTTACGTAACGTTTGTCTCTGTTTCGGAGCTCAGTTTCAATACACTATGTCATACATACATACATCGTTGGATAATTAGATAAACAGGTTTTTTGAAAAAGAAAAAAACCGAATGAATTTGAGTCACCCCGGCACCCGAGCTTCTAATGAGACTTATGTCCGACCGTTTTGTTTGGCCTGTAATTGCCAAAGATTGCCGTCGTTGGTGCCAAACTTGCATCGCCTGTCAGCGCAGTAAGGTGACTTGGCACAAACATGCCCCAACTGGACACATATTATCTAGTCTCATATTGACTCAAACCTAACTTATTTCAGTAAGATTGAAAAATATCATAGCCAATATCTAATTAGGAAAAAAAACCTAAGATTTTCCCAAAAAATCTGTTTGTCAAATTATCCTACGACACATACACCAACCGCGGTAGCCTCCACCGGACCGCTCCCGAACCGCCCCCGGACCGCTCATATTACCGCTACCTGTATTCTGAGCTTTATAGCCACTAATATACATATCGGAAGTGAAAGCGGCGCGCCCTGTACTGATGTAATATATGTTTTAACATTCAAATTCACACCTGTGTAATACATAACGTATGTTAATATTGTGTTTGCGTCGTGTTATCTCACCTTTAAGAAGCTGTGCGATAACAAAATAAATTTACTTTCCATACAAAATTGTAAGTTTCTTGTTTTATTGAAAGTTATATTCATAAACGCCTAGAAATTATGGCTACCTATTTCGTAAATTTATTTTGCACTAGCTGCGCCCCGCGGTTTCACTCGCGTAAGTCCCGATCCCGTGGGAATATCGGGATCAAAATAGCCTAAGTTACTCAGGGTGTTCTAATGGTAATAGAATTTTTAAAATCGGTCCTGTTGTTTATGAGTTTATTCATAACAAACATAAAGACGCACACACACACACACACACACACACACACAAAAATACAAATCTTTCCTCTTTATAATATTAGTATAGATTTGTGATTGAATCCTTAGTACCATCTCCGCCGGTTATTTCTTCATATCAGATGTTGCAAGTAAATAATTTGATATGGTCTAGCTAGACATAAATTATACTACTATCCCCCTTACTTATAAACGATGATTAACAACTGCATAAACTATGTATTGTTTGTCTTTTACATAAAGTTTTAAAATATGACTGACAGAAACAAACGTTACATAACTTAGTCATCTGTTAGTCATCGCTTATAAGAAAAACACATCTTCAAATTGGTGCCTCGAAATTTTATTAATTTTTCCTTAATTTTAAACAGCAATTTACGTTTGTTTCCAGTTGGACACAGTGTACGATGTAATGTTGAACATAAGCCTGGTGATCGCCTTGCTCGGTGGTGTCGTATTCATAGTCAGCTTCGCCGGCTGCGTGGGCGCACTCAGAGAGAACACTTGCCTGCTCAAATTTGTGAGTCACTTTATTATAACATCCTCTTAATATAAATAATGTAGGTATTTCAAAAGTATGAATAAGCAAATTAAGTTAGCTTGTCGGACTATTGGTAGGTGTGTTCTACAAAATGTAGTTTATTTATCCGACTGTGGGGGATTCCAAAACGAGGGTTATGTGTTTAACCTGTACTCACGTTTGTATGTGAGTTGGTATATCCGCTCGACACCTAGACACTCGATGGTTCAACCAATTGTGTTAAATGATACGTCATTTGATACGTTTTGATGATGCGAGTGTCACATTGAAATTAAGGAATGCATTTTTTCATTGGAGATCTTAGATGAAAACAAAAATAGTAGATACGGTATATTCTAACATTGCGTATTCGAAAAATGAGCTAGAAACACCTACATGCATTTTTAGAAAATTGTTGTATTTAAAAACATTTGTCTTTAAGAATGATTCAGGCATTAGTAAATAAGCAATAAGACAATCTTATGGATTTCAAAAAGATGACAGATTGTGACAGCACGTCCTCACGCGGCAACGGTTCGACATACGACTGAGGCTAGTGCGTCAGCTAGACGCAGTTTTATCGTCTCATTTTCCGAGATACCGTGGTACCGTATCTTTATTTTTTTGTTTTAATCTAAGTTGGAAATACGAACCATTTAAAGAGATGAAACCTGAGCTATTGTAGTGCCGGGATGCCATTAGAAAGTTGATCTACAGATAGTACCCATAGTATAGGGCTAGATTGCATTTTATTCATCTAGAAATGTAGATAAGCATACTTACCTATTTGGTAAGTACTTACCTACATCTATTATATACTAGTTGCGCCCCGCGGTTTCACCCGGGTAAGTCCCGGTCCCGCCGGAATATTGGGATAAAATACATGGCCTATGTGTTATTCTAGGTCTCCAGCTATGTATATTCCAAGTTTCATCGCAATCGGTTCAGTAGTTTTTGCGTGAAAGAGTAACAAACATCCAAACATTCATACAAACTTTCACATTTATAATATTAGTAATAAGTAGGATTAAATTCAAAGTCCTGACTGATCTTTATATCAACGCAGAGCCCAAACCGCTGGAACTACAGACATGAAATTTGGAGAGTGTGTCCTTGAGTAGGCAACCACTAAGAAAGGGTTTTTGGAGACACCTCGCGGGATCGCGACTTACGCGGTTGTAACCGCGGGAGGCAGCTAGTAATATATAAAGTTCAAAGTCCTGACTGATCTATATATCAATGCAGAGCCCAAACCGCTGGAACTACAGACATGAAATTTGGAGAGTGTGTCCTTGAGTAGGCAACCACTAAGAAAGGGTTTTTGGAGACACCTCGCGGGATCGCGACTTACGCGGTTGTAACCGCGGGAGGCAGCTAGTAATATATAAAGTTCAAAGTCCTGACTGATCTATATATCAATGCAGAGCCCAAACCGCTGGAACTACAGACATGAAATTTGGAGAGTGTGTCCTTGAGTAGGCAACCACTAAGAAAGGGTTTTTGGAGACACCTCGCGGGATCGCGACTTACGCGGTTGTAACCGCGGGAAGCAGCTAGTAATATATAAAGTTCAAAGTCCTGACTGATCTATATATCAATGCAGAGCCCAAACCGCTGGAACTACAGACATGAAATTTGGAGAGTGTGTCCTTGAGTAGGCAACCACTAAGAAAGGGTTTTTGGAGACACCTCGCGGGATCGCGACTTACGCGGTTGTAACCGCGGGAGGCAGCTAGTAATATATAAAGTTCAAAGTCCTGACTGATCTATATATCAATGCAGAGCCCAAACCGCTGGAACTACAGACATGAAATTTGGAGAGTGTGTCCTTGAGTAGGCAACCACTAAGAAAGGGTTTTTGGAGACACCTCGCGGGATCGCGACTTACGCGGTTGAAACCGCGGGAGGCAGCTAGTAATATATAAAGTTCAAAGTCCTGACTGATCTATATATCAATGCAGAGCCCAAACCGCTGGAACTACAGACATGAAATTTGGAGAGTGTGTCCTTGAGTAGGCAACCACTAAGAAAGGGTTTTTGGAGACACCTCGCGGGATCGCGACTTACGCGGTTGAAACCGCGGGAGGCAGCTAGTAATATATAAAGTTCAAAGTCCTGACTGATCTATATATCAATGCAGAGCCCAAACCGCTGGAACTACAGACATGAAATTTGGAGAGTGTGTCCTTGAGTAGGCAACCACTAAGAAAGGGTTTTTGGAGACACCTCGCGGGATCGCGACTTACGCGGTTGAAACCGCGGGAGGCAGCTAGTAATATATAAAGTTCAAAGTCCTGACTGATCTATATATCAATGCAGAGCCCAAACCGCTGGAACTACAGACATGAAATTTGGAGAGTGTGTCCTTGAGTAGGCAACCACTAAGAAAGGGTTTTTGGAGACACCTCGCGGGATCGCGACTTACGCGGTTGAAACCGCGGGAGGCAGCTAGTAATATATAAAGTTCAAAGTCCTGACTGATCTATATATCAATGCAGAGCCCAAACCGCTGATCCTACAGCCATGACATTTGGAGAGTGTGTTCTTTATGATGTGTAGCCATTCACTAAGAAAGGGTTTTTGGAGACACCTCGCGGGATCGCGACTTACGCGGTTGAAACCGCGAGAGGCAGCTAGTAATATATAAAGTTCAAAGTCCTGACTGATCTATATATCAATGCAGAGCCCAAACCGCTGATCCTACAGCCATGACATTTGGAGAGTGTGTTCTTTATGATGTGTAGCCATTCACTAAGAAAGGGTTTTTGGAGACACCTCGCGGGATCGCGACTTACGCGGTTAAAACCGCGAGAGGCAGCTAGTAATATATAAAGTTCAAAGTCCTGACTGATCTATATATCAATGCAGAGCCCAAACCGCTGATCCTACAGCCATGACATTTGGAGAGTGTGTTCTTTATGATGTGTAGCCATTCACTAAGAAAGGGTTTTTGGAGACACCTCGCGGGATCGCGACTTACGCGGTTGAAACCGCGGGAGGCAGCTAGTAATATATAAAGTTCAAAGTCCTGACTGATCTATATATCAATGCAGAGCCTAAACCGCTGATCCTACAGCCATGGCATTTGGAGAGGGTGTTCTTTATGATGTGTAGCCATTCACTAAGAAAGGGTTTTTGGAGACACCTCGCGGGATCGGGAATTACGCGGGTGAAACCGCGGGAAGCAGCTAGTACTCTTATATAATTTTAATAACTGCGTTCTAATCAATTTCCTTTACCTATCTTCTATCTATATATCTATACTAATCTATACTAATATTATAAAGCGGAAGAGTTTGTTTGTTTGAACGCGCTAATCTCAGGAACCGCTGGTCCGATTCGAAGAATTTTTTAGTGTTGGATAGTCCATTTATTGAGGAAGGCTATAGGCTACTTTGATCCCGATATTCCCACGGGATCGGGACTTAAGCGGGTGAAACCGCGGGACGCAGCTAGTTTCTATATAAAATGTGGTTGTTACAGTACTCGCTATGCCTGCTCATCTTATTCCTGGTGGAGATGGGCGGTGCGGTCTGCGGGTTCGTGTTCCCTCGCTCCGTGCACCCGTTCCTTGAGCTCAGCTTCACGGAGCGAATTGTTCACGCGTATAGAGACGACCCTGACCTGCAGAACTTCATCGACTTCGCTCAACGTGATGTAAGTTGCGTTTTGTAAGCGGTAGCGGAGCGTTTGACAACTTGCCGGCTTTCCACTGCGAGCGGAGTCATTAATGTGTCAGTTCAACATACAACGGTTGTTTTCTTAGTCATACAACTCTTTCGTGCTATGGGAGGGTAAATAAACTAAATTTGATTCTACAGTGTCATTTTTTACATATTTTTCTAATAGTATTCAAATGACTTTTTGACCAAGTTTAATGAATTATTGACATAAAAATATGGATTATATGTAAAAGGCACACTTGTTAGATGTTTTTATTCTGAGATATTTTATTTTTAAATTTCTGACAATGATGGAAATGACAATAGTAGTAATGATATTCTTATTTCTGGAAATGACATGACGTGACTGGTAATGATTTGATGTAACAAAAATATATGTATGTTAAAGATCAAGTATACAAGTTGATTCTTATGTTTTGTAAAAGATTAATAGATCAGAACTCAGGATTTGTAAATAAAATATCACTTAAAATCAACACAACTTTTATTTCTTTAATAATACTTCAGTAATTCTTTGGTACAATCAGATATTAAACTAAACATAATCAAGTTTTGTCGTTTTCTCTAAACAATATTTAGACTTCTAAAGCTTTCATGATTAACAAATATGCTTTCAACAATCAATCTAGACCTATATCAAAACCCAACACTTAATTAAAAGGAACTTTTTGTTTCACAACAAACAATATTTTGTCGATTTCTATAAAAAATAATTAACTTCTAAAATCTTTCATGATAAGCCAATCTGCTTTCAACAATCATTATAGAGCAAATACCTAAATTAAAACTCAACACTTAATTAAAAGGAACTTTTTGTTTCACAAAATAACAATATTTTGTCGATTTTTATAAAAAATAATTCACTTCTAAAATCTTTCATGATTAACAAATATGCTTTCAACAATCAATCTAGAGCAAATACCTAAATTAAAACTCAACACTTAATTAAAAGGAACTTTTTGTTTCACAAAATAACAATATTTTGTCGATTTTTATAAAAAATAATTCACTTCTAAAATCTTTCATGATTAACAAATATGCTTTCAACAATCAATCTAGAGCAAATACCTAAATTAAAACTCAACACTTAATTAAAAGGAACTTTTTGTTTCACAAAATAACAATATTTTGTCGATTTTTATAAAAAATAATTCACTTCTAAAATCTTTCATGATTAACATTTGTTAATCATGAAATATTGATTTGATCTAGATTGATTGTTGAAAGCATATTTATGCTTTCAACAATCAATCTAGAGCAAATACCTAAATTAAAACTAGACACTTAATTCAAAGGAACTTTTTGTTTCACAAAATAACACTATTTTGTCGATTTCTCTGAATATTAATAACTTCTAAAGGCTTTTATGATTAAAAAATATGGCTTCAACAATCAAACCTTGCTAGAGCATGTAAGTATATCAAAATTCTTAATTTAAAGAAACTTTTTTGTTTGACAAAATAATAATATTTTTTGGTGTACTAGAAACTATATTGGCAGTATTGGGGGATGTATTTGTTATATTAGTAAGAATACGGCGAGATTTGTACGTCCTAACAAGAGGTGCTACATATTCGGAGGTATTTGGTTCTCCAGAACTTGGCCCAGGGCATTCTTCTTCAGTTGTACAAAAGTAGAGGTTTTTCGAAAATCCTAAATGTTTATCATGAACACACATATAAGCACAATCAAAGCAGCTGGCTTTTCTATAGACAAGATTAAATAAACCTTGTTTCCATAATACTTGGTGAACGTTTAATGTGCCCTGGAAAGGTTTCAAGTTTTTGGGAAGTAGAGCATCTTTGACTAAAACCTCATCTTCCGTGACCGTCATTAATGTAATATTTTCAGTGTTCTGTTTTACAATGTCTATGAATTGATCAAATGTGCTGACGTCTTGGCCAAAAGTCACAAGATTATCCGCAGTCCGCTTTAGCACTCCTCCAATCCCATCTGGGGCCCCTTTCCCATGTCCAGCTTCACTGTAATTCCAGGTTATTTCTTTTAATTGTGGAAAATCCTTACAAAGAACTGAAATTATGTAGAAGATATATTTATTGCGATACTGGGAACTTGGAGAATCAGATTGGAAATGGATGGTACTTATAAAAGGATTTATTTCTATAGCCAGCTTAATCATGGGTATTAGGTGCGCCCAAATGGCTGCAGCGTCGTGTCTCAAGCACTGGCTAACTGTACATGCACAGGTAGTACCAATGCAACTACGATGGAAGTCGTAGGTATATATTACACCGGTGTGCAAACATATCTCTTTACGGCTTGGTCCAAAATGAAGACTCTGCACTTCTTTTCCGTACTTAAGTCCAAAGTTTTCGGAGAAGTCTATATGTATGAATACCTCTGTCACAATTAAATTATCTTTCTTGTGTTTCGCGGTGTTGTATTGTGCGTTTATAATAAATGCGTGTTTGAAGAAATTTGGTAGCTGGTAATCTAATTTTTCCATAACTTGTAGTGGAGTCATTTCATTTGCCTTTTTCGTCGTAATATATTGAGTTTTCATACCCTTCTTAGTCTTCACAGTTTCTTTGCAACGAACCCACTGGTGGAGTGTAAGGCTTTGATCATTGGTGAATTCTTTATAGGATAAAACTTTATTCTTGCATGAAGAGCAGTCTCTTTTCAAACAATCATCGTTGTATTGAGAACAACACAGGGACTCTAAAAGCTGTGCAGAATTACTCTCCTTTATTATATTTGCTTTATGCAGACATAGAACTGCCAAATCTATATTGCTATGAGTTATGCAGGCACAAGTATCCCTGAGTGCTTTGCTAGGAAAGATTACCCAAAATGGTCGATGTCTGCAGAAGAAAGCATAACTTATAGGAATTCCATGCTCTGATATAAATTTGTTGTGTAATTGTTTTATGGGTAAAATTAATTGTCTTTTTTGTTTTTGAATCTTATTTCGAGTGATGTACTGCTTTTTGCCGGGAATAACTATGCTGTTGGAATCGTCTTCAAAGAATTTCTTAATAACTATTGGTAATCTTTGAATTGTTCGTGTTTCTTGAGCTGTTCGCGTGTCTTTCACTTTATTACCCCGTTTCTCTATCTTTTTAGGGTTCCGTACCTAAAGGTAAAAACGGGACCCTATTACTGAGACTTCGCTGTCTGTCTGTCCGTCCGTCCGTCCGTCCGTCCGTCTGTCCGTCTGTCCGTCTGTCACCAGGCTGTATCTCATGAACCGTAATAGCTAGAAGGTTGAAATTTTCACAGAAGATGTATTTCGGTTGCCGCTACAACAACAAATACTAAAAACGAAATAAAACAATTATTTAAAAGGGGCTCCCATACAACAAACGTGTTTCAAAAATAACAAGGAGTCGAGTCAGGACAGGAGGGACAGGAGGACAAATCGAGTTGGTCATGGAATTCAAAATGGCTGCCCTATCTGTCAAATATACCAGTCTGCCTTACTTACCAAAGAGTTTATTTTATGTTTCAGATTTTCTTTGTGCCAAGGTTTTTTTTTTCAGTGATTCGGTCGTTTGATGGGAGTAAGAATCGAAGATAAATATTTCATATTTTCCTATAAAATTTAAAAATTGGTTGTTGTAAACCATTTTAGGGTTCCATATCCAATTGTGATAGTGGTACGGAACCCTTTATGCGCGAGTGTCGCACTTGCCCCGTTTTTTGAAACCAATTTTGTTTTATTCACTGCCATCTTTCTTAACTTCTTTTTCAGACTTTCATTTTGTTTTCTTAAATCTTGTATAATATTAATTAACGCTTTACGTTTTTTTTGTTCTATGTATCTTATGCGTCTTATTTTCATAGCTGACGAGTTTAGAGGATCTTTTATAGCTGTAGTTGTTTGTGTTGTCTCTTTAACTGATATATCTTCTTGGTTCTGATGTTCGACGAGTACTACTTCTGGTAACTTAGTTTCATTTATTTTACCTTTTTTATTTTCCCTGTATCTCTTTGATGCTTCACGCCACTTTTTCCTTTGTTGCCTTTGATCCCTTGGCGATTGTTCATCAATAGGAATAACTTGTCCCTTTTCTTTCTTCTTTCTATATCGTTGTCTTTCCTTTTCTTTCTCTCTTTCGTACATTTCTGGATCGTTTTTTAGTTCTGCGTACCTTTTACGCTTGTAGGCTGCTAGATTGGCGGTCAATGTCCTTTTGTTCATGATTACCAGACCTAGAACAATATTTTCTGTGTACTTATTATTAGACAAATATATTTTATACTTAGCCCCCCATAAAACAAGCCTAGTTGTTTAGCTTGTGGCTAGAAGGCAATGTGTGATTTGTCTGCAATATTTTAACTAATATTATAAAGAGGTAACGTTAGTAACATGTAGGTACTTTGGGGGTAATCTCAAAAAGAACTGCACTGGACCGATTTGCATGGGATTTTGTATACTTAGAGATAATTTGATGGTAGCTGAGTGTCATTGGGTGCTCATCTTACGAGTATAACTACGAGGCGTAACTTGTGATGCATAATAGTACAAATCCGAGACTGGAGACGAGAGCTGGAATCCGTCTTGGACCAGTACTATTTCATTTATCTCAGTAATGAGTAAATAGCCCCTGGCTTCACTAACTATAAATCTTAAAGATACAAAATTACACGAAGTTATCATTACCGGTAATCACTAATCATTTCCGTCTTTAACATTTTACTAGAGATGATGTTACTGGAAATGACATTATCTTGTTCAAGTCGAAACATGCTCTAAAATACAGTTTCCTACGTAAAAATAATAACCTCAAATGACACACGCGAGCAGTTATAATATATGTAAAAAGTAATAGATAAATGGATTCAATACTTACAGTTTAATCCGTCCTTTTGGAAATGATGTGCATGCGTGACAATCGTATTCCGTAACTTTAAACAATAAATTTAGGTAGCCAATTACACTGCAATCACGCATCCACTTGCTATGCGGCCTGTTGGGGAACTGAGGAAGATGCGGGCGCGGTCCGAAATGCGCTTTGTGCCACAGAGTAAGAAAAAAATGCTGTTTGACGCACTTTTACGGAAATGATGTAAATATCGTAACATTTCGTGTATCATATATTTTGAACTTAATTTGATAGTTAACTTTCAAAAGCTTTAGCAGTAATTAATCTTTGTTTTATAGTTATTTTGAAGTAATTTTGAAAAACGCAGTCGTGTAACTCTTTTAGGTATAATTTTGGTATTTAAAGTAAGATAGTAAGACTTTTCGTCGGGTTGGAAATGACGTTAGGTGCTTCTTTTGTTAATTTTCAAAAAATACGTAATGTTCACGGACGTAAAAATATTGACGTCTTTAAATATAATATAAAAGCAAACATTTGCATTTAATTTAAATTACTTAGACCCATCGATAACGGCGTATTTGGTGAAGAACTTTTTTTTTGTCTGATTAGTTTATTTACCCGGGAACAATCGTTGGATGTTAAACTGACACATTTTTAACTCCGCTCCGCTCGTAGTGGAAAGCCGGCATGAGGGGACTGTCTACATACTCTTTTCTCCATACAAGCTTTACGAACGTTGTCGACTGTTTTCTCCCTGGATAAAGATTTTAGAAAAAAATATGTTTATGCCTTAGTCCTATATCAGCCATGACCATGCCCCTACGTTTTAATTTTTTAAATTTCTAATTTTTCTGAGTGTTATTTCCGAGGCGACGCGGCGACGTCGCAACTCGAGCAAACTACCGCGCGGTTATGAGTTATGTTAAGTTATGGTTCACCTTAAGAGGACAGTCTACCTACTCTTTCTCCATACAAACTTAGTCGACAGATTCCTCCCGAGATAAAGACACTTTAGCAAATATTATGTTTATGCCATAAAACCTATATCTGCCATGACTATTCCCCTACGTTTTAGTTTTTTTCATTGTCTAATTACGCTGGAAAAATTAAAAAAATGTTTCGTCGTTTTATTTCATTTCGAATGAATATTTTGGAAAACCTTGTGGTGGGGACCCTATAAAAGTAAAATCTTAATCCGAGTAATATCGATATTAAGGTAGAATACTAAATTTTTCATAATTTATTTTGTTTGTATGGAAATGGTAACAGTCGCCACGTTCTTGCAGCAGCAGATGGTTAGTGATGATGTTGTCTGTAGGTAGGTACATACCAAACGAATGAAAGCAAGCGAAGGTTAACGTATAAAAGGCAACAAAAACACGTTATTGTTATAGCTGCAATAGAGAAACGTCATCTGTGAAAATTTAACTGTCTAGCTATTACGGTCCATGAGGTACACAGCCTGTTGACAGACTTATTGACGGACAATGGAGTCTTAGTAAATAGGTCCCGTTTTTTTACCTTTTGGATACAAAAACCTATAATCAAAAATAATCTTTGGGTGTCTCTAAGAATAATATGTACTTATGTAAATATAAATATACGTATTGTATCAGTTGTCTAGTCACCGTAACTCAAGTTTAGTAAACATGGCTATGTATTATAATTGTATCTATCTTTGTATATAAAATTCATAATCTTTGGGTGTCTCTAAGAATAATATGTATGTAAATATAAATATAAGTATTGTTTCAGTTGTCTAGTCACCGTAACTCAAGTTTAGTAAACATGGCAGACTGTACTATGTATTATAATTTTATCTATCTATGTATATCAAATTCAATGTTCTGACTGATTGACTCTACTATATCAACGCAGAGCCCAAACCCCTGGAAGGTTACTTCGGTTCGTTTCGATACGACAACGATACTGTCATAACGATGGTTCTACTGTCACCCTACTATCAGAATGTGACAGTAGAATCATCGTATCGACAGTATCGATGTCGTATCGAAACGAACTGCAGTAACCCTCCTGTTCCTAGAGACATGAAATTTGGAGAGTGTGTTCTTTTTGGTGTGTAAGAAACTCCACTAATAATGGGTTTTTGGATAATCCTGCGGGATCGAGCGGGCGGGTGAAACCGCGGGGCGCAGCTTGTTATTTATATTTATCTTTTCCACTTCCAGTTCCACTGCTGCGGTCTAACATCGGACGGTTACATGGATTGGTCGAAGAACGAATACTTCAACTGTTCTTCGCCATCCGTGGAGCGGTGCGGGGTTCCTTTCTCATGCTGCATCAACGCTACCGACATATCCAGTGGTCTGGTCAATATCATGTGTGGATATGGAGCTCAGAACTATCCGGTGAGTCGTTGACTTGAGACTGACGCCTGATAGCTGATGACTGATGACTGACGGATGACGGAGTAACAAAAAATGAGTATTTATTTCAGTAGCGGCATGCTACAGTTTGGTTCTTCCTCATGTTATATAGGAGTCCGTTCACACAGACCGGCGCGTAGAGAGCAGATTTTTTATGACATTTAAACAGAATGTCCGGCACACTATCGTCTCACAGTGAGAGAGTTCATAGACAACGCGTTCCCAACTAGAGAGTTCACAAACTCGTAGATTAGATGACTTACCCCCGTTTCATAGGCTCCACCTGTCGCGCACATTATGTATTGGAACTATGGGAGATGTTTTTGAACAAATTCTAAATAAAATAAAATAAAAATGTGCTTATTTTTTCCTTTGAATTTTCACTCCATTTTCCCCATAAGCCTTATTTTTGACAAGTTGGTAGATTTTTATGCTACATGGAATACACTGTTGTAATAAGGGATGTCAAGAGCAGTTTTTAAAAGTATTTAAACTCCTCGATCACTATTAGTTTTTTTTTTAGAATGATGTTTAGTTGACTTTTCGGACAACATTTTTTTAATTTCTTAACTTTGAGAGCCCATAGCTAATTATTTTCTCATTATTTTGGATTAACAATGCCTTCGATAGATCAAGGATATATCTGGGACCAACATGGAATAAAAAGTTTAAGCGAAAACATGTACAAAAAAAGTTGTAAGGGTAAAGAGGTAAAATTGCTCGAAATCGAAGTGCGAAACTCGCGCACGAAGGGTTCCATACCACTATCACAATTGGGTACCGAACCCTAAAATCGTTTACCAATTTTTAAAATTTGATAGGTAGGTAAATGTGACATATTTAGCTTCGAGTCTTACTTCCATCATACGACCACACCACGAAAAAAAATAAAAAAACTTTGGCACAAAGACAATCTGAAACTTATAATTATGAAACTCTTTGGTAAGTGAAGGCAGACTGGTATATATGTTATAGGCAATGTGTATAATCCGGCATTGTATAGAATGCCTAGGCATTGTATACATTGCCTAAAACGTTCAGGCAATGTGTATAATACGATTCATTTCATACATTGCCTAGGTATTGTATAAAATGCCCGAAGCGCATCAGGCAATGTGTATAATGAACGACGGCAGCGGTCGCCGAAGCGCCTAATACTATAAATAAAAACATTATTAACATTTATTTCATATACAGTGCGGTATTTATACATCACGCCTTTTTTATTTACAGAATAAGGCGCTTTTTTTTTTTTAACGTGGGGAATCTCCTTAAGACCGTCAGGCCGCTCCCGGGGGAGAGCGGCCCGGTTTGTGGGGGTCCCCCCGGCCAAGATTGTGTGCGGCCGGGGTATACCCACTAAACCCCTCGGTGTCCGTCTTCTCCGCTAAGTGTGGGGACAGACTGGAAACGCTCTCGCATACTACCGTCTGCCCCACAGCGGTTGGCCGCGTCCGGTCTCCTCGCCAAAAACCTCCGTAGGACGTTAACCCTCACGAGGGGCGGCGTGGACACGCCGCCGCCACCTCAGGCTCAGTGTTTGGCGACGAACTCCCCCGAGTCCGCCGCCAAGAGCCGTTTAGGGGAACCAGGGATGTCTGGACACTCCTGTTTCCCCTGCAACGGGTGAGGTCTGTGGCCCAGTCGCCGACCACTTTTCGGCTGCAGGGGATAGGGCGAGCGGCAACGACACACCGAAACGCCTCTTCCCCTGCAGCCCCACCGCGTCCGCTATCTAAAGGTGGCGGCCCCGCCGAGGCCGCGGCAGATAGGGAGAGCGGCAACGAAACACCGACACTCCTCTCCTGTCGCGGCCCCGAAACCTCTAGCCGCAAGCCGAAGCTCAAGCGGCTCCTCCTCGGGTGGGTTCCTCTTCGCTTCACCGTGGGTGACCAAGCCACGGTTACTAAGCCCCCCCGCCACGACAAGGCGGGAACCCTTCGGGGGGGTTCTAACATTAACCTAACCTAACCAAGTCGGGGTGCTCCGTTTAGTTTTTCCGTGCTTTAGATAGTTAGATAGCATCGGGATTTTAACTGTAAATATTTTAATATTAGATACCTATTCGAATACGTACCTCCCCAAACCCCCTGCTAATTGCTAGCGCCTTATTCTGTAAATAAAAAAGGCGTGATGTATAAAAATCGAAACGCTGTCTACGCAAAAAAACACGTTACATACATTACCTATGCGTCAACCGGCATTCTATACAATGCCTAGGTATTCCATACATTTCCTAGGTAAAGTGTAAAATAGTTTGAACATTCAATATCATTTCACACATTGCCTGGACGACCCCGGCATTCTATACAATACCTAGGAAATGTATAGAATGCCTGCATTATACACATTGCCTATCTTACTATATCTTACTATCTTACTATATCTTACTATCTTACTATATATATATATATATATATATATATATATATATATATATATATAATATTATAAATGCGAAAGTAACTCTGTCTGTCTGTCTGTTACGCTTTCACGCCTAAACCGCTGAACCGATATTGATGAATTTTGGTATAGAGATAAATAGGACCTCGGAGAAGGACATAGGCTACTTTTGATCCCGTAAATCCCGCGGGATCGGGACTTAGGTAACAGCGCTTTCACCTCTAAACCGCTGAACCGATTTTGATAAATTTTGGTATAGAGATAGATGGGACCTCGGACAAGGACATAGGCTACTTTTGATCCCGTAAATCCCGCGGGATCGGGACTTAGGTCGTATACCTGAACCGATTTTTAATAAATTTTGGTATAGAGATAGATGGGACCTCGGAGAAGGACATAGGCTACTTTTGATCCCGTAAATCCCGCGGGATCGGGAATTAGGTAACAGCGCTTTTACGCCTAAGCCGCTGAACCGATTTTGATAAATTTTGGTATTGAGATAGATGGGACCTCGAACAAGGACATAGGCTACTTTTGATCCCGTAAATCCCGCGGGATCGGGACTTAGATCGTATACCTGAACCAATTTTGATAAATTTTGGTATAGAGATAGATGGAACCTCGGAGGAGGACATAGGCTACTTTTGATCCCGTAAATCCCGCGGGATCGGGACTTAGGTAACAGCGCTTTCACCTCTAAACCGCTGAACCGATTTTGATAAATTTTGGTATTAAGATAGATGGGACCTCGGACAAGGACATAGGCTACTTTTGATCCCGTAAATCCCGCGGGATCGGGACTTAGGTCGTATACCTGAACCGATTTTTAATAAATTTTGGTATAGAGATAGATGGGACCTCGGAGAAGGACATAGGCTACTTTTGATCCCGTAAATCCCGCGGGATCGGGAATTAGGTAACAGCGCTTTCACGCCTAAGCCGCTGAACCGATTTTGATAAATTTTGGTATTGAGATAGATGGGACCTCGAACAAGGACATAGGCTACTTTTGATCCCGTAAATCCCGCGGGATCGGGACTTAGGTCGTATACCTGAACCGATTTTGATAAATTTTGGTATAGAGATAGATGGGACCTCGGAGAAGGACATAGGCTACTTTTGATCCCGTAAATCCCGCGGGATCGGTACTTAGGTAACAGCGCTTTCACGCCTAAACCGCTGAACCGATTTTGATAAATTTTGGTATAGAGATAGATGGAACCTCGGAGAAGGACATAGGCTACTTTTGATCCCGTAAATCCCGCGGAATCGGGACTTAGGTCGTATACCTGAACCGATTTTGATAAATTTTGGTATAGAGATAGATGGGACCTCGGAGAAGGACATAGGCTACTTTTGATCCCGTAAATCCCGCAGGATCGGGAATTAGGTAACAGCGCTTTCACGCCTAAGCCGCTGAACCGATTTTGATAAATTTTGGTATTGAGATAGATGGGACCTCGGACAAGGACATAGGCTACTTTTGATCCCGTAAATCCCGCGGGATCGGGACTTAGGTCGTATACCTGAACCGATTTTGATAAATTTTGGTATAGAGATAGATGGAACCTCGGAGAAGGACATAGGCTACTTTTGATCCCGTAAATCCCGCGGGATCGGGACTTAGGTCGTATACCTGAACCGATTTTGATAATTTTTGTATAGAGATAGATGAGACCTCGGAGAAGGGCATAGCTAAAAGTAATAAACACCACGAGATTAAAACCGAAAAAATTCTTTAATTTCAATACAACATCGCTAAAAGAGAAAAAAAACTATACTTACTTACATTTATTTATTTTTAGAGATTAGCTTATCGAAAAAAGGACTATGTAATAATTCTACGCCGACGAAGTCGCGGGTACCAGCTAGTAACATATATATTTGACAGATAGGGCAGCCATTTTGAATTTCATGACCTACTCGATTCGTTGTTTTTGAAACACGTTTGTTGCTTGTTGTAACAAATTAAAACAAATATTTAAGGGGGGCTCCCTTAAATATTTGTTTTAATTTGTTTTTAGTATTTGTTGTTGTAGCGGCAACCGAAATACATCTTCTGTGAAAATTTCAACCGTCTAGCTATTACGGTTCATGAGATACAGCCTGGTGACAGACGGACAGACGGACGGACAGACAGCGAAGTCTCAGTAATAGGGTCCCGTTTACCCTCTTGGTACGGAACCCTAAAAAGTACTGATTCGTAATTTTTTTTCTAAACTTATTTACCGATTAACCAACATACTATTTGCGGTATGTTACTTATTCATATTCCCATTAAAATCATGGTAAGTTTATTTCACATCATGATTTATTTACATAGCGCCCCGCGGTTTCTCCCGCTTAAGTCCCGATCCCGTGGGAATATCAGGATCAAAAGTAGCCTATAGCCTTCCTCAATAAATGGACTATCCAACACCGGAAGAATTTTTCAAATCGGACCAGTGGTTCCTGAGATTAGCGCGTTCAAACAAACAAAAAAACAAACTCTTCCGCTTTATAATAGTAATAGATTGGTAAATATGGTTAGGTTATGCTTATGATTTTAGGATTGATTTTCCTTGTTATGGTTGAAAATATTTAAACTCATTGAAAAAAAAATACTAATAAACAAGTATGGTGAACTCATTAGAGTCATGAAATATTTACATGTGAATACCTAGGTTTGATTATCCTTGTTGCGGTTGAAAATAAAATTACTAAGTGGGTAGGAAATAAGTACGTATTTTATGTACGTTTAGATTGAGGAGCCACACTAGATATAAAAGGAAAACCCATTGAACTGAACTGGTCTCTATTAGTCGCCTGCTAGTCCGTTAGAGACGAGTTTGAAATGCATCATCCATTTCAAATTCGTCTCTAACGGACGAGCTTTAACCAGTTCCAAAGTCAAACTGTTCGGGAAATTACTCACACACCTTTAAAAAAGATAGAGAAAAATTCGAATGTCGTTGTTAGAATACCCACCATCTGGGTAATCTAAGCCTATTATACGTTACACTTTGTGATTTGGACACGTTTTTTGACGTAATAACTAAAAATATTTTACAAGGGGAGAAATACATCATCAAAAATCCTTCCATGACAGGATTCGAGCCTGTGCCCCTCGCTTATTCGCCTCGATGTATTTCTCCTTGTTTCTATTTCTAGTAAAATGCCTTGAGCAATAAAAACATAAGAAATATGTAACAACTAAATTAATAATATTTCTTATGTTTTTATTGCTCAAGGCATTTTTACTAGAAAATATTTTTACAAGGAGAAATACATCATCAAAAATTCAATCCGAGCCTCATTCGGTAAACAAAAAACAAGTGAGAGATCATAATCAAAAATCACCATTACACGTGGGTTCCCGTGTAGCGCAGCGGTAGCGCACTCGCCCGGCAAGCGAGGGGCACAGGTTCGAATCCTGTCATGGGAGGATTTTTGATGATGTATTTCTCCTTGTAAAAATATTTTCTAACTAAATTAATACTTTGACTTTGAATGCTTATGAAATGTTTCCAGGTGGCGGAAGCAAGCAAGCGTGTCTGGACGAGCGGTTGTATAGAGGTGGTGAGGTCTTGGGCCGAGAGGAACCTGTACACGATCGCTTGCGGAGCGCTCGGGGTTGCGCTCGCGCAGCTGCTGGTCATTTACCTCGCCAAGACTCTCGAGGGGCAGATCGAGTTGCAGAAGGCTAGGTAATGTATGTTTTACATGGCACTAGCTATGTCTCGCGGTTTCTCCCGCGTAAGTCACGATCCCGCGGTAATATTGGGATAAAAAGTATATCCTGCTCCAAGGATCTATGTCTAACAGATACTAAAATTCATCAAAATCGGTTCATCGGTCTAGGCGTGACAACCTGACAACGTAAAAGGCAGTTATTTTCGCATTTATAATAATAGTAGGGATGTGCAGCATTCTGCAATAATTATCTATTCGGCTTTTTAAAATGGTCATCAGATACTAAATAGACACCATATTATGTTTATTTATTTAGTACTAGCTGACCCGACAGACGTTGTCCTGTCGTTTAGTATAAAAAAATAAAATTCATCAAAATCGGTTTAGCAGTTTTTCTTTCATAAGAACCTTCTCCTGACAATAGCGCTCACAACAAAAAAAGAATTATCGAAATATGTGTAAAAGTTTAAGTGTGATGCCGTGACCAAGGGAAATAGGGATTGATTTTTATATATAAGATTTCGTGTACATACTTCGATTGAAACAATTGAAATTGTTGATTACACGTCAATTTTCACGTCATTCAGTCTCTAACAAATTGTCATTGCAATGAAAACTAGCGACTGTAATAACGCAGCGTACTGCGTGGGCGATCGGATGCGAACGCGATGCGAACGCGAAGCGGCGCGGTGCTGCGCGGAAACAAGGAACAGTCGAGAGTCGCGCCGAATCGCACTTTACGTGCATTTGGTCACGTAGGACACTTCAATAGCTATCGACTGTTCCTTGTTTCCGCGCCGCACCGCGCCGCTTCGCGTTCGCATCCGATCGCCCACGTAGTACGCTGCGTAACTTTCAAATTGTATATTCGTAAACGCAAAAATCAACAATTTGAATTGTTTCAATCTAGATTTGTTAGCAACAGAGTTACATATCAGCTAGCAGAACTCGAAATTATCTACATACCGAGAGAGAAGTTTGAGACATATCGACAAACCTGCAATCTTCTACGTGAAGCGCAGTGTAAGTTGTTCACCCGTTAGTAATGATCTAACGAACGTTTTCCAGGTGGCAAACATGAAACAGGGGCCTGGCGGGCGCTTACCGCGACAGTCGGCGTACGCCTCTGTAGCGATACTAGCGCGGTCACCCGCCCCCGCCCGACCGAGCGCACAGATACTAACTTCGCAACCGGGTATAGTGCCAGTGACAGTGACATTGACAGCTCCAGTGACACTACAACGTGCTACAGCGGCAAATACGTACCGAAATATCGTGCCGAATGCTTCAGTGATAATGACAAACACAGCAATCGTAACAAAAACAATGATAGATACGTCATTTGTGACAAAAATAATGATAAGCACGTTCTTTGTGACATAAAAAATGAAATGTATGACCCTAGTGACAGTACACCATGTTACAGTGGCAAGTACGCACCAAAATATGGTGCCAAAAACGTATGTGATAGTAATAATGACAAAAAAAATGATGAATATGTCATTTGTGACAAAACCAATGGTAAATACTTAATTTGCGACAAAAATAATGATAGATACGATGCGAGTGACACACTTTGTTACAGTGGCAAGTACACAGCAAGATATAAAGGAAAATGTAGGAATGATAGATTCAGCAATATTATCACAAATAACGATAAACACGTCAGCTGCGACAAAAATAATGATAGTTACGAAGGCGTTCACAGTAAACCATGTTTTAGCGGAAAAATGAGTAATAAAAAATACCTTAATACCGACAGACATTTACCTAGTCAGAGTAACAAATATGTCACGACTGATAGACGTGAAAATAATGACGATATTGCACCAAATTATGGTGGGAAATATGATAAATATTTCACCAAAAATAGTGTTAAAAGCATCACAAATGACAGTAATCACACAATCAATAATCGTGAAAGATATATCAATGATGGTGTCAAAATTGATAGTTTTGTCGACGAAGATGATAAAAACGTCGGAAATGATAACTTTATTTTGACAGATCGATCACAACTATTGAATAGTAATAGGTTTGTCAATGATAGATATATCGGTAATGATAGCGCTAGATACGTCAAAAAATATAGCTTTACTTTGACAGATCAATCACAATCATTGAATAGTGATAGTTATAGTGATTGATGTATATTGAATTTAAAATAAAATTTAAAGACGAAAAAAGCATTTACCTTTTAATATTGTTTTCTGTAAAAATTCCAAAAAATGATCTCTTTTCTTATTGTTTGAGTGAACGAAAATTAAATCTCAAAACGTTCTATTAGGGTTTGAATTTTCTTGAATTGTAAAACAATAGATTTTAGACTAACTAGACATTGTACTAATATTATAGACTAGTAGCGCGCCGTGGTTTTCAGCCTTTTTTAATAATTTATATCTAGTGTGTAAACAATTGTTGTGTCAGTCCATGGCTGTAGCTATCTATACACAAAAAGCCATTGATCCAGTAATAGTACGAACATGTAAGAAATGAAGAAAATTGAGATGAAATTTAGTACTTGATAGATAGCTGCAAAAGCATCTTAAACCCGCGGCGCAAACTGGAAGAATATACAAGTTTATACGGTGTTTAGGCTCACTATTTAATTATAAAATGTATGTGTATCTTTCTAAATACTATATGTGTAAAAATAATGTGTTAAATAATTGAAAAAGTACTCAATTGTTAGTAGAATGTATTTAGAATATAATTCTCGAATTTATAAAAACACGACCTACCTACCTGTTTGGTTCTTTTCAAAATCATTTACTATGATGGAAAGCGGCGACCTTAAAAATAGATTGTGAAACTTAAATAGTTGTACAGATTCTAAGTTCAACTTAAAAGCTGGCTAATTATTTAAGTAGCTTCAAAGAACAATGGCGGTAAATTATCTGCACTAAAAAGCTTGTTACATACATAAAAAGTATTGTAAAATGTTCATTACTAACTCTTAAATGTATTTAAAAAAATATTTACTTAAAAAAACTCGGTGGTTAAAAAATTTTCATTGTTTTGCGGTACTTTATTACGAAAGTTTCCACCATTTACTTTTTTTCTTACTTGTCGTTAACACGTAATACTACTAAAATAAACTGGCTGTTGTTATCGTTGTTTGAGTTTTGTAATTCGTTTCTCTTTATTTGTCTCTGCGACATTATAATTTTGTCCCACTATGGTGTCTAATCCCCAATTTATCTTCGTTTCATCACAACATACCACTACCAGAACATTTCAATGACACGACCTGTTTAAATCTAATATTTCTTATGTTTTTATTGCTCAAGGCATTTTTACTAGAAAATATTTTTACAAGGAGAAATACATCATCAAAAATCCTCCCATGACAGGATTCGAACCTGTGCCCCTCGCTTGCCGGGCGAGTGCGCTACCGCTGCGCTACACGGGAACCCACGTGTCATGGTGAATTTTTGATTATGATCTCTCACTGTTTACCGACTAAGGCTCGGTTTGAACGCCATCTACCAGTTTAGTTTTGCAACTATTGACTAGCTCAGAGGTTAACTTTACAGTTAACGCTTTCGACGTGAGATGTCGTTCTTTCTCCTATTTTAATATTTCTTATGTTTTTTTTGATGATGTATTTCTCCTTGTAAAAATATTTACTGTTTAAATCTATTAAATAAAAAAACCGGGCAAGTGCGACACTCGCGCACGAAGGGTTCCGTACCACTATGACTATTTGGGTACGGAACCCTAAAATGATTTACATCCAATTTTTAAATTTGATGGGAAAATGTGAAATATTTAGCTTCGATCCTTACTCCCTTCATACGACCACACCACTCAAAAAAAAAAAGAAAAAATAAACTTTGGCACAAAGAAAATCTGAAACTTATAAGAAACTCTTTGGTAAGTGAAGGCAGACTGGTATATTTGACAGACAGGGAGGCCATTTTGAATTCCACGACCTACTCGATTCCCTTGTAGTTTTTGAAACACGTTTGTTGTATGGGAGCCCCTCTTAAATATTTGTTTTATTTTGTTTTTAGTATTTGTTGTTGTAGCGGCAACCGAAATACATCTTCTGTGAAAATTTCAACCGTCTAGCTATGACGGTTCATGAGATACAGCCTGGTGACAGACGGACGGACGGACGGACAGACAGACAGACAGACAGCGAAGTCTCAGTAATAGGGTCCCGTTTTTACCCTTTGGGTACGGAACCCTAAAAAAGGTAAAAGGAAAAAAAACATAAGTTTACTACAACAGAACGTATAATTAAAATCCCCATATCTTTTTGCAACCTAGTTTTTTTTAATGTGTTTGTAATGTAATGTGTTTAGAAGTTCGTACAAAACAATTTTCCAATTTTTTTAATGTGTGTAACAAGCTTGTTTTCAGTCAAATTAAATGATGTATGGGGATCTGCCATTGTGCTTTAAAGTGGCGTATTCTGTATTCGACCGTTAGTTTCTTATTGACCTAAAAACTTTATAAACTCATCTGTTTATAATTATCATATTAGTGTTACCGTTACCCTTGTATATAACAATATCCACTGCCAATATGCAACACACACACAATACTTATAAATGTTGGTTTGATTTCTTTATTTTATAGGATTTAAAAAAAAACAGTGGATTCCGTTTATTATGACTCCGCCTATATTGAAAAACCGTTAAATATGACGTTATTTACAGCTTAGTTTGATTTCCATAGCAATTAAAAAAAAAACATATATTATGATGTCATATTGGTATTATGACTTATTTTAAAGAAATTGTAAGTGATTTGTGAATTAAAATGACATCCCAACGTAATAATTGTTGACTGAAGAAAAGAAGACCTGGAGGGTTACTGCGGTTCGTTTCGATACGACATCGATACGATAATACGATGATTCTACTGTCACATTCTGATAGTAGGGTGACAGTAGAACCATCGTATTATCGTATCGTTGTCGTATCGAAACGAACGGAAGTAACCCTCCAGGACCGGTATTACACTAAATGACACAAGATGATAATACTTTGACGATTATATCGACACACTATTGCCATTATATCAAGACTGTGACAAATTTGGTAGACTTCAATAGTATCGTAATGGTGTCTCAGTGGAATTACAATAGTAACCATGGTAACCAACCTTCTCTGTCTGTCTGTCTGTCAAGTCTGTTAAAAATCCATCCTGTCATTAGAGTTTTGACAACTATCGGGACTCCATCAGTGGCATCTCAGTGGCATCTCAGTGGTGTCTCAGTGGTGTGTCGATAGAATAGTTAACATAGGAAACTGCCAAATGTGTCAAATACACGTCAAATATGACGATTAATATTCTATCGACACACTATTGAAACACGATTGCGGAGCGTAACACCGACCCTGTAAAGGTCTCGAAACGTTGAGCATTGAAACAATGCTAAAAGTAATAAACACGACGCGATTAAAACCAAAGAATGAATTTAATTTCAATTCAACACCGCGAAAACAGAAGAAAAACGCGTGGCACTCGGGGACTGCCGCGGTAAAGCTATTGCATATCATTTTTTTATTTGTTTTGTACCATGGTAACCATGGCAACATGGTAGGTGGAGTGAGGGGTGTTAGGTTTTATTTTCGTTACGGAATTTCTTGATTCGGTGACCGCGCTCAAAGCCCGCGATAAAAGCTATGCAATAGCTTAAAAATCTAATTGTTTGTTTTCTTACAATCTAGTTTGGATGATGTCCTCTTAGAATGACATAAGTTTCTTATTTCCGTACAAGTCATTATATCCGGACTCCACTGTACTTAATAAGTTAATAACACAACAAATCATATGTCCTTCCATTTGTAGCTAGCTAGTAAAAACTCGCTCAGATTGTGTAACATTGATGTCGTCTCACTTTAGCACAGAAAAATAGTTTTATAAATAAATGATAGCCACAACCGAATTAAGAACCTTCTCGTTTTTTTAAAGTCGGTTCAAAAGTCTGTTTTTCAAGACTGACACTGTTTCTTGTTGTATTCTTGATGTGGCAAAGGTTGTTAGAAATATAATAAATCTCAATTTTAATTAATTGCATGCTATTAATTGTAATAAACTGGCTGCGGCCCACGATTTCACACGTGTAGGTCCGGGGTAAAAAGTAGGCTATGTGTTATTTCAGAACACTATCTATCTTTTTGCCCGATATGTCCACAGTATCTGGAAATACGCGAGCGAAACGAAGGCTGTAGGCTGTAATCATTTTTTTTTAAATCCCGATTTGTATTTTGTAAATTGTGCAATATAAATGTATCGTTTCAAATATTTCTGAATGGTCAAGATTATTAAAAAAGGAAATATTTTCCTTTTTTTAAAAATAGGTAAAATTCCAAGCATGTGGTGAATTGAATATCCCATTTTAAATAAACTTGTTAGTTTTATGAGCTCTGACTCGCTCTTTAGTATCAGCAAAATACTAACAGTTCCCGCCAGTTTCTTAATCGATAGTAAAAGTCAAAGGAACTCTAAAATGACGTCATAAAGAAAAGAAAAACTTTATGACGTCATTTTTAGCTGTACTTTGATTTGACTTTTTCTTCTTTTCGTATAGTGGGGGTTTCAGGTCGCTCTAAGGCTTCTGACTTTTATTGAAGATAAAGAAACTGAGGGTTTGTATCACAATATCGATATTATTTTTACAGCATAAATAGAACCTATTTTCTATCGCCAGCTAAACTAAGTTAGCCTTATTAATAAACATGGAGTAAGGTCGGAGTAGTGTGAACATGTTTTGTCTTTTTCCGTGACAAAAACTTTCAAAGTTGACATACAGAAACAAAAAAAACGGTAAACCACTCCTACCTTACTCCACGTTATTAATAAGGCTAAGTGAGTTTAAGCTATGCTTATTACCGTCCACTGACGGTGGCTCGACTATGCAAGCTAAGCTTGAACTAACTTAGTTGGGTGGTGGGCGATCGGTATTATACAGTCAACTACTTCGTAATCGCCCCAACTTCTCAGTAGCTTTAATTAAACACTCAACCGCATTATTACAAAATGAAGTCTTAAGCTTTAAACCTAGTTTAGTTTCAGGTTTAAACCATTTTTACGGTTTCCAGTCAGACTAGAAATACTATATTGAAATGTGGAAAACAAATTACACATAATTGTCTACTGGAATCTTTCTGTCCTGACTTTAAACTAGGATTACTTATAGTTTATTAATATAAATGTTGTACATTTTAATGTTTATTGGGCATGGTTTATCTAATATTACACTTGGTAGTGCGAGTCAGAGAGTAAGTTATAAGTTCTCAGTAAACTGTTCAGAATCCCCACGTTTTTTTAATTCTAGACTTTGATCTGACGTTTTAGTTCTCTTTACATTTTTCTCCAGGACGATGTGTCAATTCGTAGTCTAGGATTAAGAAAACGAAGCTGCAGCTACCATCTATTGTACCATTCATACGGTGTAGATTTTTAAGCCATTCCACTAAACTAAGCAGAGTCTAAAATGGCGTATTTTGTATCGCTACATATCGGGAGGGAAAAACTTGACACAGGCTGTTGTTTGCTACCACAGTTCATGAGATATATCCATGACTAGCTGACCCGGCAAACGTTGTTTTGCCTTATAAATTATAGATAGTAGCCGATTCTCAGACCTACTGAATACGTATACAAATTTTCCTGAATTTTCTTTGCTATAAACCTCACGGAGCCCGAGACCTTTCCAACGAATGCAAAACCGTGGAAATCGGTTCTTGCGTTCTGGAGTTATAGCGTCAGGAAGAAAAACCCGACTTATTTTTATATAGTAGAATAAAGCCTTCAGATGGATAGCGGAATCTTAGTAAAAGTCCCGTTAGTCCCGTCTTTTTACCCTTCAAGTACGGTACTCTAATAAAAGATTAAAAAAACCTGTTCCTTATCTGACAGGCCAGTAATCTAGTAAATTATAAGAGTTTATTTTACCTTTTGAAGTACGGAATCTAAGTCCGTTCACATGCTGCATTTTTACTAGCGGCTTAGTACTGAGTGGCTTAGTAGGATGGCATGGATTTAGACACCGTATCAACGGTACATTACTGATCGAAAGTTTCGACTAGTTATGCCTCCTAAACCTTTTTTTAAGGCAATTCTTACCTTCTAAATGCATTTAGTCGTAATGATTATAAGTGTGCCAGTTTTAGATGTATAAGATAATACTTACTAGTACTCCTAACGGAGAAGAAACACAACTTTGTAGAAAAGTATTCGTACTATTTATGATTTAGGCTTGATTCGACCAAACTGGAATACGCAATTCTCCGCATAATCGTCATTTTTTTAATTGGACAGCTCGAGAGACTCGAACAAAAGACGATTTATGCGTAGAATTGGCTTATTCCAGGGTGGGGTAAATCGAATCTTAGCGGCATCTATTGCTCTCCCAAGGTATTAAATTGCTGTTTAAAAAGGCGGTTTATCCCATGCCCCTATCTGTTTTTGACTATGATACGCGAAATTTGGGATTTAAGATCAGTTGTTGAGTCTGGGTCGAACTAATCTTATTCGTAAACATTTATAAAACCTTGTTTAGTTAAACAATGTTTTGTATCGGACGTCTGTTATTTGCAGGAGATGAGATGAGAGAATGAGACATCACATTTTTAAATGAGATTATTAATTGAGACTATGAGAATCGAAGTGGTTTAAATAAGCAATAATTTGGCTTTATAATAACTTGTTTCTATTTCAGTTCTTTATGCCAAAGTTGGCTACGTACAAAATGTGTAAATTTAGCAATAAAACCTTTTATAAGTAACAAAATTATTAATATTGGCATATCATTTAGTTAAACGAACGTAACTATTTATTGTGAAGCGTTTGAGTATCTGGGAATCTGATTTTTTTTAAATAAAAAGTGTTGTTTAGTGCGATAGGCCTCTATTGTTCTCACGGCCTCAATTATTTAAGAAGAAGAGGAATAATAAATAAATTCTGTGAACGACACACAGCGCCATCTAGCCCCGTGGTAAGCGACTAAGCTTGTGTTACGGTGACTAGACAACGGATATAATACTTATATATTTATTTTTCTTTTGTAAATACATACATACATATTATACATAGAGGGCCACCCAGACCAGACAAAAATATTTAATTTTTAAGCATAAATACATGCACCCGGCGGGAATCGAACCTGGAACCTTTTACATTGCATTGAATGTTTGTGTCTCGGAAAAGACAAAGCATGCCATTAATAATTAAAAAATATAAAGTATTTTCGATTAATTTCTGCAACGCATGCAGCTTAAATTTAGTGAAAGTAAAATGCGCAAAACATAGATTATTAAAAGAACACTTCAACTAAAATAGGTTTAATAAATGTTTATGAATACGGGGGTTAAATGCTACAGCAACTAAAAATAGTTTCGACAAGCGTGCGGTATGGAATTTCCCTGTCTATAATTATTTTTAAACAACTTACTTATATTTCATGTGCATCAGGTTGGCGGTACCACGCAATAGATTTATACCAAACTACGCTCACTATTTTGTACCTATTCTCAATACCTACTTCATTATTTTAAGAAACTCATGAGGCTCTCCGATCAGTAAAGCCAGAAACTCATGGAGAGTTTTGCTACTATTTAATATCAAGCAAATAGTACTAACTAACGCTCCAACTAGGCGGGGTACTTACATAGTTATTCACTTAGATTAAAACAAAAAACTAAAGATACGGTACCTAGTCTCGGAAAATGAGACGATAAAACTGCGTCTAGCTGACGCACTAGCCTCAGTCGTATGTCCAACCGTCAGTCGTATGCCGCGTGAGCACGTGCTGTCACACTGCGATTATTTTTTTGACATCCATAATAATACCTTTTCCCTTATTTACAAAGCCTGAATCATTCTTAAAGACAAAATGTTTTCAAATACTTACAATAATTTTATGAAAATGTTTCTAGCTCATTTTTCGAATACGCAATGTTAGAATATACCGTATCTATATTTTTTTTTATCTAAGGTTAAACACAGATATGATACTCATTTTCACAGGCGCTTCATAGTTTTTTTAATTATATTTTTTTATTCGAGCTTCCTAGGACTGTAGAAAAAATATAAGTTTAGCTACCAAATTGGTAGTATTTCTATTGTCTTAAACATATAAAATGAAATTTAAAAAAAAGGAGCCGTCCAACCTGGTGTCATAATGGCCAGCCACTTTGTATCTTTAATATTTTCGAAGGTACCAAATGGGTACTAAATACCTAATGAGCGTAGTTCAGCGTAAATCAATTGCGTAATCGGTAACCTGTCCTATTTTCTTATGCCTATTTTCTTATATAATATGAAATACCATATTTTAATCGTACCAAATAATTATTGTAAATATATAATGTATGTTATTGTTTGTAAGTCATATAAAGCCATGTATTTAAGACTTTAATTATTATGTAATATACATGTTTCAATGTGTTTCGAAGTTTTATTTTATTCATAAGCTCATAAGTACTCATAACTCATCCATCACAAGGCGCATTATCACGTTAAGAGGGTGGGTACTGTTACTTTTTCCATACAAACATAATACCTAAATAAATTATGAAAAATTAAGTTTTCTACCTTAATATCGATATTATTCGGATTAAGATTTTATTTTTATAGGGCCCCCACCACAAGGTTTTCCAAAATATTCATTCGAAATGAAATAAAACGGAAAAACATTTTTTTTAATTTTTACAGCATAAATTACTTTTTATTGGGAATAATATAAAACAAATGAGATGTCAAATAGTAATATAAAAATAAAATCTTAATCCGAATAATATCGATATTAAGGCAGAAAACTAAATTTTTCATAATTTATGTTGGTATTATGTTTGTATGGAAATGGTAACAGTACCTACCCACGTTCTTTACGAGTATGGATAGTGGTCTCGCAGCGCAGTTATTTGTTAATTTTAACGTGATTTTAACAAAGGCTGTAATTGGTATTCATATTATAGAGGAGGTCTAAGGTTACTTTGGACACGAAATAAGTATCGTACGTATACGGACAGTGGTCGTACGAATTGAGTGTGATCTGATTATTTGATAAAGGTAACATCTTATTTTTCATACGTACGTACTACGTGTTTTAATCTTAGATAAAAATAAAAATAGGTTTTAATATCCCAACATGTTCGGAATGTGTTCGGACGTAGCTTAGTTCCTTTCCCTCTAATTTATCTGCCATCGGCTACTTAGCCATTTTCAGATTTGTTCAGTGTAGTTTGGGGGGGGGGGGGCAGCAGGTAGATGACTACCTCTCTGTTATCTCTCATCCAGGTCTAATATTCTCCATCTCTTTAGGCGCTTGACATCACCACCGTCTCGTCCAGCAAGCCTTTAGCAAGTTCATTGGTGTGCATGTTAAGTCTGTCTTTGTATTTCTTGCTAAACCTGTTCACTTCCTCCATTACGGTTGGCATTTCGAGATGATCGTGTATTTCAGTGTTCCTCACAAACCAGTGTGCACTTGAGATGGTTCTCAGCTTGTAAACGTAGCTTAGTAAACGTACATTATATGAATGACTAACTCGTATGCAGTGTTTCATAGCACTTGGTATGGGATTGTTCGTACGTCCACGTAAGATTTCGCACTATTGAAATAGGGACACATAAACATATGCAAAGTGCGCGCGGCCTAAGTGTTTAACTTATAGTAAAGGTAATTTACGGAAGGCTTCCCGTAGACGTGGTGAAAAGTAGTAAACTTGTATAGGTACTTAAGAACGCGGGGACTGTTACCATTTCCATACAAACTTACCTAATACCAAAATAAATTATGAAAAATTTAGTTTTCTACTTTATTAGCGATATTGTTCGGATTAAGATTTTACTTTTAGAGGGTCCCCCCACCACAAGGTTTTCCAAAATATTCATTCGAAATAAAATAAAACGGAGCAACATTTTTTTCATTTTTACTACTTATACCAATAACTATTTTTACCCGGAGAAAGTGCATCATCGAAAATTCTCCCGTGACATGATTCGAACCTGTGCACCTCGCTTGCCGGGCGAGTGCGATTATGCTTCTCCCCGTTTTGTTTACCGACTAAGACTCGGTTTTAACGTCCTCTACCAGAACAAATTTCAGAACTATTGTCTGGCTCAGGTTAACTTTACCTGTTTCAAGAAAAGTCGTCAATTCAGTTTTAAAATAAGTTTTTTCGCCGTTAACTTTTACCCATCTACCAGTAATGTGCGCCGATATACAGTGAGTTCGGGGACGACGGTTATACACGGTGCTCCGAGGATGGGGTTTTAAGCCCGAAAGAGGGTTGTCCTAGAGGTCTAGGCGAACAACTTTTGTTCTACAAGTTTTGGAAATTCGAAGTAGTTTTCGAAAATTTTGAGTTTAAAGTTTGCATGAAAATCAGCTGTTTTTTAGAGTTTGAGGTCATTGGCCTTAAGGTGCCCTTTTATTTAGTTTGGACCACTACAATCTAAACATTGATTGCCTTTTTTTTTTACAAAAACAGCTGTTTTATTAGTGACACAATAGACCTCTAGAACAACCCCCTTTCGGCTTAATACCCCCTCGTCGAAACACCCTGCATAGACCGAGGGTTGTTCTTGACGTACCTAAAACAAACCGTCTATTGGAAATTTACAACAAAAATATTTTGAGTTTTAAGTTTACATTTTAGAGTAAAGTTTAAACTTAAAATGAAGTCAGACGCCTGGCAGATGTGAAACATCGACTCGCTACGTATAGTATACATATATATATATATAACGTGGCTAGGCATGTATCGCCACGCCAACATTTACCCTCGCCTATAGATATTTCACATAAAAAAAGATTTTTAATTTCGTACAACTAGTTGTTCTGTATAAACGAGAGTTTGAGAGCGGTGTTGGTCTAGTGGTAGATACCCCGGCTTTCATTCCTAGAGTCGTGGGTTCGAATCCAGACCGACCGCGCACCAATGTCTTTTTCTTTAAGAAAAAGGTATGTGCGCTAATAACATCGCTTTTACGGTGAAGGAAAAACATCGTGAGGAAACCAACATGTCCTAGGACTCACCACGGTCCGAAGACATGGGATATTCAGTGTTTTCTATGTATCATATGTATGTAAGTATTTACAAAAAAAAGTATAATATATAGTATATCCGTTGTCTAGTACCCATAGTACAAGCCTAGTGCTTAGTTTGGGGCTAGATTACGCTGTGTGTAAAGTCGTACAATTAAAAAAAAAACGTTATTTTTTAGTGTTTACCACACTAGGTAATAATGGATTTTGAAAAAACGCTTTAAAAAACATTTTTGCTTTGGTTCGAGTCCCGCCGGGTACTAAAGTTTTTGAAAGCATTTTTTCTAGTTGTTCTGTTTTATTTACGACATTAAAAATACTAAGTAAAACAACCCCTTTTCGATACACACCAAAAATATAAATTATATTTTTGGTGAAAAAACCTAATGATTAATCATTAAATGATTAATCATTAGGTTTTTTTATACTTAAATCACATGTTACACACATATTTATTGAAACCAAAACTTATAAAACATAATTGATTTAAAAAAATATATATATTTAAATATAATTAGGTACCTATATATTTCCCCCCTCTTCAAACTTAGTTTTCACTTCTTCTTCCTCTTCCCTTCTGTTTCTCGGGCTCCGGCTCCGGCTCGGGTTCCGGCGGAGGCGGAGGCGGCGGCGGCCAGTACTTATCGAACAAAGAGTCCTCGGCCGCAAAGTTCAAGGGTAGGATGTGAGTGGGACTTTCTGGGGACGTTTGTGGGAACAACAAAATTTAAAAAATAACATTTTCAATTTCGTTCTACAAGTTGTTCTACGATTCAACGACATTGAAAAGTCTGGCAAAACCAAGGCAAAACCCCTTTTCAGCGTATATTACTGTCTTCATATACACTGTACTGTACACACCATAAAGATTAGGTACTACCTACCTACCTATAGGTATGTTTCCCCCCTAAAACTTAGTTTTCACTTCTTCTTCCCCTTCCCCTTGCCCTTCTGTTTCTCGGGCTCGGGCTCCGGCTCGGGTTCCGGTGGAGGCGGCGGTGGCCAGTACTTGTCGAACAAAGCGTCCTCGGCCGCAAAGTTCAGGGGTAGGATGTGAGACCGCCTGTTCCAAGCTTCGCGGTCTCTCTCCTCGCGCTCTTCTTGTTCGGCCTCGTCTTTTTGTTGTAGCTGTGGGAAACAAGCTAAATTTCAAATACGTATTAGTGGGCGGCAAATAAGTTAAAAAAAAATGGCGGATTAGAAGTCGATTTTTCATAGAAGTCGCATGTAAGATGTACGGCGCGAACTTTCCCTTCCACGTAAAAAAATCTAACTTATTTGCCGGACCTGTAGGTATGCGTCCTTTTTTAGGGTTACGTACTTAAAAGTTTAAAACGGACCGTATTACTAAGACTCCTCTGTCTGTCTGTCCGTCCGTCTGTCACCGCCTTATATCCCATGAACCGTGATAACTAGACAGTTTAAATTTTGACAGATAATGTATTTCTGTAGCCGTTATAACAACAAAAACAAATAAGTACTAAAAACTAAATCTCTTGCTATGGCGCACACACCGCACACCCCCGACCGCGGCCGAATGGGAAGACCCAAGAAAGGCTGGATTGACTTGACTTGACGTCGTCGTCAAAACGGGTATGCGTGCAAATGGATTCACTACGCGGGATGCCGAAGATCTGCGTCGGTGATTCATAGGTCGAATCTAAGCTTCTGGGAGGCTACCGCGGTTGTTCCGTCGGCATCGGCATCGAATTCATTTGACAGTTGACAGCCGAATTTCAAACCGCGAAAATTTCAAATCGACGCGTCGATTCTCATACCGATGCCAAATAAGTTATGTCATATCGAACAATACGGAAGCTTAGATTTGACGTATGATTCACCGACGCAGGTAGACTAATTGGTCAAGTCAGTGCTCCCGGATTGAGTAAAGATGCGTTGTTGGTTCGAATCCCGCTCTCCGTCGATCATGCGTTGTATTTTTGCAGACGTATTGTTCCTATTAAATATTTTTCTAAGTAAATACAGTGCAGGCGTAAGCACTTAAAATTAAAATATAATATTATCCAACACTCAGTTGCACGAAAGTCCATTAGACAATAATGACGGCATCAAAATTTTAATAACATAATTATTTTTCAATAGTTATCTGATCATTAAATTATTGTAATGCCGTCATCATTATTAATTGGACTTTCCTGCAACTGAGTGTTAGAGTAAAAAAAATTAAACCGACTTCAAAAAAGCATAAAATAACCTTGTCTGTTATGTAATCTGAAGTCGGGCAGTCAAACTACAATCTGGACCCACCCAGTAAAACTGCCCGACTTCAGATTACATAACAGATAAGGTTATTTTATGCTTTTTTGATTACGGTTTTAATTTTTTTATTTATTATTTCATTAATCCTTTTTAGTGTACTTTCGATTGCCACTAAAAATTACCAAAATTGTCACCATAACTTTAATCATTGAGGAGTTACTGTTGAGAAGGTGGTTTCAGGTGCTCCATTAATCTGTTCCTAATTCTTTCAAGAGCCGATTCTACTGGTAGAAGTCCGTAAAGTAGGTAGTAATTTAGTGCATTCTGATTTGGTGCATTCTGCTCTTCATTTCGAAGATACAGATCTGATCTTCACCATTTTATGGGGCCAACTTGGGACTCTCACCTTCCAAATAAAAAGGAATTATTTATCGAAATCGGACTTCATATCCCGCGCGGACACATATTATGTATGTATGTATACTCCTTTCCTTTTTTTTAAGTCGGTTAAAACATGTGTAAACTTACAGCCACCAAAGCCAAATATTCTTCAGTAATAATAATATCCTTCTTCTTTTTCCCTCCTTTATCCTTATCGTCCTTCTTAGACTTTTCTTTCTTTGGTGGTTTTAACTTTAAAGGTGCATACAGACGCTTCGGATTTTGGAGTTGGTAGGGTGCATCTATTAGGGTATATTCAGGGGTGTTTGTGAAGATAGACCGGACGAGATCGTATTGGTAGTCTGTGCTAAACCTGAAAACAAACAACCCACATACATAGACTGATAAACACATAACCCTTATCTTTGCAAGTCGCTTCGCAGTCGGGTAAAAATAGACCTAAACTTCAAACCCACTAAAATTATAAATGTGAAAGTTAAACCCCCTTACTTATAAGCGATGACTAACTTTATGTAACGTTTGTCCTTTACTGAGACATGAAGTTTTAAAGTTAATATACAGAGATAAACGTTACATAAACTTAGTCATCGTTTTTATGTAAGGGGAATGGGGATGGATAGGTACACTAACAACTAACTATGATAACAAATAGTGTGAATTTAAAAAGTTTAATGGGGATTGATGTTTGTCTGTCAACCACGCAAACACCGCTGAACGGATTTAGCTAAAATTTGGCACACAGGTATAAAATACATATTTAAGAGGTCGGAGGGTGGCGCGCTTCTACCGTCAAACAACTCGACGTTGACAGAACTATTTCATGATCTTAAGTAGGTTATATATAACTAAAACTATGCGAACATTACAGCGCGATATTTACACAGGAGCGACAGAGATACGAGATTGAACTATGTACCGAGGTCTTCAATGTATTGAAGACTTCGGTAGTTGTCGAAGGTTAGCTGGTTAGCTAAGTAGTTGATTTACCAACTTACATTGCATAAGGACCTAATTCATATTTTTACAGTTTAAAGTTGTAAGTATTATTAGGTAAAAGGTTCTTAAACGCTTTACTGTAGTTAATAATCAACCTCGGTAATTAATTAGACAGATTTAAAAAATATTTTTCTTCAGGATTGTTGGGTTTTTGCAAGAAATCGCTATAACACTTAAAAATAACATTTTTCCCCTCTTATTAAGCCAATACCAAGGTATACTAACAGGTCATAGATATAGTGCATAATCTGGCATAAATCCACAAGCGAGCACTCATACTTCGTACCCTCGAATGCAACCGACGCACCGTGTGAAGGTTGTGCTAATACAGATTGCGCATGCATGGATTTCGCTCCATGTTGTACAACAGATTTGGCCCTAAATGGCGTAGTAGGCTGTATTACAGATTTCGCCCCAAGAGGCTGTGTTACGGATTTTGCCCCAAGACGCGACGGTGAAATCTCTACCGCCTTTGGCGAGTCATCCGGAGCCATGTAACTGACTTCGGCATCTTGGGGATCCGGGAGGTACTCCTCAATCGCTACGAACGAAGCTGCTGCGAGCATATTGTCCTAAAAAATAAAGAGTTTAGCCATTAGAAAGGTGCCGTCTCCATATTATCTTCTAGGCGAGCGTGCGTGATGAACTTCTATACCTATCTTAGATCACGTACGTCACTTCATATAATCTGGTTATTAACCAACTTAATTTAAATTAAATTTCTATTAATTTTTGTATGTAGCTCAAGGCTATTTTATTTAGAAAATTTATTTTCAAGGAAAACTAGCATTCAAAAATTTTCACTTGCGGCGAGGCTTGAACTTGCGTAGTCTAGTTGGTATAGACGTTGGGGTACTGATACTGACCCAAAGACGCGAGTTCAAGCCTCGCCGCAAGTGAAAATTTTGTAATGCTATTTTTCCTTGAAAATATTTTTTTATTTAAATTGTTAATAAACATTTGCCTATCAAACTACCTATAACGAATCATACAATTACTGACAGCCTACAACCAAAATTAATAGTCCAAAGACGGGTTTGTATCGTTCCACTAACATCCTCTTATTTTGCCAGAATCTTCAGTAAATAAATGTTCTTAACTTCAAGAGGTAAGTAACTTACTTCGAAACGTCTCAGCATTCGTTGGCGGTCAGCAGCGTCAAAATGTTGCATCTCCTTCATCCATTCGCAGAACCACTTTATCAGTATTACTTGAGTTGCTGCCAAAAAAAGCTACGCTTAAGTTTTCGTAAGTGCCTTATTACAGTGTGAGTCTGGTTGGCCGGACCAGCCAATAGATTAACTCCAAACTACGCTCAGCATTTAGCACCTATTTGGTAATTTTTTGACCCTTTTCTTATTATTAGTACGTAGGTACCTTGGCTTCAAAAATATCAAAGATACAACGTGGCCGGCCATTCTGACGTCTCAAGTTGCCGGACCACCTTTGATTTCTCGCCAATCTCGCCATCCACTGTCACATGCTCCACATTATATGTACCTATATGCCAAGATGTTGTACCTATTTGGTACAAAATCTTGGCATATTAGGTACCTAGCAGCGAAAAAAGTATACCTACTCGTATATTTTTTTCACAGTCATAGAAAGCTCTAATAATAACAGCAATTTGTATGATAAGAAAAAATAATTTAATGATTGTTGTAATCTGCTTTGTAAACTGAATAAATAAATATAAAGTTTTTATGAAAAAAAACATATAGCGCCTGTTAAAAATGTAGTACATAATAGCAAGTATTATATCTGTGTTAACTTTTACCAAAACTCCAGGCGCTCAGTTAGATCGACGCGTCGTACGCGTAGTATGAACACGCGGCGTGATCGCTTTGAATTCCAATTCCAAAGGGATTCCATTGGTATAAAAAACAGGAAATTAAATCAAATACTTACATTTGTCCATGTTATCGTCCTGTGCTCTTCTCAGCAAATTAGCCATTGTATCCAAGAACCAAAACTCAGCCAGACTACTTTTGTATCTCGTACATCCGACCAACTCCGCCAATGTGTCAATGTATTTCTGCTGCGAGGTCACAGCTATCTTCGGTATTAGAACCGGATCTAAGTGAAATAACATTAATAATAAAGTTTTCTTGATGGAAAGTTCCGTGCGCGGCTATCATCCGCCACAACGGATTGCTTTTGATAAGTATATATACCTACTTATCAAGAGCACATTACATAATAGAAACAGACGGACAGACGGACAGACGGACAGACGGACAGACGGACAGACGGACAGACGGACAGACGGACAGACGGACAGACGGACAGACGGACAGACGGACAGACGGACAGACGGACAGACGGACAGACGGACAGACGGACAGACGGACGGACGGACGGACGGACGGACGGACGGCCGGACGGACGGACGGACGGACGGACGGACGGACGGACGGACGGACGGACGGACGGACGGACGGACGGACGGACGGACGGACAGACGGACAGACGGACAGACGGACAGACGGACGGACGGACAGCGAAGTCTCAGTAATAGGGTCCCGTTTTTACCCTTTGGGTGCGGAACCCTAAAAATAAGGCAAGCGTGTGCCTTGTACAATGCGCCACGCGTAGTGTTAGGGTTTAATAGTGACCTTTCTCGTCAGAGCCTTTCAATGTCTTGATTTCCACATTTAATTTAAAAAAACGGGGCAAGTGCGACACTCGCGCACAAAGGGTTCCGTACCACTATCACAATTAGATACGGAACCCTAAAATGGTTTACAACAACCAATTTTTAAATTTTATAGGAAAATATGAAATATTTATCTTCGATTCTTACTCCCATCAAACGACCGAATCACTCAAAAAAAAAAAAAAAACCTTGGCACAAAGAAAATCTGAAACATAAAAGAAACTCTTTGGTAAGTAAGGCAGACTGGTATATTTGACAGATAGGGCAGCCATTTTGAATTCCATGACCAACTCGATTTGTCCTGACCAATCAGAAGGAGTTTAGCACATTGTACTAAGCTCCTTGTTATTTTTGAAACACGTTTATTGTATGGGAGCCCCTTTTAAATAATTGTTTTATTTTGTTTTTAGTATTTGTTGTTGTAGCGGCAACCGAAATACATCTTCTGTGAAAATTTCAACCTTCTAGCTATTACGGTTCATGAGATACAGCCTGGTGACAGACGGACGGACGGACGGACGGACGGACGGACAGACAGACAGACAGACAGACAGACAGACAGCGAAGTCTCAGTAATAGGGTCCCGTTTTTACCTTTAGGTACGGAACCCTAAAAAGTGAAAAATATTAGTGGTTTTAGCTGGTTTAGTTTTTTTATAATTTAGAACGCTCATATTTAAGAAAGCTGCAAATGTTGACCTGCTCGTTTTAGTACCTAGTGAATTTTCCATTTCGTTTTTTTTTGACTCATTAGGAATATAATTGTATACCAAGGGAGAAAAGACTATTTTTACGGCGAGAGTGTTTTTTGTATCCTGAGAGTAGCGTGGGATTCTTTAGTAGAATCCTGAGCGAATCGAGCGAAAAATAGTGTTTGCTCCCGAGGTGAACCTTTTACTTTTCATCACCCTCTATGAGAAAATGAGTAACGTACTTTGACCATTGTTCCCGTCTGACAGTAACTACCAATTTTTATCAAAACCTGGCTTCTTCTACCAAACTACAATTTTCTACCAAACCTACCATTTTCCATCAATAACTACCATTTTTTACTACATCCTACTATTTTCTACCAAAAACTGCCGATTCTACCAAAAACTACCATTTTCCACCAAACCTACTATTTTCTACCAAATCCTACCATTTTCTATGACTACCTGCCATTTTCTACCAAACCTACCAATTTCTACCAACGTTACCATTTCTTACAACTTACCTCAAAACGTTCCATAATAAATTCGTTCTATATGAACCCTACCAGCCCCGAAGACATATTACAAATAATAAAATCACTAAAGGATAGGACTAGTACAGGTTATGATAATATATGTACGAAAATCATAAAACGAGTAGCTACGCTTATATCGCCAATCCTGAGCTACATCGTTAATTTATGCATTGAGTATGGTATATTTTCTAAAAAACTAAAAACCACTGCAGTTATCCCAATTTTCAAAAAGAATGATAGAGAAGATGTTACTTGCTATAGGCCTATTGCACTCATTCCGATATTTAGTAAAATATTTGAAAAAGTTATTTATAATAATCTGATAACCTACCTAGAAAAATATAACCTATTAGCTGATGAACAAGCAGGATTCCGGAAAAATAAATCCATAAACACTGCAATCTATCCGTTTATCGAAAAAATTATGAACGGACTAGACAAAAAGAAAGCTGTATCCGCTCTCTACATGGACATGAGTAAAGCATTCGATAATGTAAACCATGAATTGCTGCTGCTTAAGCTATCATATATGGGGGTGCGTGGGAAACCACTACAACTTCTGAAATCCTATCTAAGTGACAGAACACAATATACAGAGATTACTAGAATAAGTTGTAAGACTAAAAATCAATGTAGATATAGATCTTCTTTAGCAGAAGTACATAAGGGTGTTCCGCAGGGTAGCATACTGGGACCATTACTCTTCATCATTTACATAAACGACTTCCCAGATGCTATTAAAGAACCCATGGTTCTTTTTGCCGACGACAGTACTGCTATATATATACCAGATAATCATAAAATTCACAATATTGACATAAATAAATCTCTTCCGAAGATTGTGGAGTGGCTAGAAAAAAATCAATTAAAGATAAATCTAAGTAAAACATCACTTATGACCTTCAGACACAAAAACGCCAGAATCATACCTGCAATAATACAGTACAATAACACCCATGTTGAAAACATCACAAGTACGAAGTTTTTAGGTTTACACATTGACTATGATCTAAGTTGGAAGACGCACGTAGAACATGTAACTAAGGGGTAATACCACGGGAAAAGACATTGTTTTCAAATCACAGAAAAAATGTGTCAGATCCATTGCAAGTATAAAACCAACTGAAAGCTGTCAACCTTACTTTAAGAAATTCAAAATATTGACATTCCCTTCGTTATACATCTATGAAATTGCAATTTACGTAAAAATGAACTTACACAATTACAAAACGCTAATTGGTAACCGGCACAAAAATACGCTCAGTGCGACTCCTCATAGAAATGCGTTCTTTGGGAATAGTGTAGTCTGTATGGGACCTCTAATTTACAATAAGTTACCATCTAATGTTAAGGAACTAAATGACATCAATGCTTTTAAATGTAATCTAAAGAAAATTCTAATTGACAAGGTGTATTATACCATTAATGAGTTCTTGAATGATAAAACAATTAAATAACTTTGACATATCCCATACCATAATATTCTTGACATTATAAACCTAATATTTGACATATAAATTGTAACTTAAAACTTAATCTAATTATGTACCTACTTAACATTTGCACGCCTTTAAGGCAAGATAAAGAGAACTAAAAATTTTTTTGTAATACCTGTATATACCTTTATTTGCAAATAAATGATTGATTGATTGATTGATTACCAAAACCTACCAGTTTCTACCAAAACCCTCCATTTTACCAATATTCTACCTGTAAGGTCGAACACCCATCGCTCACCTATCAGACACATGTGTTGCTTAACCTGCTCGATCTATCATCCATCACTTACCTATCAGACACGCAGTACGGTGATAGGAACTCTTTGTTCATTTGAAACTTTTTAAAAATATTCACATTCCAAATTCAAATCTCATTATTGCCCTGCCAGCAGGGAGAAAAAACGCTATGAAAATGCCTGCTAGGAATATCGCCAGCAAAGCGCTACTTCTTGCCCTGTTTACAGGGATTAGACTAGCTCTTTTCGAATAGATGGGATGAAATAGTAGATTGTATACCAAGGGAGAAAAGACTATTTTTACGGCGAGAGTGTTTTTTGAATCCAGAGAGGAGCGAGGGATTCTTAAGTAGAATCCCGAGTGAATCGAGGGATTCAAAGTACCTCACTCGAGCGAAAAATAGTGTTTGCTCCCGAGGTGAACATTCTACTTTTCATCACCCTCTATGAGAAAATGAGTAACGTACTTTGACCATTGTTCGCGTCTGACAGTACCTACCAATTTTTAACAATACCTACCATATCCTACCATTTTCTACCAAACCTACCATTTTCCATCAATAACTACCATTTTTTAGTACATCCTACTATTTTCTACCAAAAACTGCCGATTCTACCAAAAACTACCATTTTCCACCAATACCCACCATTTTTCACCAAACCTACCAATTTCTACCAACATTACCATTTCTTACCAAAACCTACCATTTTCTACCAAAACCCTCCATTTTACCAATATTCTACCTGTACGGTCGAACACCCATCGCTCACCTATCAGACACATGTGTTGCTTAACCTGCTCGGTCTATCACCCATCACTTACCTATCAGACACGCAGTACGGTGATAGGAACTCTTTGTTCATTTCAAACTTTTTAAAAATATTCACATTCTAAATTCAAATCTCATTATTGCCCTGCTAACAGGGCAGTAATGAGATATGAAAATCCCTGTTAGGAACATCGCCAGCAAAGCGCTACTTCATGCCCAACAGGGCATGAAGTAGCGCTTGTAGTGTGAAAAGAGCTAGTCTTTTCGAATAGATGGGATGAAAAAAATATTTTTAGAGCTAGCTCTTTTCGAATAGATGGGATGAAAAAAATATTTTTGGTCGGCGTGATCAATATCTATACCTACTCATTCGAAGTTACAACTTCCTAGTACTAAGCATCTCTGCGCTTAGTCACGGACAGACGGACAAGACGAAACTATTAGATTCTTGTTGACTACGAAACCCTAAAAATGAGATGGATTTTGGAGGTAGGTATTCTATTACAGTTGCGCGTTGTATTTAGGTTAAAAATCAAAAAAAATCAAAAATCAAAGTATGTTTATTCATTCGGATATTAGCAAGATATCTCTTTGAAATGTCATTTTTTTATATTTAATCTACTCTACTATGTCTTCGGAACGCGACCTCCATGACATGAGAAGAAGACACAAGAAACTCATGGGGGTTTTTTTTTGTATATTTTTTTTTGCAGTAATCATGTGATTTACATTGTCGCATATATATTATTGAAGAAAAGTGGAACTGGAGCAATAATCTATACTATAATAATCCTTACTAGCATTACAAGAGCGAAAGTAACTCTGTCTGTCTGTTCAAATAAGTTATAATATACAAAATAATAAACATAATTTTTTTTTTACTTAAAACACTATCTCATCCACAAACACACAACCCGCCCAACACCGCCCAAACCGCCCCGGGACCCACCACCAGAGTTAGGTTAGGTTACTTACCTATCTTTGACACAGAAGAATACTCACATGCGCCTGTGTCCCCAACATAAAGCACGGGAGGAACTCGTTAGGTTTTTAGTGGGTAGGCCGTGGCGCTTCACGCCCGGAGAGCCCCACATACCCCTCTGCCTCCCCCCGGGGGTGGAGGGGATGTAATTTAATACATTTTCCTAACGTAAAAAAAAAAAAGTTTTTTTCTTACCTATCTCAGTGTTAAACGTCTCAGGTAGAACATGCATTCGGTTCAATTGTTCTATCTTCCGTATACGGTCAGGCAGGACCTTGCGTAAGGAAGGTGTTGGGAATAGATAGGGCGGTTCTTCCAGGACTTCTTCCTCGGGTGGGGGCTTTTCTTCCTCTTCGGGTAGCTCCTCTGTTGATGCTTTCTCTTCTTCTTCGGGATCTAAATTGTTGAAAATCATTAATTAGGTAGGTACTTCAATACAAAGTCATTTTATATTCTTTTAGATTCAAGCATGTGTTTGCGAGTCTCGATATTTCGAAAGAGTTTGTAAGAAAAAGAATAGAAAAGAAGACGATCGCATGATTTCTGGGGAGAGAACACTCCACTGCCGTATTCCAGATGTCATGTTCTAGATGAGCGTGCTACACATTAGACTTGGGGTTCCCTAAACTTATTTTGTTCACTGCTCACTTTGAGAATATATTATTTTTTAGCGACAAAAAACGGAACCTTCATGTAAGTCTGTCCGTCCGTATGTCACAGCCACTTTTTTCACCTAGGTACTTAAACACCCTAGGTTCCGTTTGATACAAGCACAAATTCAAAAACTTGTAAAATCATTATTGCCCGCGTTCTATTATCTACCTACGAAAATGACCAGGACTACCTAATCTACACTAATATTATAAAGATAAAAGATGTATGTATTTGTGTGTGTGTGTGTGTGTGTGTGTATGTTTGTAATAAATAAACTCAAAAACTACTGAGCCGATTTCACCATTAGAAAGCTACATTCACCCTGAGTAACAAAGGTTTTATTTAATCCCGATATTCTCACGGGATCGCGACGCAGCTAGTAACAATTAAAATGCGAAAGTGTGTCTGTTGCATTTTATTTGCTTGTTTGTGCCTACATTCATTTCGAAACGGAGCGACCGATTGCTTGATTTTATTTTGTTTATTCAACAAAACAGGACAGTTATATGAACTCCACGGAGAGAAATATCGAACCGAGTTACAAATACAAATAAAGCTTACAAATCTCCCTTTAAGAGCCCTATAGCCGCTTAATTCAAAATCCATGTCGGGTTCATCGAAAATTATTGATTATTTTATGACGGAATGTTGTTGAACTTTTATTTGTGTATGGATTGTAATCGACATTGTTTCCGACATTTCAGTGCAGTTTCCAGATAAATATGTCGAAACGTATTGAAGCCTATCGACATTTTAGCCAAAACAGACATTTTTGTCTAAAATTTGATAAGACTTTGCACCAATAGGAGGTTTTTGTATTAAATTAAAACTACACGAAAATGTAGGAAACAATGTCACCTACAATCCATACACAAAAAAAGTTCTACGACATTCCGTCATAAATTATTTAACAATTTTCGATGAGCCCGACAGGGATTTTGAGTTTAGCGGCTATAGGGCTCTTAAGCCTGTACGACATGTTTTTCGGGCCTGCTGCGCCCAGCGCGCAAAGTGGTCGTTATTTCCCACTTTAGGAAAGGCTGCATTAGACCATACTTTATCACTTACCATCAAGTGAGATAGTGCGGTGAAACGTTCATCTATTGTTCACAAAGCAGAGATAAGAAACTTCTCAACTTTTGTCTAGGAGAGGTAGACTTGGAGTGCATATACCTACTCCCCGACATCATGTGGTTGTATTTTGTATTAGTACCAAAAAAAATAGGGCGAAACAAATCGAAGCATATTTATGTTACGTCAGTATATCTACATTATTATATTATAATAATGATTAATTATTTATTTATATTATAAAGAGGGAAGATTTGTATATGTGTGTCTATATGTTTGTAATGAATAAACTTAAAAACTACTGGACCGATTTCAATTATACATTACATCAGGTAGGTATTAATGCTTTAATGGTTGGAGTTTGCCTCTCTAGCTAATCATCTACCGAGTCTGTGTCTGCTTACTTAGCTGTTCCTCTTCTGATATTTCGGAAGTTTCTTCAGAAACTGGCAAGGACCTGATGCACTGCAGCCCTGACTCCAAGAGGAGCTTCTTCATCATGGACATGTGAATGTCTTCAACCGTTTTAGATGTCATGGTTGTTGCTTTCCTTTACTCTATATGGAAAAGTAACAAGGTAAAGTTTTGTGATAAATAAGCGAAATTTATAAAAAAAATACAGCTAATAGTATTTCATTTGTTGGCATGTAGTTATTGGCATACAATTTTGACAATTCGAACGTCACTTTCATAGATATATTCTTTTTGGTTGCGCCGACGGAAACTCGCGCTTCACCGATGTCCGCTATGGGCGCTCCGCCAGCAACGGGCGGAGACCGGGGGACTCGCGCAAAGCTTGACATCAAATACAAAATACAAATATCATTTATTCATATATAAGTATATAAAAAAAAAGTAAAATGAAGAGGAAAGTATACCTACTCTTTCTCCATACAAACGTAGTTGACTGTTTCCTCACTGGATAAAGTGAATAAAAAAGAAATAAAATTTACAAAAAATAGAATATGTAAAAAAAACAAAACGTAGGGGCATGGTCATGGCAGATATAGGTTTCTGGCATAAACATATTTCCTCGATGGTCCAGAGAGAAAACAGTCGACTACGTTTGTAAAGTTGGTATGGAGAAACGAATACGTAGACTTTCTCCTTAAGAGGATAGCCTCCATTCTCTTTCTCCATACAAAAGTAGTTTTTATTTAAAAAGGTAGATGCATAGTCATGTCATGACATATATAAGTTTTATGGCATAAACATATTTGCTCTAATGTCTTTATCCAGGGAGGAAAATTTAAACTACGTTTGTATGGAGAAAGAGAATGGAGACTATCCTCTTGAGACCCTTCATTATTAGCTATCAGATGTTTGTGTTGAAGGCCGTTATGGTAGCCACCTACTTTACAGACGTTTTGTCTTTTAAAAATATAAAATACCTACTACCTTAACTACCTACCTTATCCATAACGATTTTATGTAAAACTAGCTGCGCCCTGCGGTTTCACCCGCGTAAGTCCCGATTCCGCAGAAATATCGGAATAAAAATTTGTCTATGTATTATTCTAGGTCTCCAGCTATCTTTATTCCAAGTTTCATCGCAATCGGTTTAGTAGTTTTTGCGTGAAGGAGCAACCAAGTCACATACACACATAAAAACTTTCGCGTTTATAATATTAGTAGGATTTCCCAAAACACTAGGTAGAATAGTTGTTGGAGACAAATATTAACATGAAACGTGTGCAGTCATTAATGTTGTGTTCGGTACAACGAACACCGGTTTAATTGGAGCCCAAAATGTGAGGGGATCCGGTCTCCTGAGCTAAAGGGTTTCCAGTACCTACTTACCAAAACGACACGGCAGCAAGTCATAGGCGAAACGCTATTTAAGTGTTATTTTTTAATCCGAGTTTGACTTTCTCTTAAAACTCATCTAAGTATAGGCACAGAATACATAAATTGTACAAGTAGTATAGGTACTACTTTATTACCTATATCGAATGAAATAACTTTTGATTAAAAATTAAAAACAAGACGCCTAATATTCGTTTGTTGTAACGTAAATTTGGTTAGAAATTTAAAATATCAAGACTTAAATAAATAAATAAATAAATAAATTCTCCGAACAACACACAGCGCCATCTAGCCCCGTGGTAAGCGACTAAGCTTGTGTTACGGTGACTAGACAACGGATATAATACTTATATTTATTTTTGTTTTGTAAATACATACATATTATACATAGAGGGACACCCATACCAGACACAAATATTTATTTTTTAAGCATAAATACTTGCACCCGGCGGGAATCGAACCCGCAACCTACTGCATTGCAGTCGCGCTTTCGCACGACGCGCCACCGAGGTCGTCAAATAAATGACTTAAATAAATGTATCCCGTATATCCCGCGACTTCGCAAGCGTAATAGTTCTCATCCCGCGAGAATATAGGATTTAAAAAGTAATCTATGTGTTATTCCAGAACGTTAGCTGTCTTAATTTCAAGTTTCATCGCAATCGGTTTAGTAGTTTTTGCGTGAAAGAGCCCGGAAAGATCGCAAGGCTCTGAAAGTAATCTCAACATGCTTGAGCCAGGTTTCCGGTATATCTGAAGCTACCAAAGCATTGAAGCAAATAGCGTCGCATACTAAAGGCCGCCCTCCTCTAGGGAACAAACCATCTGGGTCCCAAGTCTGCTCTGACAATCGTGTCTCAATATAGTGTCAATTTGACGTGTATTTGTCACTTTTGGCCTCATTTATCTATCAAATAATGACAATTACTATACTAATATTTCTTTATTGCTCAAGGCATTTTTACTAGAAAAAAACAAAAAACAAACAAACACACAAACAAACAACAAATACAAATATTAAATAGGAGAAAGAACGACAAACAAATATTAAATAGGAGAAAGAACGACATCTCACGTCGGAAGCGTTAACTGTAAAGTTAACCATCTGAGCTAGTCAATAGTTGTAAAACTGTACTGGTAGATGGCGTTCAAACCGAGCCTTAGTCGGTAAACAGTGAGAGATCATAATCAAAAATTCACCATGACACGTGGGTTCCCGTGTAGCGCAGCGGTAGCGCACGCGCCCGGCAAGCGAGGGGACACAGGTTCGAATCCTGTCATGGGAGGATTTTTGATGATGTATTTCTCCTTGTAATAATATTTTCTAATTACTATACTATCCACACTTTAATGAGACACGATTGTGAGAGTAGGCTTAAGACCCTGGCATTTTGCCATCATCACCTGACAAACTATTTGGTCCCAAAACTACTGGCACATTGAAGCCGGCTTAAGCCCAGATGACATTGTTCAAACCGGCATGTCTCAGAAACCGGCCACTGCTTTGGTGCAACAAAATCTCTACTAATTTATCTCTTGCACCATATCATAAATATCGAGGAGGCCCTCGTGACGCCCTAATTAAAAGGGATCCCGAAATATACACTACTTCTCATTTCCAGACCTAGGATACCTAGTCAGGTTGTACGGGTCCATATAGGGTTGCATATATTCAAGATTTTTGGCATTCTCTTCGATTCGCATAACATTCATACAGAATAAATTATAAGGCATACTTTATTTCCCCATAACTTCTTTTATAATAATGATATATTGGCATAAACTGTTCATGCATAATGTTTTAGAACGATTAATAATCATAATATTTATTGGCATCTCACCCTATGCCATAAAAATTACAAGTCATACATCACACCTTTTTTATTGATAATTTTTAGCGCTGCGTGTAATCATGTTCTAAAGTTTTCCGCGTACTCGTATAATTTACGCATAATGGATACCTCCATTATGCGTTTCGTATTTTATGATAAATTATCGTTAGTCGTATACCAATTATGTCCTTTACATTTTATGCTGTTTAAAATTATGACAAAGAAGATTAGAGTAGGTAAGCGTTTCATTATGCCAATGAAACCATTCTGCGATTATAACACTCTGCTTATCATTATTTATGCGAAAAAACTTTATGCTGCAACTGTTATGCCAAACTACATTATGAAGAAAAAGATTATGCGACCGAAAGGGCACCCAGGTTGAACGTTACCTCGAAATCTTGGTTTGTTAAGAAACCATTAGCCAATATGAGAACGGCTTACAGCGGTTACAGCGGTACCGGCTTATTTTGCAATTCCATTATAAAAATAAGTAATTTTTCCGTTGCCATACAATAGTCCATTTTATCCGGATCAGATACAATATCGCTAATTGGCCCGCTTACCTTCTATCAATATTTCAACCCTTTACCGCATCCCGTTGCAGATATGAAACTTACTAAGCAAATGTTATGGAACAAAATGCAGTAGCAATTTGAAAATATTATTTCACTGAGCTTTATTCTTTAAACGAACAAAGGTATTATATTTATTTTTACTTCTCTTTGCCTTTGTGTGAATGTTTGTGCATATACATATATACTAAGTCTCCATTATTTTACGTATATATTAATTGATCAAGCTAGCGAAGCGTCTTTAGTCTGGCTATTTAAATGATATGACCATCTTTACCGTATGGTGTTCTCAATTTGGTACTAGCTATTTTGTTACCTCTAACCCATTCATGCATACAGTTTCATACTTGGAATAAATATTTTTCTAGATATACTTTTTAGAACTACATCTAGATATTTAGTTTATAAATAGGCTTAAATACTCGATAGGTAGGCACTGATTATCTCTCAGGGCCGTGCGGCACCGGACGCGGTGAACCGACGGACGGACATCACGCCTAAACAGAAGAATTATTAACTAAGAGTTAACTTATTAGTAGAAAATACATTATACTTACGTGATTTATTTATTAAAATGTACATAACATACATAGGTACCTTTATTTTGCAAATCTACTATAATTTGTTTTTAATTGTTAACTATGATTATGATTTGACACCTCTTTCTGAAGAAAAAATGTCAAATACAAAGAGACAAAACGTCAGATCGTAGTCTGAAATTAAAAAAAAACTAGTATGTAACATTTATACATCGTAACTACCAATTACCATCTTAGTTTAAAGTTTTAAAATATTTTTGTAAGTAACAAATATTTATGTAAGTACCTAGAGGTCCTACGTACATTCGGCTGCATGTGTGCATACTTGCGTAGTATATCTACAAAGTTACGCACACAAGTTAGCTAAGTGCGTGCATGGCAAAAATGCAACTCCGCGACTCGGTTAAATATCGGAAGGACATAGATATCCATGGCGAAGTCAAAATATTTAAGAAACTTTATTTTTTATAATTAGTGTAAAATTGTGTATGTTGGCAATTCATTTTTCAAGTCCTGTGGAAAAATACGCCAGACGTTTTTCAAGTACATATTCGAACGTTTTAAATTAAAACTTTGAATATCGCACTAATTACACTTAATGAACCCGATACGCGTGAACTGCAGTCGCGTTGTGTACGTCGAAACGGTAAGCATAATTATATTGTAATTTTGAACAGGCCAAAGTTTTTCAGTAGGTACCTAAGTAAAATACGGCAATGTTTATCTTTGTTCGATAAACGCTCCATTATTATCTCAATTTGTGCTTTAAAAAAAAACTACCGCAGTATAGAGAATTACATTGGCCAAGTTACTTGTACTATTTATGTATTCTGTGGCCAAGTTGAGTAGGTACCTACAGAGCCCAGTTATTATTTTTACTTACTTAATTGTTTTACTTCTTTGCCAGATCAATTTCATTTTCTTATTAAATATTTTTAACGATCGAACTACTCTACTCCTATTTTATTCCTAACTTCCCCAACTGCAAGGTGAATGAACTCACGAAATGCACACACACACTGTCAAAGAAGCACACAACACAGGACATGTTGGTATAGGTTTTGCAGTAGGTACAAACCGAAGTTAAAGAACTTTTTTTTTAATTTATAATCCGTTCGAAAAGTTTAAGGTTAAACAAGATTATGTCCGCGACCTTTTTGGTGGTTTTTTTTTGTTTTTGGAGATCTGGTTTTCGAATGTGGAAGGTACCTCCTAGGTACTTGTGTTTATTTTTGAGTTTCGATTTTTTTTTAATGATTTTAATTGCTTTTGCTTTCTGTGTACTTAACGAGGAAAAGAAAAATTAGGCCCAATCACTTCTCTCTTATCTTTCTACTATATAAAAATAAGTCGGGTTTTCCTTCCTGACGCTATAACTCCAGAACGCACGAACCGATTTCCACGGTTTTGCATTCGTTGGAAAGGTCTCGGGCTCCGTGAGGTTTATAGCAAAGAAAATTCAGGAAAATTTGTATACGTATTCAGTAGGTCTGAGAATCGGCTACTATCTATAATTTATAAGGCAAAACAACGTTTGCCCGGTCAGCTAGTTTACTTATATAAAGGAGTTAAGTTTAAAGAAATAATGATTAAGATAGCCTTCAGTTGCGTAGATCTACAATATTTTTTTGTATTTTTTCTGTCTATAATAGACTCCCAACTTTAAGCGGTACCTAAGCTTTTGCCCTTATTTTTTGATTATGCAATTTAACCCCACAATTCCCAATCGCATCCTGCAGCGTATTGCCGTTTAATAAACTTGTAAAAAAAATCCAATACGATTCATAAGTTGAATGACCGGTGCGTTGTCGTGGGGCAATTCATCAAACTGTAATAATGTGTTTATGTTTAAACGGGGCCCGGGATGGCTCCTAGATGCAAACTAGGGGAGCGCTCTTACCAGGACAGCTTTCAAGCGCTTCATAGACAAGCTTGGATCGCTTTATTTGTTATGCCTAATAAAAAAAAACTTGAGTTGTTTTGTCTTGTCATTTAGTTCTTAAATCTTTGTACCTATTAGTCTTGTTTATTTTTAGTTACCTACTTAAAGGAAAATTTACTTCAAAAACTTAAATTCAAATTATCGAAAACAAAAAATAATAGGTACATAGTTTATTATATTGTCAAAATAGTACTTACAAACTACCTACTTATAATTATAAACACAATGTTATTGAATAGTTTTATGTTCTGGTATTAAAGTATGGAAGTAAAAACCTAAAACGCAACTTTAGAATTACATTATTTTGTACTTATCGAATACTATTAAGTAATTGTGACTTATTGTCATAAAGAAATAAAAACTAACACTTTTCTGTTTTTTTTAAATGTGACCCATATAAAGTGCTTGAAACGTTGATCTATGAAGCGCTTTACGCTTTATTTACAAATTTGTACCCCTATCTATCGCTGACAGCAGGCTGGCTATTGGTGGAGCCTGGTTGGTTTTCTAACTAAAATCATGAAATACCCACCCTTTGTGCCAACACTGGCTTTTAGCAAAACAATACGCCATTTTTTACTGCTGCTAATCTAGGAGGGTTCTAGTTTCCTAGGGGTAATGACCGGGAAGGAACTATTCACGGTTAGCTGATTACAGTATAGTTCATGATTACAGTATAGTTCATTAGTATTGGACAATATGTACCTAATTTAGGCGATACGTAGTCATGCTGATTGGTTTCTTTTCTCTTCTAATTTCCGTATTGTTTATTTGCATTTACTGTAGTTTATGATTAGTAAAGTAAGGTAGGTACCTATGTACATTATAAAATTAATTAAGTTTTATTTTATTAGACCTTCTTAGGCGTTGACCCGGTTGCGACTGAAGGTTGCGTGTTCGATTCTCATCGGGAGCAATAATTTATGCCTACAAATGTTTGTTTGATTCAGAGTTTTTCTTTCCATTATTTGTGTCATTCAGTATCAAAGGTATGTTTTTTTACAACGACAACAGTATGTATGCAATGCATTATATTCGTTATCTAGTAATACCTAGTAGTACCTTTAATATAAACCTAGCGTAGTTTGAGGTTAGATGGCGCTGTGTGAAACGTCTTGCTTTATAAAACAAAACAAATTCTGAATTATCTACTACAGTCCAACAAATACCATTTTATGATAAAATAAAACGAACCTACGAGGATACTCGTATTTACTTAGGTGCAATATGACTAATTATTAAAATAATTTTATTGGCATTAATTTGTCACATGCGGCAAATAAATATAGTTTAAATTATATAAATATTCAAAATTAGCAAGACAAAAAAAAATTCAAAAACAAAACAAAAAAACGCAATTATATCCGTCGAAATAGTTTTAGGTAAGGATTTAAAAAAATAACAGCAAAGAGCATACCGATCTCATCTTTTTTTGTCCATTTAGTTAGGAACTGGTATTTAACTATCTAAAATGTAAGAGCTGCTTCTAAAAATGACGTGGTAGCAAAAAGGACCGGTCCTATGCGTGTTTTTAGTCCGACAGGTGACAGGATGCCGACTCGTCTTATTGTTGGTGGACGGTCAACCACCTTGTGAGAACATGATACTCTACTCTAGATCGCCATTGATTTATCTAGTGTTAGGTAGCTAGTTCAGTTTACTGTTTGGATGGGTGACAGGTAGCCGCTGGGTTTGGTTGGAATTTGATATATACCTAACCTACCTACTTATCTAATTTGAATTATTTTGGCGGGTTACTAAACTTTAATTTATTTTTTCCATTAATTTAAAATTTAAAAAACACAATTTCAATAAAAATAGACATAGGTACCTACATAATATAAGTAAAATTTAAAAATAATACCTAATTATTTAAATAGTCGAATTAAAAAAAAATCAAACGTACTTAATATTACAATAAACATCACTAATACATAACAAAAAAAATCTGATTACAAAAATAATAATAAATTAAAACTAAACCCAAAATAGGGAAATTTAGGCAAGTATTTTGCTCAACTTTTATAGGTAAGAAACGACGTGACAGAGATGTCAAATGTCGAGGTGTACGTTGATAGAAACATGAACAAAACTGAAAATAAAATTTAAAAGGTACCTAAGTTATTTTTTGTCATCGATTTGTTTTTTGATTTTAGGGTAAAGACTTTACATAGGTATACCTAGATACCTTTTCTATTCTATATAAAAAAAAAAATTCCTTTTCCCCATTGAGGTAGGTATGGAACCCTTAAAAGGAGATTTTTGATGGTAATGTGGCTATCAAACTAATTTATTTATTATAATGAAGTTAGCAAAAAAATACACAAAAAAAAAAACAATAAAATAACAAAATACAATTAAATTCAAAAGGTAGGTAAGGGTTTTATCTACCTTTACCGCAGTTATTAAAATAATCAATGTAATTATTAGTTTTAGTTATGTATTAAAAACTTCACAATACATCCTAAAGTCATTGACTACCATCTTGAAAACAGCGATTGAAAACACATCTTAAATAAAACCAAATCTAAAATTTATATAAGCAAAAAAAGAACCAATGGTAACCATCTAACCCAGCCCACCAATAAAAATAAATCAAATCTATACAAAACTGGTCGAAACCAGTTTAAAATTAGAATCCCAAAAACGTTACACGCACACTACCGCGACCTGCCTCAACGTATTGTCAAAAAAGTAAGTCAAAACGCGACGGTTTATGTGTGCGTTATGCGGTTACTCGTAAAATCCAGTCGACTGTTATATCTGTGTGAGTGACTATAATGCATCATGACATGCATTTGTAAATGATAGGGTTTGACAAAAACAGCATTATTTCAATAACAATAGCTTCGTATTCAGAACTCGAGGTTAAAAACTTCATAAAGATAACTTTAGTGACTCACACTTAAATATTACACATAAGTTAATGTTAAAATTTAAAAAAGAACTACTTCAATGAAGATAAGTAATCGGTATTCATCACGCACACGAAAAATGTGTGAGGTTCCAACGGGTGGAAGAGAGACAGTAGTATAACATAGTTCCCCTTTCGTTCTACCAAAATGCGGCCAATATAAGAATGACGGTCCTAAGGCCATTGACCTAAGTTTGAAGACAGTTTTGTGGTTACTTTCTATAATTACGTAAATTATACAATTATCAAGAAATTATAATCTATTTGTTACATCGGAGTTGTTTTAGAAAACGGTTCTTTGGAAAGTTCTACAATTACCTACTTACAATTCATTTTTTTTAATATAATTTCACAATAAAACATAAAAAGGTGCGCAGTAAGTTGTTATAGAGGTATGATTTTTTAAATTATTTTTTTTCTTAATGGACAATTTAAAAAAATCTGTCTTACTTTTTAATAAAAAACAATTTAAAATAGCAATCAATTTTAAAATAAAAGAAATTTTTGTTTAGTTTAGATTAGTATTTACGCCATTTAGGTTAACTCTTTTTTTTTATAAAGCTTCACTAATGTCACCGAACTTTAAATCGTCGCTCCAAAGTGCAAGCAATTATGCACCCGTCCCACTCGCACGTCCATTCGTCTTATTTTCGCTAAAAAAATATCATGCGCAAGAGTCGGCGACCGACGTCAAGGCCGCGACGAATTCATCGCCTCGACGATCGGGAGCGAGGGGAAGTGGAATATTGCGAAAATTGTGAATTTCGTTACTTTTGAAACCATAATTTTATTTTCTTCAATACAATCGTAGGTACTAATTAACACAGGTTTAACACAATTTACAGACTAAGAACGGTATGTAGCAAACTTAGGTTTGCAAAGTTGCAATTGCAAATTTGGGAATAAAAGGGTTAAAACTAAGTTACTATAAAAATCCGCTCACGACTTAGGGATGCCAAAATATAAATTAAAATATTATTTTTTACTGTAATTTGGGGTTTAACGTTTAGATAGGTAGTACTTAAGTCGGTAGGTAGGTACTATTAATTATTACTACTTTAGATAGATTTTTCTTCTGTTTTCGCGATGTTGTATTACATTAAACTCATTTTTTCGGTTTTAATCGCGTGGTGTTTATTACTTTTAGCATTGTTTCAACGCTCAACGTTTCGAGACCTTTACACCTGTAAACCTGACACCTGATTGTCAATCCTGAAAGGGATGGGAACATATCTCATTATATTTATACTAGCTGCGTCCCGCGGTTTCACTCGCGTAAGTTTCGATCCCGTGGGAATATCGGGATCAAAAGTAGCCTATAGCCTTCCTCAATAATTGTACTATCCAACACAGAAATAATTTTTCAAATCGGACCAGCGGTTACAGAGATTAGCGCGTTCAAACAAACTCTTCCGCTTTATAATAATACTCATAGATAGATATAGATTTGTTTGATTTATAATGAGAATGTATCAGAGATACACTTGTCCACTTGTGCCATGTGACCACTGCCGGCCGCGCGATTGCCCTACGCCCGCGCGCGCCCCAATCATCAGCGACGCAAATCGTTCAAGAAATTCGTTCCAAGTTTCAACTTTCGAGACAACGTCACATGCACGAAGTGGCATTGAACTTTAATAAACTACTCACAACAGAATATAAGGCGTTGTTATATTTTTACTTGGTAACATTTCCACTACCTATATCAATATCTCGTTTTTAAGCTATTGCATAGCTTTTATCGCGGGCTTTGAGCTTTGAATGAAGAAATTTCGTAACGAAAAAAACCTAAAACCCCCCACTCCGCCTACCATGTAAGTCATGTAACCATGGCAACGTGGTACAAAATAAAAAAAATATATAATTGCATAAGTTGAAAAAAAATGCTATGCAAATAGCTTTACCGCGGCAGACCCGAGTGCCACACGTTTTTTTTAAATTATAGACTATGATTTGACACATATTTCTGAAGAAAAAAATGTCAAATATAATGCACCAAAACGTCAGATCGTAGTCTGAAATTAGAAAAACCAAGTATAGGTATACAGGCACTTACATACTTTGGGTAGGTGTCTACCTACCTACCCACTTACTTAATAGGTGGGTAATAGCGGAACCTATGTTTATCGGTAATTAATACTGTTACCTAATTAAATCACCCATGTAATGTAACATACCTACACAGGTTTCATAGGAAATTAATTAGCATCTATTGAAAGCTCTATCATAGGTAGGGAACTTACGGCAGATTCGACGAAAAGTTGCTAACTCTTATCCAAGAAAAATTCGGCATTTTTTCGCCTATTTCATGTTTACACTTTTCCAAATGCAATTTCCAAGATTAGCGACCGTATACGGAGAAATAACTGCTATTCTACTGCTATTGTACTTTAGTAGAGTAAGAGACAATTTTACAAATATTTTATTGGCGGCTGAATGTCAAGCGTAGCCACATAGAGATGATAGTGATAACAATTGCCACAATAATATCCGAAAAAAACAGGAATGACATAGAATTAGTTCCGCATTAAACATTTTTACACGTCATTATACTTTTGCCGGTTAATAACCAGTTAACTCCTCTATAAAGAGTTTAATAGAGATAAGAAAATAGGTAAAAAGTCGTTTAGATAGATCTAGAGTAAACTCAAGTTTGGTCAAACGCACCCTTATACCTTAATAGCAGTACCCGCGACTTCGATCGCCTTGTGTTTTTTTTTTGAAAATATAATATACGTAAGTCCCGATCCTGTAGGAATATCGGGATCAAAAGTAGCCTATGTTACTCAGGGTGAATGCAGGTAGCTTTCTATTGGTGAAAGCAGTTTTGAAATCGACACAGTAGTTTTTGAGTTTATTCATAACAAACATACAGACAGACACACACACAAAATCTTTATAATATTAGTGTAGATATATTTTCAGCCTATAGCCTTCCTCAATAAATGGACTATCCAACACTGAAAGAAATTTTCAAATAGGATTAGCGGTTCCTGAGATTACCGTGTTCAAACAAACAAACAAACCCTTCAGCTTTATAATAATAGTACCTACCTATAGATATAATAGCGTAACATCATTGCCTCTAAATCAAGGCACTTGACACTTATTAACAACTACTTAAACTATGTCCGTACTGTGATATGAAGTTTCAAAGTTGACAGACTGGGACAAACTTTACATAACTTAGTCATCTGTTAATCATCGTTTATACCGGGTGTTCTGAGGAAGGGTATTAAACCGAAAGAGGGTTGTTCTAGAGGTCTAAGCGAACAACTTTTGGAAATTCGAGGAAGTTTTCAAAATTTGTAAGTTTAAAGTTTACGTTAAAATCGGCTGTTTCTTAAAGTTTGAGGTGATAATGGGCCTTGAGGTGTCCTTTTTAAGGTTCCGTAGCCAAATGGCAAAAAAAGGAACCCTTATAGATTCGTCATGTCTGTCCGTCTGTTCGTCCGTCCGTACGTCACAACCACTTTATTCCGAAACTATAAGAACTATACTGTTGAAACTTGGTAAGTAGATGTATTCTGTAAACCGCATTCAGATTTTTACAAAAAAATAGAAAAAAACAATAAGTTTTTGGGGTTCCCCATACTTAGAACTGAAACTCAAATTTATTTTTTTTCATCAAACCTATACGTGTGGGGTATCTATGAATAGGTCTTCAAAAATGATATTGAGGTTACAAATATCATTTTTTTTCTAAACTGAATAGTTTGCGCGAGAGACACTTCCGAAGTGGTAAAATGTGTGTTAAAAAAAAATATATATATGATGTACATTACCATGCAAACTACCAACGAAAATTGGTTTGAACGAGATCTAGCCAGTAGTTTTTTTTAATACGTCATAAACCGTAAACCGCAATTTACCTTTCATTCAATTCAAAAATGTACGGAACCCTTCGTGCGCGAGTCCCACTCGCACTTGGCCGGTTTTTATATTTACTTTGAACCAGTACTATCTAATTGCCTTTATTTAAAAAAAAAAAAGCTTTTTTTGCTTTTTGAAAAAATGCTTTCAAAAACTTTAGAACCCGGCGGGATTCGAACCCGCGACTATTGGTAATCCGAACCAACGCGTTAAACCGCTTCGCCACGGGTAGCCCTCCAACCAGGTCGAATTTAAGAAAGCACATCTTCGTGTGTTCTTGCGAGTAAGGCCTCGTAGTGACTAAAGTGGTACTAAAGTTTTTGAAAGCATTTTTTCAAAAAGCAGTATTCCTAAGTGTGGATTAACACTAAGAAATAATGTTTACAGAGCTTTTTTTTTCAGTGAAATAACTCCATACAAAAAAAAGTATTTTCAAAAGTAGAAAAAAACTCGTTCGCCTAGACGTCAAGAACAACCCCCCTTTCAGGCTTATACCCCTCTTCGAAACACCCTGTATTATAAGTTGGGGTGTTAGTCTATAATAACACACACCTAATGACGGCCTTAAAGTTCTTAACCAGTTAGGCCGACACCTGTAGCAGGTGCTGTCTAAATTTATAACTTATAGATTAACTTAGCCAATGCGTATACCTCCCACTAAATATTATTGTAATACTACGGTATCTATAAACCTATGGACTCAATAGAACTTGGGGTAGACCCTGGTACAGTATCCGTAGCCTGCTTATAAGGTTCCGTAGGGTAATGGGTAAAAAAGGGATCCTTTTACTAAGACCACTGTCTGTCTGTCAGTCACCAAGGCTGTATATCTTAAACTGTGATAGCTAGACAGTTGAAATTTTCACAGATGATATATTTTTCTGTTGCAGCTATAATAATCGGAATAAAATAAAATTAAGTTGGGGCTCTAACACAACAAACGCGAATTTTTGGTACGCGATCGCGACTCGCCCTTGCCCGGTTTTTTTATTAAAATCCTTTTTTTAGGGAATAGAGACCAATCCAAAAAAATAACGCAGTCTTAGATGAAAACAAAAATAGTAGATACGGTATATTCTGACATTGCGTATTCGAAAAATGAGCTAGAAACACCTACATGCATTTCATAAAATTATTGTATTATATTTAAAAACGTTTGTCTTTAAGAATGTTTCAGGCTTTGTAAATAAGTCAAAAAGGCATTCTTATGAATGTCAAAGAGAGTGACAACACGTGCTCACGCGGCAACGGTTCGACATACGACTGAGGCTAGTGCGTCAGGTAGACGCAGTTTTATCGTCTCATTTTCCAAGACTAGGTACCGTATCTTTATTTTTTTGTTTTAATCTAAGAACCCAGTAGTATAAGTACTTGTAGACCTATTCGACGGCAGAGTCTACAGAGACAGGGGATTGTTTCAATCGAGATTTGTTAGCAACAGAGTTACGTAATCCTAATCAGCTAGCAGGATTTTGAATTTTTTATTCGTTTTTTAATTGTAGACTATGATTTGACACAACTTCCTGAAGAAAAAACGTCAAATGCAAAGAACCAAAACGTCAGATCGTCTGTGGCACTCGGGGACTGCCGCGGTAAAGCTATTGCATAGCATTTTTATTAACTTATGCGATTATCATTATTTTGTACCACGTTGCCATGGTAGGCGGAGTGGGGGGGGGTGGTAGGTTATTTCGTTACGAAATTTCTTCATTCAAAGCTCAAAGCCCGCGATAAAAGCTATGCAATAGCTTAAAAACGAAGTTTATAGGTGACAACATCAATGATCGAGTTCAGAGGTAGGTACGTATATTATGCGTGTGTACATACTGTACACGGCACGTATGATGTTGATGTGTGTTCTGCGCTAGGACACATGACGGGTGCCACCTTGGGCGCGACTGCGAGGGTTTATGCTTCCCATAAACGCTGAGTGCTCGTAACAACTTGCTGCATTAGCTGGGATGCCGCTACCACCGGTTTTAGATTGGAAATCGACTGACGTTACCTAGTGACGGAACTGTTTTTCGTTACCTATTTATTCCTGATCGAAAAAAAACTAAGTTTTCGGACTTTTTCGGAAAATAGACCGATAGGTAGCTATATATAGTCTATTTCTATATTTCGAAAAAGTTATCGAACAAGAAACTACGCCACGGCAACAAGAATCTAAACTCTATTTCAGAATCTAAGATCATAAATGTAAACAAAAATCTCATACATTTATTTGAAACTGACAGCTCTTTATTTACTTTTTCCTTTGATATTGACAGTCCTTTGTTTACATTTTTGATCTAAGATTTGAAAATACAGTACTCAGTACTTACCTACATTTAGCAATAACCAAAGTTCTAGATTTCACTTTAATTTTTTTAGACTTGCATATAAGTTACAACACTTCTTTTTATCTTCTCCTTTTTTAGATGCTTTAAATTTAAAGCTAAAACATATTTAGAAGTTTAAAGTAGTGTGGAAAATGCCAAAACAACTGTGTTATTAAAGCTTCTACAAAATCACTCGGCTGTTTTCAATAAACACAATCCTTTGTTGAAAACTTAAGAGAAAATATTTTACAAGGAGAAATACATCATCAAAAATCCTTCCGTAATAGGATTCAAACCCGTGCCCCTCGCTTGCCGGGCTAACCTAACCTAACCGTTACTCCACTCAGAACCTACGTGCTACGGTGAAGTAAACTTTTTATAAAAAATAAGAATCTATAATAATAATATAATATATAATAATATAATCTATAACAAATAGTATGAGACGTAAAGCAGTATTATCCATAGGGGGGCACCGTGGCCCGCGTAAAATTTTTTAAAAGCTAAACTTTACAGTCTTTCCTAAACGAAAGTTCAATTTTCGATTCGAAATGGGTTTCTCTCCTAATAAATGATATCCCTGTCTGTCGGTGTTTTTTTTATTACATCTAAACTAGAATTAAAAATAAAAGCTTTTGTCTATTTTATGACTTGTAATTACGGCCTACGCTACGAGCCTAGTCGGGCTAACTTCCGGTTACGGGTTCGATCCGGAGTCGAAATAATATTTGCGTGATCTCAGCCCAATAGTATCTAATTAATAAGGTACCTATCCGTTTTCGCGATACTGATCCGAAATTTAAATTATTTTGCAAACCTGTCGGGAAGCTATTAAAAAAAAATATATGATGGACTAGGTTTGTCCCGCGGTTTCACCCGCTTAAGTCCTGATCCCGCTGGGTTTTCTTATACCCCTTTCTTAGTGGATCTTTACACAGCACAAAGAACACACTCTCCAAATTTCATGACTCTAGGTCTTGTCCTACAGTATCATATGATACTCTAGGCATTGATATATAGATCAATCAGGACATTGAATTTTATATGTATAGATGGAGGCATCCGATAAGAAATATTTGTTTTCGAAATCACCACGGGATCGGGAATTACGCAGGTGACACAACTACTAACTACTACTATAGTAAACCAATTACCAACCAGAAGCCTGTTCTTTTTTAGGGTTCCGTACCTAAAGGTAAAAACGGGACCCTATTACTGAGACTTCGCTGTCTGTCCGTCTGTCCGTCTGTCACCAGGCTGTATCTCATGAACCGTAATAGCTAGAAGGTTGAAATTTTCACAGAAGATGTATTTCGGTTGCCGCTACAACAACAAATACTAAAAACGAAATAAAACAATTATTTAAAAGGGGCTCCCATACAACAAACGTGTTTCAAAAACTACAAGGAGTCAGGACAGGAACAGGGACAGGAGCTGGTCATGGAATTCAAAATGGCTGCCCTATCTGTCAAATATACCAGTCTGCCTTACTTACCAAAGAGTTTCTTTTATGTTTCAGATTTCTTTGTGCCAAGGTTTTTTTTTTTTTTTGAGTGATTCGGTCGTTTGATGGGAGTAAGAATCGAAGATAAATATTTCATAAATTCCTATAAAATTTAAAAATTGGTTGTTGTAAACCATTTTAGGGTTCCGTATCCAATTGTGATAGTGGTACGGAACCCTTTATGCGCGAGTGTCGCACTTGCCCCGTTTTTAAGGATTTAGGGGCTCGTCTAAACGAGCTTTCTGGTGACCGAAGGGCTGGTAGCTTTCTCGCTCAGAGAGGGAATGTTGCCAGCCTTTTGGGGACGATGCCTCGTGCGGACCCCCTAGACGACATTTTTTATTTATAGCGCAGGGTATAATGGAAAATTTGAATTTGTATTTATTTATTTATATGGGACTTATTTGTGTTACAATTTTTGAATTAATTTTTATGTATGTATGTGTGTATTCTGTAGTTTTAGTGTTTATATTTAATTGTTTGCTTTTGCAACTTTTAATTATTGAATAAACATGGACTAACAGATTATCAACTAATAAATAATAATAGTAATAGCCTTTATTTAACAATCTTATAAAACATTTTTATATATAAGTACATTTATTTATAATATGACACCGGTTTGCGAAGATTGTCTTGCTAATTAGCATAGGCCTCCCCTAAAGCTTGCCACAAAGAGCGATCTTGTGTCTTTCTTCTCCATGTTGCACCCGCTATCTTTGTTATGTCGTCTTCCCATCTCTGAAGTTGTCTTCCTCTTTTTCTTTTATTTTATATTGTCTTGGACACCATTCAGTTACGTCTTTGGTCCATTTCTCTTTTTTGTTCCGCATCATGTGACCAGTCCATCTCCACTTCAGCTTTTTGACGCAGTATGTCACATCCGTTATTCTGGTTTGTTTTCGGATTTTTTCCAGGTTTATTTTGTTTTATATTTTGATATTCAGCAACTAATAAAATGATATAACAAATCTAGTTATCTCCAGTTCGGCATGCAACTCCCGCGCCCCTCATGCGGACTCAAACAATACGCAGCGCAGGCTGCACAGCTTCCACGGTCACACTGAACTAATCCTCGTACTAAGGTAATGGCGTAGCTTACCTCTCAAGCAATGCTCAATGCTCAATTAATTAAATAGTAACATGACTCAAGTCTGAGCCAGGATTAAGGTATGAAACGAGAACTCACTTTAATCGGCAATTACTTCATTTTATTCTAGTTTCGTTTTTAATTAACTTTTATTACAGTAGTACATATTGGTATCTAAATTGGTAGACTGGATGAAAGGGTGTGGCTAGGGTTGCCAACAGTTTTTTCGAAAAATATAGTATTTGTGGCTTAAAAATATAGTACGACCCAAAAAAATATAGTACAAAAATTAGAGCGGTGTTTTGTAGAATATTTCGAAAAAATATATACGTATTTTTTGCACTTACCCTTTTTTCACACTTTCAAATACTCTTTCATTCTTGAATATAAAAAAAAATGTTCCCGACATTCAATCTTTAAATTATGAGCACCTTTTTTTATGGCTTTTCTTTTTTTCCCTCTACATACTCGTAGAAAACAGTCCTCTGTAAATGCAGAGAGGAGGAATTTATAAAAGAAACAACTTTTTACAGATTATGCCAGAAATATAGTATTTTTGCGTACTATATGTGCTTTCAAAAATATATAGTACGCTGAGCTGAAATATAGTACAATACTATAGGTATATTATAGTACGGTTGGCAACCCTAGGTGTTGCGTCGGGATGAAAAGTCACTATTTTTAATTGGCGTACCTATTTTACGTAGAATTTGTGCTCATGAATTGCTTCCACCGGTTTCCACGGTCACCTTAAATTGTTTTGTTTCTTCTAGAATACGAAAACAATATTCTGAGAATAGGACCTAAAAAGAAGCAATTGGGAAGCAATTCAGAAGCATAAATTCTACGTAAAATACACCGAATAAAAAAAAATGGCTATTCATCCTGACGCTCACGAAAGGTTGGTATTTCGTATCACTAAAAATCTCGGTCTGCCAGACTCTCTTATTGGTTTTTGTAGATCTTTACTTTTCATAGAATAATATCTTCAGGTTATTGAAGTTAGAGATATTAAACCATATTCCGTGAAATAGAAACACAAACAAAAACTTTATTAAATAAACAGATTGAGTGTAGAATAGGTATATCGACTAGTTTTTGCATCCTATCCTATTATAAGTGTACCTAAGCATGTAGGTTTTTTTACTTCTTCACGGAAAAACTACTAAACCGATTGCGATGGAGCTTGGAATGCAGATAGCTGAGAATTAATACATAGGCTAATTTTTTATCCCGTTATTACCGCGAGATCGGGACTTACGCGGCTAAAATCGCGGGGCGCAGCTAGTACAATAACAAATTTAAAACCTCACAAAATGAGAATCGTTGTTTAATTTTAAATTTTTGTTACACGCCTTAATTAATATATCAATTCTCAACAGTTTAACACTCGCATTGATTTAAATAGATTGCATAAAGTAGGCTGTACTAATCACCCCCCACCCTCCCCCTTCTCGCACGGAAACACACGAAGTTGTCCGACGGCGTCCGACAACTGATAATGTCCAGTGAAAATAAGCGAAACTAGCCTAGGAGGGTATTATGTGTGGGAATAGAGATCCTGGATGTGGCTTCGGGGTAGGTAGGTACTAACACGAAGTAATAATTATAAATTTAACTAGTTGGGCCCCGTGGTTTTTTGTGGGTACGAGATGGTGTGCACCTCCAAAGGGAAGATCTTCCACCGGGCTGGTGGTTTGGGCCGGTTCGTCAAGAGTTGTACATGAGCTTATCTCGGAAAAAATATTGATAGTGCGATTCAGGATTGTACTAGTTACGCCATCTAGTTAGTTCTGTGGGCGTCCGCCACAGTTTTACCCCCTTTAGTTCCGAACCCGCGGAAATATCGGAATGAAAAGTAGCCTATGTGTTAATCCAGAGCTTCAACTATCTGCATACCATATCGCTAGTAGTAAGTAGTTTTTGCTTGAAGAAGTAGAAACCATACACATAAATCTTCATCCGCGTTTTTCTCGATTCATTGGAAAACTTAGCGTGGTTATTACAAAATGAGTTTTAAAGTTAGACCTGGTTTAAACTATGATTTGGGCATATTAAATCATGGTTTAAACCAGGTCTGGCACTTAAAACACATTTTATAAAAACCATGTAGAGGTTTACACGGGCTCAGACTTTCGTTGATTACTCGAGGTCTACTTGTATGATTTCAATATAAAGACCTGACCTTTCTTTAAAACAGAGCTGTCCAATAGTCAAAATCAATACTGAAGCGATTGAAAATCAATTTCAATCGCTTCAGTAGGTTTTGAAAGCTTAAGATAATAGAGAAACAGACAAACAGACATCGTTTTTGGATTTAATTCAAATCAAATCAAATCATTTATTCTCGAAACAGTACAATTTCATTTGTTAGTTGGTTTATCTTAGGTCTAGTTTTAGTATGAAGTTTTATAGGATAGGATAGGTAATGTCATTAAATAATAGAATGTCAGTCATACACCATATATTATATGTTTCGTGATGAGCACATCACGAAAGTGCCTCCGAGTCGAGTCGAGTCCGATTTAAAAAACTATAAATTATTTATCCACTGCCTACAAGTACAGGTTGTTTTGTCCTCTTACAGTACCCTTCGCTTGTTCCTATATTTAGGTAGGTAGATTTCTTTACTTACTGGGGCGTGACAACCTTCTTTAATAAATATTTTAGAAAATAATGAAGCAATAAACTTTTGAAATTTACACGATTCGTTAACATAGTTAAATTCGTTCATTTTTCGTGTCCCCTCGCGACAAAGACCATTGTAACATAGTTAAAACGTCGGGTAAGAAAATCTGTATCTGTAAAAGGCTTTGTCCTGACTAACTGATCACAACGCACAGCCTAAACCGCTCCAAAACCAAAAGAAATATTTCTTGAATATTCCCACGGGATCGGGACTTATGTGTATAAAATCCCGTAACGCAGCTAGTAAATAATAAAAAATAAAAAAAAATAACTGTAAGGCCCGGGAAAATGTAATCTAATTTATAAAATTTCCATGTCACAGTGTTAGTTACCGTACTCCTCCGAAACGGCTTGACCGATTTTTATGTATACGTATTCAGTAGGTCTGAGAATCGGCTACTATCTATAATTTATAAGGCAAAACAACGTTTGCCGGGTCAGCTAGTTAAATATAATAATGAATGCAGTCATATCCAGTAGGTAATCTATATCTCTCAATCCATTGAGCATTCAATATGTTACATATTCATTTTATATGAATAGAGCCAAGCTGTATTGACGCTTTTATCTTTCCTACTTTAATGACGATAGTTTAGTAACACTTTCTACTATACCTAGATATATTTAATAAAATGTGGTGTGATTGTGAATTAACTTTTATGATAGACTAGCAGCGCCACGTCATTACGCGGGATTCACCCTCGTAGTTCCCGATCCCGCGGGAATATCGAGATAAGAAGATTTCCAGCTATCTATATTCCACGTTTCATCGCAATCGGTTCAGCGATTTTTACATTAAGGCGCAATAAACACACAAACATATACATAGGTACACACACTTTCAAATTTATAATATTAGTAGGATAGTCCATCTCTTCCCAAGGGTGTCGTAAAAAGCGATTAGGGACTAACATGCCTTGACTTCTCTCCGCGCGGTGGCCAATAAACTGCTTGGTCTCTAGGAGGGTTTGTGTCAGGCAGGCGGCCAAGCGACCGTAAAAATATTGACAAATCTAAGTATTTGCAGAAGGTACATATTATGGTCAATGATGACTTGCTTACTGTGCCGACCTCAATGAGGAGGAACACTAACTTTTTATCCCGGCAGAGGGCGTTAGTCGAATGATCTCAGGTTTGAATTAAGAACTGTCAAACAGGTGTTTTTTACAACTCTCGGCGCCAAATTGGCCATATCAGTCTCAGACCGGCGCGGCGTTTTCCTCTGTGGGGGACCATCATCAAAAAAAAAAAGATCATCTGACATCAGCGCCAACTGCTCACAGCTTTGCGTGTGCCACCCCATTAAATTGAGGTTATATCGGACCTCGAGCTCCCGAGAGGCGTGCAACCGGGAACATCGCTCAGATGAGAAAAACAGGAAGAAGAATATTAGTAGGATAAACGCAGAAAAAGTGTTAATCCTTCCTGTTAAAAAGAGTATCACAAAGTAATCGTCCGTCAGATTTGCACGTTTGTTTTTGTTCAGCACACGGTCAGTTTGGTCCTGTGATGGTCTATGGTCCTGTGATCATACTCGTAGTTAATTGCCCAATGGGAGTTCCGAGCCACCGGGCTGGAGGGTCCGCAGAGAAGGTTCAATGGAGCTCTTGATTTTTATTGGTAATTTGTGGCCATAACATTTCACTCGTGTGATGCGTAGGCAAATTAATTACATTACAATAATAAATAACTAGCTTTTTATTTTGACCTTGATTGATTGATTAATGCTTTGTTGTACCTGATAATACGAGACAAAATAAAATGAATTAAAAAAAAGTAGAAAAACCACAGAAAAATAAAATAATAAAATTACAAAAATAAGACAGAATAATACAGATTTTATACATTTTTGACCTTCGGAATTAAAGTCGAGGATCTGTAGGTCTATTACTAGGCCAGCATTACTCTCACAAAAAACTGGAAAGGAATTAACACATCTAGGTGCACTGAGTAAAGAAAATAGTTTACAGTTGAGTTGTGCAAATGAGTGTCTTGAGTCGTATGATTAGAATGGTGATGTGGGGGGCCTTACGAAGATCCATTATATTTGGTTAGATAGTTTGTGATTTAGAGCGTTGGTGGTCTGTGGTAGGTATACATTATTATACATTTATTTCTGTTTTCTATTTATAAAATTTTCGACCAGTCATTATTGCTTAGGGTTCAGTAGGTACCCAAATGGTAAAAATGGGACCTTTTTACTGAGCCTCCGCTTTCTGTCTGGCTGCTCGCCTGCCTGTCCGTCAATAAAAAAACCAGCCTGGTGATAGGCTGTTTTTTTTTATTGACTGCTTAAAGATGTCTTACCTGTGTGTCAGTAGGTACAATTTTAGAGTCAAGTCCACTACTTAATTGTCTGCTAAATAAATGTGTTCCATCCTAATGTTACTTACCATCTAATAGAGGTTTAATTAAAATTTAGGCATTATTTCTGAATTTTTTTGCAACCACTACTTGTCTAAAGCCTACGCATGTAAGGGCATGTTATGTTTCTCACTATGATGATGTAACCATCCAACTAAGCGTGAAACAAATTCACTATAGCTTAGCTAGATGTGAACCAATTCTCGATAGTGTTAGATAACCTGCTCGGATAATCTCTGCTTGATTAATTGAACTTCACGCTGCTGAGTGGTTAACATTTTTACTCATCTACCGCCTTTTCTTTTATTGAGCATTGTTTTCTTTTAATTTATTTATACTTACATTGTTATGAATTGAGATGCTGATCTAAAGCTACTCTTTAATCCAACAGTTTTTTGTAGATTACAAACCCACTTAAACAATATAATTATTTATGTTCCTTGTACCTACTGCCATACCTACACTAGTAATTGCACATAGGTTAACCGTTATCTACTATATAAAAATAAGTCGGGTTTTCCTTCCTGACGCTATAACTCCAGAACGCACGAACCGATTTCCACGGTTTTGCATTCGTTGGAAAGGTCTCGGGCTCGGTGAGGTTTATAGCAAAGAAAATTCAGGAAAAATTTAATTATCTATAATTTATAAGGCAAAATTATTAATAAACATATTTTTTAATTATAAAAATATTTAGATATTCTAGCCCCCCTTAATTATATTATGAACATTTCAGAATAAAACGGAAATACTTACATTTCTTTCATTTTTACAACGTAAATAACTAGTTTACATCTGATTTAATTTTGTTTTATATTATTCCCAATAAAAAGTAATTTACGCTGTAAAAATGAAAGAAATGTATTTCCGTTTTATTTCATTTCGAATGAATATTTTGGAAAACCTTGTGGAGTATATAGTAGCAGTACCCACCCTCTTAACTGAATGCGTCTACAAAATTCATGTCATACGCATTGTCACGAGAACTGAAGAAGTATACAACATTTGAAAGTCATAAGTTAAGAGGAAGTGCATGGTCCAAATTAAACTTGCGAGATTCCAGCCAAACCAACATAATGGCTTAGTTACATTAAAGCTTGTATAAAAGACTAGCTACGCCCCGCGGTTATACCAACCCGCGTAATTCCCCATCCCGTAAAAATACCGCGATCGCCTATGCCTAAATCTAGATCTCTAGCTATCTGCATACCAAGTTTCTTCACAATCAGTAGTCTTTGCGTGAATACGTAAACAAGCATACTCGTTTACCAAACCATCACATATACAATTAGTAGGGTTAAACTTCTAAAAGTTAAGACAGTTTTACTTTCATTTCTTCAAAACTTCGAATTTTCTAAAGTTGTATTACTAAATTTGTTTACCTAAACGCCTAGTAAAACTTTTACAGATTTTATAGAACAGATTATAAATCAAAGGCTGCGATTCAAAGACCACACTGTTTAATTAAATTCACATGCACACTATTGCAAGGAATCACGTGAAGCGCATTGCGTAACAATGTAGGTGCGATCCCCGGTTGGCTAATAAGATTTTGTCGCACAAAATGCTGCTAAACATACAGAAGGGTTGGTGTAGTGGTGATACTGTTAAAGAGGCGCGGTGTCGATTCCGGTGAGGGTTAAGTTATGTTTACCACTATTTCAGGTCAAGCTAGTTCACAAAGAGTGCAGGTTTAAGAAGAAAGTCTACCTACTTTTTCTCCATGCAAACGTAGTCGACTGTTTATAAAGACATTATAGCAAAAACGTTAATACAATAAAACCTATGGCTGACACATGACATGATCATACCCGAAACGTTTTTTTTTTCTAAATTACAATAATAATGTAATTTCGAAAAATCGAATTGGAAAATCAAAACGTAAGATATAGGTTTTTTGGCATAAACATATTTTCTCATATATCTCTAACCAGTGAGGAAACAGTCGACTACGTTTGTTTGGAATCTCTAACCAGTGAGGAAACAGTCGACTACGTTTGTTTGGAATCTCTAACCAGTGAGGAAACAGTCGACTACGTTTGTTTGGAATCTCTAACCAGTGAGGAAACAGTCGACTACGTTTGTTTGGAATCTCTAACCAGTGAGGAAACAGTCGACTACGTTTGTTTGGAATCTCTAACCAGTGAGGAAACAGTCGACTACGTTTGTTTGGAATCTCTAACCAGTGAGGAAACAGTCGACTACGTTTGTTTGGAATCTCTAACCAGTGAGGAAACAGTCGACTACGTTTGTTTGGAGGGAAGAGTAACCCAATAACAAAGAGTGTAAAAGAAACATCTTTACGTTTGTTTGATGGATGTATGTTTTTACAGTGTTTGTCTTTTTAGAGGGTGTTTCGGACTGAATTTCATCCATTTCTATTCTATTTTAGATATAGAAGTTACATACTAACCCAAATACAAGCATAGGTTAGGTACTAACTTGGGAGCAATGTTTATGTTGTTATTAACTTGCTTTACCCCAACTTGGAAATTACCGGAATAACTTAGTTATTCGCCCTTAGGTCAGCGGTGCCTATATCTTATAAGATATAGTCACCCACCCTTACTGTTTTTCTTAGGTAAACTTTCATCTCAATACTGTCGATTTCGTGGGATTCGAAGGCAGTCGGATAAAAAAGCTCCAGTTAGCTATATCCTAAGATGATCCTAAGTTTAAAATTGCTATCAGTTTAGTAGATTTGACGTAAATTAGTAACATCGTAATGAACTTTGATTGCTTATTTGATGCACGCACGTACTAGAACGAACTCAAAATGATGCACATGTGGTACACTCACTGTTAATGTGATAACTTGTTTGTGCCGGTAGGGGTGGAAACCTCAAGCTTCTTTTAAGGATCTCGGGGCGTGTCTGAATGATGTTTCTGGCGACCGGAGGGCTGCCAGCTTTTTCGCTCAAAGGGTCAGTTTGGCCATCTAGAGAGGGGAACGTTGCCAGTCTTCTGGGAACGACTCGTGAGGATGCCCTCGAGGATATCTAATATTTACTTACCTATAGGCTTTTTGTTTCATTTTTGTTTTTGTATTCAGTTTTAATTATACCATAATATGTTTAAGTTCTTGTTTATTCCTCTTTCTCCGATCCATCAACTCCTTATAAACTCTTGCATTTGCATTTAGTAGGGTTTGTAAGTGAAGCTACTCCCCTGTTCTGTAACAGTGAAAATAATTGACTTAGCGTAGACGGAACCCCCACAAGTGTAGGTAATGCGACAACGGCCTCCCTGTTTACTTCAAATATTAACCAATAACGTACTTATCACCTTATTGTCGACCGAAGGAATTTGAACTTAGAATTATACTGTATCACGCTAACGAACAAATAACCATGTTTTGTGCATGTTTCAGTTTAGATCATTACGTGGTTTAGTCACTTTAATTTAGCCATACCTACCTACTAGTCCGGTCAAATTAGACCAAATTAGACATTCAAGGTTACATAAATTCCCACCAAGCTGAAAATCGGTGAGATTGTTTAAAATATCATTAAAAATAAAATTTCAAATTTTATTTTTAATGATATTTTAAACAGTTCCCCATCTTTCCCCTGTGAGGAAAAAATTTTATTATAGGTCAAAGAATTTTTTCGCGATTTTCAGCAAAATGGTAAGTTTTATCATTAAAATATTTCAGACAAAAGTTGTAGATCATAAAATTATCTACAAAAAATTATTAATACTTTTTTTGTACGAGCCACCGTTTTTGAGATATAACGATTCAAAAAGTTGTAAAAGTTTTATAAATAAATAAATAAGTAAATATTTTAACATATTTTAAAACTATAGAAATGTATATATACGTGGCATACTCATGCATATTATTATGACGATTACAACTTTTTGAATCGTTATATCTCAAAAACGGTGGCTCGTAGAAAAAAAATATTTATAAATTTTTGTAGATAATTTTATGATCTAAAACTTTTGTCTGAGGTATTTCTATGATAAAACTTACCATTTTGCTGAAAATCGCGAAAAAATTCTTTGACCTTTAATAATTTTTTTTCCTTACAGGGGAAAGATGGGGAACTTTCAAATTTTATTTTTAATGATATTTTAAACAATCTCACCGATTTTCAGCTTGGTGGGAATTTATGTAACCTTGAATGTCTAATTTGACCGGACTATACGTATTCTTTCTTTTTAAAGTTTTAAAAACTTTCTGTTCGCAGTTTTTAGCATCTAAAGTCCAAATCCTTCGGACAAAAAGTTTCCTTTGGCGGAACCTTGGTGCTTCCTTCCTATAGTTTTTAATGATCCATACAAAATCATTCATGATATTATGCGATCCCGTAGTAGTCTAGTCAATTAGATTTTAAAACAACCTTCTTGGATAATTAGTAACGCAAATGACCTAGGTTAAGGTTCAACGCAAATTACCTATAGGTAGGTACTCTATTTCAGAAGCTTAGATCAAAAATGTAAGCAAATAACTGTCCATTTTACAGGAAAAAGTAAATAAAAAGCTGTCACTTGCAGATAAATGTATGGGATTTTTGTTTACATTTTTGATCTAAGTTTCTGAAATAGGGTACCTATAGGTTAAGATTAAAGTAGATGCAACTAAAAGTTTTTAAATTATCAATTTAACAGGTTCAGACTCCAGCAGAACTTTATAGTTTAATGAGAAATGCCTGCGACAGCAACTCAAGTAGGGCACTAAATTCCATTCTTCAGAACTAAATATGCTGATATTATAAGCAATTTAGAATTTTGTGTTCTGAATTGCTAATATGGTAACATGCTGTTCTGAATTGTGGTGTGCAACACACAATTCAGAACAGCAGCACAGCAACACTTTTGAACCCTAATGTACACCTCTATGTTTAATCTACCAAATTACTAGAAAACATTAAAAATATATGTAAATAACGCGGTATTTATTTACCATGTTATTTACCGGATTCGTGTTATGAAGTTATGAGTGATATTCGGTTTGTGAATCGTGAACAATTCAGTTGAAATTACTGGCGAAATATCGAGCTCCGTTAAAAACAAATTAAAACATGGTAAATACCCCGTTATTTAATAATATGTGTAGTGAAACCAACCAGTAAGTTTAAAGTCTTAAGAGCATGTAAAAGTCAACTAAATCCTACAGTCGTATCACGAAATCGATCAAACTTTACGTTGGTAGCAAAGAAAATGACCCATTACCCTACGACCCCATTACGGTGAAGGAAAAACATCGTGAAGAAACCAACATGTCCTAGGACTCACCACGGTCCGAAGACATGGGATATTCAGTGTTTTCTATGTATCATATGTATGTATTTACAAAAAAAAAGTATAATATGTAGTATATCCGTTGTCTAGTACCCATAGTACAAGCCTAGTGCTTAGTTTGGGGCTAGATTGCGCTGTGTGTAACGTCGTGCAATAATATTTATTTTACCCTCGACGATGCTGCTACTCTCAACACCCACTTTTTGTCTGTCACCTTGGACTACTAGATTGATTCGTCCTGCTTCCCTCCCTAAATACCGACATTACCTATTTAGGTAAGTAGAGTTACGAGCGTGGGTTGAGTCTGGCATTCCAATTGATTCGACTCGGGATATTTTTAGATTTTAAATTAGGAAGTAGGTGTAGTTGTAAGCCTTCTAGGAGTCTAGGTGAAGACGCCATTTACTTAAAGTGCAGAATACATATTATGGGACCGGGACCTTTCGAGGCCAAGGACAGATGTGAGTTAAAAACTAGTATATTTGACAGATAGGGCAGCCATTTTGAATTCCATGACCAACTCGATTTGACTTGACCAATCAGAAGCGACCTCAACTACGCGACTAGAATTCCCTTGTAGTTTTTGAAACACGTTTGTTGTATGGGAGCCCCTTTTAAATAATTGTTTTGTTTTGTTTTTAGTATTTACATCTTCTGTGAAAATTTCAACCTTCTAGCTATTACGGTTCATGAGATACAGCCTGGTGACAGACGGACAGACGGACGGACGGACGGACGGACGGACGGACAGACAGAGAGACAGACAGACAGACAGCGAAATCTCAGTAATAGGGTCCCGTTTTTACCTTTAGGTACGGAACCCTAAAAAAGTGTAAATTATGCACTAAGTAAAATATGTTTTTAATTGTTTTCCACAAAGTGGTCAAAAGTAGAAATAGCATTTAGTAGAAGTGTTTTCATGTAGAAGTTGTTCAATTTAGAAGAGGTCCGATGTAGAAATGGTCCGATGTAAATTGAAACTATGTTCGATATATCGAGCTCCGTAAAAAACAAATATACACATAGTAAATACCCCGTCATTTAATAATATTTGTAGTCAAAACAACCATGTCAGTTTAAAATCGTACATTATTATTATGTTTTAAGCAAAAGTAAAATGTATTTGCTAGCTGTGCAACTAGCTGTGTAGCCCCGGCATAGAATAGGGTTACCCCATCTCATCCCGTGGGTGTCGTAAAAGGCGACTAAGGGATCTGAGGGAGATTAGCAAACCTTAAGTTCTCCCCGCGCGGTGGCGAATAAACTGCTTGATCCCTAAGAGGGTTGGTGTCAGGCAGCGGCCGGCCGTAAAAACATTGCCAAATCTAATTGCAGATGGTATGGTCAATGATAACTTACCGACTTCACCGACCCCAAATTAAAAAAAAAACAGTTTGGGGTTTAGCGGACCCCGGGCTCCCGAGAGGGATGCAACCGGGAACATCGCTCGGATGAGAGAGAAGCAAAAGTAAAATGTATTTCATGAAACAATGTCTAGGTATTTGTCGTTGCTACATAAGTAACTGTAATGTTATTAAATAGCAGTTATTTATTTGTAAAAGTTGAGTAATTTCAATCATTGTTATGAGGATAGTCTCCATTCCCTTTCTCCATACAAACGTAGTTTAAATTTTCCTCCCTGAATAAAGACATTAGAGCAAATATGTTTATGCCATAAAACTTATATCTGTCATGACTAAGCATCTACCTTTTAATTTTTTTCATTTTTTTTTTTTTTTATTTTTATTTTAATTAGAAAATAAATAAAAAAGGTAGATGCATTGGCATGCATGACAGATATAGGTTTCATGGCATAAACATATTTGCTCTAATGTCTTTAAGAATGGGTCTCCCTGAATTTAAGAGAATTTAAGAGGCCAGTCTCCATTTGCTGCGGTCTTCAGCTTGCCGCAGTGCGATGTTAACTGGCATCTCCAGCTGTTCTGACACCTGGTCGGACCAGCGTTTTGGGCTTCTGCCTCTAGGTCTTTTTCCTTCTACCTTGCCCGCCAGGATGAGCCTTTCCATGTTAAATGGAGACATCTTGTACACGACGTTGCACGAAGTCACGATCCTCAACTATGAGGGACCGACCGAGGAGGAGGAGGAGGAAGAAGACATCTCTTTCTCCATACAAACGTAGTCGACTGTTTCCTCACTGGATAAAGACATTAGAGCAAATATGTTCATGCCATAAAACCTATATTTGTCATGACTATGCCCCTACTTTTTGATTTTTTTTCATTTTCTAATTAGAATAGTAATAAAAAAAAGAAAATAAAAAAAATTGGTTGCCTGGAAGAGATCGGCCATTGTGCCGCTCTAGTTTTAAGTTATTCTTTGTATAATTTGTATTAAGTATGTGTTTTTGGTGCAATAAAGTATTAAGTATATATATATATATATTTATTACCAAAAGAGACCAACCAGCAGAGTCCCTTAGGAATGTTTCTAAATAGAAAATAAACCGCGTAGGTAATTGTTGTGAAACCTTAATTGGTTAAATAGTTGTGTTGCTGACCGTAAATTTACGACCATTTTGGTTAGTGGCTATTAAAAATAAAAGTTCCGGAACCAATTCCGGAATACAAATAAATACCTATAGGTACCTATATATTCCGTTTGTAAATTCTTTTTTGGGATACCTACTATTTTATAAAAAGTAAAACCTGCCTTGCACAGGTATTTGTTTTCCTACCTCAATATTTTGTTAACGGAATTCCTTTGATGAAATAAACTATTTATCATGTTTCAAATTTGTTTTTTAAACAAATAGGCTGCAAAAGGTAGGATTTATTTTAAAGTAAAACAAATAGACTGCAAAATGTTTTTATTTATTTAGTTCTTCCATTCCCAGAGGATATCAATGAAATTGTAAAACCAAATACGACATCTGTGGCGCGTTTTATGCTTATAGAATAAATATTTGTGTCTGGTCCCTCTATGTATAATATGTATGTATTTACAAAAGAAAAATAAATATAAGTATTATATCCGTTGTCCACAAGCTTAGTCGCTTACCACGGGGCTAGATGGCGCTGTGTGTTGTTCACAGAATTTAATTATTTATTAAAAGAACGGTAATGTCGCTCTGTTGGACCAATACCGCACCTCAGAGTCTACGCAACCCCAAAAAACAAGCTGGTAAAGCGCCAAAGCTTCAAGGGCAAGCCAGAGCGCCCACCACACCTTCGACCAGACACATGTTAAAACTAAATCTAGATAACATTCAAAATCGCTGATCCTCATTCCGAACACATTCCAAACCCTTCCAAACCACAAAGGTTCTGAAAACAAGTTACTTACATGTCAAGCTTGTTCTGTCGTGGCCTGCCTAATTCACCGTAATTTGAGGAGTTCATTGGCCTAGCTGCACCTGCCGATCTTAAACGTTCGTGCGGGTTAAGCAACGCTTGGCGCGATCATTACTTGCATAGGTGACAAATAATTTGTGTGGCAAAAAAATATTTTCTCGAGCTCCTCTGTGCTTCGGAAAGCACGTTAAGCAGTTGGTCCCGGTTGTTATCTCTGATAGCAGTCGTTCGGTCAAGTTAGAGGCCTTAGGGCGACCTGAAAAACTTTAACACTAGGTGAGAAAAACTAGACGAACAAAAAAAACCGTGATAATGGTTGTTGGATACGGTAACAGATATTTTTTATTACTAGTTTATCGTGTTTACACTATAAATCGGAATAATTGGCTCTTATCTATTTGAAGTTTGCGTAGTAGCTAAATGCCTCTCGTGCAATTATTTCCAAGGGTCTGTAATCGGGGATCAATTCCTTCCAACTTGTTCAGAATTAAACTAATTGCACTAAATTCGAACAAGCGTAGGTACTTATCAAACTTCAGAACAAATATATTTGAAATAAAATGAAATGAATGAAACCTCAATAATATAAAATGTAAACAAAAACTTCAAACATTTATTTGTGAGCAACAGCTCTTTATTTACTATTTCCTTCGATATTGATAGATCTATGTTTACATGTTTCATCGTTCTGACTTCTGAGGAAGAGTATTATATAGGTAAATAAAATACTGCAACTTTGTAAAAAAAAATCGTCTAAGTTACTTAAACTTAAGGGCCCTATTCTGAAAAACTGAAAATCCATGTCGGGCGCATCGAAAATTGTTGATTATTTCATGACGGAATGTCGTAGAACTTTTTTTTGTGTACAGATTGTAGGCGACATTGTTTCCGATATTTTAGTGCAGTTTCCATACAAATATGTCGAAACGTATTGAAGCCTATCGACATTTTAGCCAAATCAAACATTTTTTGTCTAAAATTTGGATAGGCTTTGCACCAATAGGAGGTTCTTGTCTTAAAACTACACCAAAATGTAGGAAACAATGTCACCTACAATCTGTGCACACAAAAAAGTTCTACAACATTCCGTCATGAAATAATCAACAATTTTCGATGAGCCCGACAGGGATTTTCAGTTTCAAGGTCGTTGGCGTATATACTCCTCTTAATGTAATATTTTATGTTTTCACTAGGAAGAGAACCTTTAAAATATAATAAAATTATAATCGACATTGTGTGTAGCTTATTTTCGCGTATAAAAATTGTATCAAAGATGATAACTTTACAAAATGATTTTGCGACGGCGACGTCCCACCACCGCGATTTATTAGTGAACGTTAAGCTTATTTTTCTAAAAAACCTAATTACTAGAGATGGGCCGACTAGGGGTTCTGCCGACTAGCAGACTAGCCGGGTTCCAAAATTGCCGACTAGTCGGCAATGCAGATCATTATAATTCCGAGATATTTGGGTTAATCATAATCACTCGGCGATTGTTGGATATTTAGTGCATATTTATCCAAAAATAGCACTTCGAAAGCTGTAGCGAAACTTCCAAAATATGGTTGAAATGAAAATAAAAGTTAGAAAAAATAATTAATTGGCGCTGTGGCATAGTTATGACATTTAAAATGCATGATGTTTATATGATGTATGTATAGGCAAGGACGTGTTTTGTTTACGTGTTTGTGACTACCCACCTTCTAACTGTATACTATTAATTCAATAAATTCTGGTTTTTCCCGATTGGCCGACTAGTCGGCACAAATGGCCGACTAGTCGTCAACTAACAATTATGCAATAAAACCAATATTTATTGAATTAATAGTACAGTTAGAAGGTGAATAGTAAAAAAAACGTAAACAAACACGTTACAACCAGGTCGCACCTTCAATGTCTCAACATGAATCAGCTCCGTTTTATTATTTTCGAAAACGCCTCAACCATTTTTTGGAAGTTTTGATGACGACTAACCCAAATATCTCCGAATGATAATGATTTGCATTGCCGATTTCAAAACCGACTAGTCAGCTAGTCTACTAGTCGGCAAAAACCCTAGTCGGCCCATCTCTACATCTCTACTAATTACCTAATTCTATCAAAGATAAATACGGTGTTAAACCATTAGACCAGCGGTTCCCTAAGTGACGCCCCAGGCGCTCCAGGGGGACGTAGAGACTTTTACAGGGGGGCGGGGCCACCTACATGGAAAAACCTGTGATCGCTGAGAAAATGCATTCCAGACTATTCGATACGGCCAATGAAATTATCTGAAATTGACGCCTGTCAAGAACATAATATTGTTTTCTCATTGGACGAATGTTAAGAACCTTATCGGCCCCGCGGCCACCTCACGGGCTCTATCAAAGATATTTGGTACTACTTACCAAATACCGTTTGTATGACTTAGTAAATACTTTTTTATTCTGACATGATAACCCGGACTGGAGGTTGGGGGACGCGGTTTTTTTTGTGGTCGAAAGGGGGCGCATCTCAAATAAGTTAGGGAACCCCTGCATTAGACGGTTGGCTCTAGCTACACTCGAATGTCCCACTTTAATTGTCCAGCAGTGTAAAAGAGCGGTGAGTGAGCAATTTTTAAAACTAATTATCTCAGTTGGTCAGTGTCGCGCGACGACGTGCAACATTTGTTTGGTGGTGGTTGTTCATATGTTGCCATGTTGCAGACTGTCATGTCAAACATTACACCCCGAAGGAGGGAAAGATCGACTGCGATGGCGACTGTGACTACAACCATTTCTACATTTGATATTACTAGCAGCGCCCTGAGGTAGCACCACCTTATAGGTAAGTCCCGATACTCTCAATCGGATCGAAAGTTTTTCTGTTGGCCACGCAGTGCGGTACTTCCAACTACAGATTTACCTAATTTAAAAACAGGTGGTAGATATTTTACTTCGTTAATATTAGGTAGGTACCTACCTATAATAATATGTTATATTTATTTCACATAATTACATGCATATTTTTATAGATAGGTAGATAGAAATATAAATATCTTTCTATCTAGTGGTAGATAGGTAGGTAAGCTAGGATATGCAAAGCTTGGCGGGGCATTACTTGGATGGGTGACCGATAATTCGTGTGGCAAAGAATCACTTTTCGAGCTCCTCAAGTTAAGCAGTTGGTCCGGTTGGTACTGCGGTTCGTTTCGATACGACATCGATACTGTCATAAGATGATTCTACTGTCACATTCTGATAGTAGGATGACAGTAGAACCATCGTTATGACAGTATCGTTGTCGTATCGAAACGAACCGAAGTAACCCTCCTGGTTGTTATATCTGATAGCAGTCGTTAGGTCAAGTTAGAGCCCTTATGACGACCTGAAAACTCAAACACAGTAAGCCATACCACTACATAATTTATATCAAGCTAACTTAGCTAAATATCATAAAATCATAAAAATTATTACACCACCTTCTTGTAAGGCAAAATTCCCTGCCAATTGGCCTAACACTAAAAGAATAGATAAGTAGGAACTTACTAGGAAAACAAAGTGGAAAGATACAAACAAATTACGTAAGAAATTGAACGCAAAATTCAAGGGCAAGTTAGATATTACGACGGAACCAAGACAAGTTATCGATAATCATTTTTATGTTAATTGGTTCGACTTAGGAAATAGCTATTGAAATCTATTTTTAATTCGTCAAAGAAAACAATAGGACGTTAGGTAATAGGTACCTACTAGATATTGCAAACAAAATAGTTTTTTAGCCTGTAGGTATCGTGCCCCTGTAGTGCAACTATTCTGTCTTTGTACTTTTCTCTGTACAGTCAGTCAGGCTGGTGTCAGCGGACCCCGGGCTCTCGAAAGGGATGCAACCGGAAACGTCGCTCGGATGATGATGATGAGTGTCAGGCTGGGTCCCGCCATCTCTTTCTAAAAGTGAAAACATGTTTACCTGACGTGTCGTGACGTGATGCGTCAGTAGCCTATTAAGGTGATCGCACATTTATCAGCACCATACGCACCGCATTTCGTAAAGTGCGGTGCGGGTGAAATGTGCCAGGTTTGACATCATTAGATAGGTACATACAATGAATTCTAAAATGCGGCGAGTACGGCGCGTGCGGCGCGTACGGGGCTGATGAATTTGCGATTACCTTAAAAATAAAAACATGTTTACCTGACGAGACGTCATGCGTCAGTAGCCTATATGTTTCATATATTTTATACGCTTACCTATAGACACATTTGTAGGTCGTGTCGTGTCGCGACACAAATGTGTCTCTAAGCGTAGGTACCTACTCACAAAATATATTGAACCCGATAGGCTACCGACGCGTCACGTCACGTCTCGTTAGTTAAATAGGTTTCTACCTTAAGCCAGTTGCGGGCTCGCCTGCTATACCGGCCTAGGCCGATGAACAACATAGTTATACACGGTGCTCCGAGGAGGTATTAAGCCGAAAGAGGGTTGTTCTAGAGATCTAGGCGAACAACTTTTGTTCTACAAGTTTTGGAAATTCGAAGTAGTTTTCGAAAATTTTGAGTTATAAGTTTGCATGAAAATCAGCTGTTTTTTAGAGTTTGAGGTCATTGGCCTTAAGGTGCCCTTTTATTTAGTTTGGACCACTACAATGATAAAACAGCTGTTTTATTAGGTAGTGACACAACTTTAAAATTTTCGAAAATAAAGTTCGATTTTCCAAAAGTCGTAGAATAAAAGTTGTTCGCCTAACCCTCTAGAACAACCCCCTTTCGGCTTAATACCCCCTCGTCGAAACACCCTGTATTTGAAAGAAATTCAACTTTACTAACGTACTACAACCAATAACCGAGTGAACCTATCCGCAGCCTCATACATAACAAAAGGCAGACAGAATAAAACAGACATTTTTCGGTTTTAATCGCATGGTGTATACCTATATTACTTTTAGCATTGTTTCAACGCTCAATGTTTCGAGACCTTTCCAGGTCCCTTCTTCAGGATTGACTGAAATAAATTCAATACAACATCGCGAAAACAGAAGAAAAATCTAGAATAAAACAGCTTTAAAACAGTCGTCCTTTTTAACTAACTTCTAAAAAAGGATGAGATAATCTATTCTATTCGGATGTTTGTTTTTGACACATCGGTAGACCCGATAATTAAGTTTTCTGAGTTTCCAGCTTTTGTAAAGTTGGTAATCCGCGATACAGGTTCAGCGGGTGAGCTTCGTGCGGAATAAAAGTATTTATTAATTACTAGCTGCGCCCGCGGTTTCACCCGCGTAAGTCCAGATCCCGCGGGGTTTACGGGATCAAAAGTAGCCTATGTCCTTCTCCGAGGTCCTATTTATCTCTATACCAAAATTCATCAATATCGGTTCAGCGGTTTAGGCGTGAAAGCGTAACAGACAGACAGACAGAGTTACTTTCGCATTTATAATATTAGTAAGATTAAGTAGTTTCTGGTATTTTCTGGCAATAAATTAATTTGGTATTTTTATCTTCACTCACTATTTAAGGTATTTGTTGAGAAAGGGGATCAATGGACACCCTCTCAGACAGACAGTAGAGAGAGAGGGACAAAATAGTTACCAATCGTGGTATCAATAATCAAATAACAACTACCTACTAAGTTCAACCTTCGTGGTTTTTTTTTTTCAAATTTTATTATTTTTTTATTTATTCTAGTTTCTAACTGAAAACTGCATCAAAATCGGTCAATCATTTACAAATTTGATTTTTAGTAACCCCCCTGGTGAGCGGTGCGTAATTGTCGAAATAATTGATTGTGTCTAAAACGGTCTATTGCAGCGCCCCTTGCGAGCAAAACCCACAACAACTATTCAATAAACCATCTCCAACTAATCACTATAGTTAGCCTTATTAATTAACGTGGAGTAAAGTCGGAATAATTTTACCACTTTTTGTTTCTGTCTGTCATCATCTTTGAAAGTTCTTGTCTAGGAAAAAGACAAAGACAGACAAGACATGTTCTCACTACTCCGACCTTACACCATGTTTATTAATAAGGCTAAAAGAGTTTACTGAAAACCGCATCTAAATCTATCAAGCCGACAAACAAACAAATAAACAAAAACCTCTCACTCATCCTAAATTTATATACCTTCTCCGTTCCGTCGTGCCTAAAAATAGATACCTACCTACCGTAACTATCTCTAAATCATAGGCCACCATTACTATTCCACTGCCAAAAAAAATCCCCACCAAAATTCTAAGCCAATAAAAACAACGCAATTAGAATAAATAAAGTAAAGAAAAAAAACATAAATCACGTTCCCCTCTAATACGCACACACACCCACATAAATAAACAGGAACGCTCTATGTGTGCTTCTAACTAGTTACTAATTCAACCACTCGTGCGCATCTTACAATTTAGGCGCTGTGATTGGTCGGTGGGACATTAGAAAATATTTGAAGGTGAACGTGAATGGCTCTTTTAAATTTAGAAGGTCAAGCCATGACAATAGATTTGGGTGGGATTTCGTTTTTTTGGGGACTCATAGTAAACGAGTTATTTACCATATTGGTTTTATGTTACTTTTAGTCGTAGGACGTTATAAAGAGGGAGAGAGAGAGCAAGAGATGGAGAGAGAACATTTTGATAGAAAATTAAAGAACCCTAAATATAAATTATATTTAAATAATAATCTATAGATAAGAACCTACCTATTTTTTTTTATCTTGCGAACTGAATGACTCTAAAGGTCTCAGCTAGGGTTGCCAACCGTACTATAATATATAGTATTGTACTATATTTCAGCTCAGCGTACTATATATTTTTAAAATCACATATAGTACGCAAAAATACTATATTTCTGACATAATTTGTAAAAAGTTGTTTCTTTTATAAATTCCTCCTCTCTGCATTTACAGAGGACTGTTTTCTACGAGTATGTAGTTGTAGAGGGAAAAAAATAAAAGCCATAAAAAAGGCGCTCATAATTTAAAGATTGAATGTCGGGAACATTTTTTTTTATATTCAAGAAAGAAAGAGTAGGTATTTGAAAGTGTGAAAAAATTTTTTTTTTCGAAATATTCTACAAAACACCGCTCTAATTTTTTTACTATATTTTTTTGGGTCGTACTATATTTTTTAGCCACAAATACTATATTTTTCGAAAAAACTGTTGGCAACCCTAGTCTCAGCATACGTTACGTTTCCCGGACGGGACGTGTCAATTTTCCAATACCTACTGAAATCCCGTGCCATTCCCCTTCATCGTCGCCCCGACGGGATTTTTGTATATAGAAACTGACACGTCCCGTCCGGGAAACGTTACGTAGGTATGCACTTAGATAAAAACAAAAATATAGATACAGTGAATTCCATTGCGTATTCGAAAAATGAGCTAGAAACACCTACAAGCAATTTCATAAAATTATTGTAAGTATTTAAAAACATTTGTCTTCAAGAATGATTCAGGCATTTGTAAATAAGCAAAAAGTCATTCTTATGGATGTCAAAAATAATAAATAATAATAATAAATAATTTCTCCGAACAACACACAGCGCCATCTAGCCCCGTGGTAAGCGACTAAGCTTGTGTTACGGTGACTAGACAACGGATATAATACTTATATTTATTTTTCTTTTGTAAATACATACATATTATACATAGAGGGACACCCAGACCAGACACAAATATTTATTTTTTAAGCATAAATACTTGCAGCCGGCGGGAATCGAACCCGCAACCTCCTGCATTGCAGTCGCGCTTTCGCACGACGCGCCACCGAAAAAGATGATCGCAGTGTGACAGCACGTGCTCACGCGGCAACGGTTCGACATACGACTTACGACTGAGGCTAGTGCGTCAGCTAGACGCAGTTTTATCGTCTCATTTTCCGAGACTAGGTACCGTATCTTTAGTTTTTTTTGTTTTAATCTAAGCGTATGCAGAGACCTTTACTCAATGTCACAGTACCTACCTACCTACAAACAAATAAGTAAACAAAAAGCCCAGTTCAAGCTAAACATCTACTTATGTACGTACCTATTTATTAACAGATTTAGTGGGTGTCTGCGTGTATGTCTAACGCTTATCCCCCGTCCCCCACTCCTGCGCAACCGAAATTTGAATTTCGTTAGATGATTGGTTGGCCCACCGCCATTTCGGGGCTATTGGGTACCAGGTTTTTGTTGGCTTTTCGGATCCTTTGTTATTTAATTTATTTAGTTGCGTTTGAGTGGTACCTTTTTAAATAAAAAAAAAATATTTAGACTGAGGTATCCCGTAACCTACTTACAAAAACATCCACGTGTGTGTTTGCAATTTTTATTCAGCAATTTGCGGTTCTGTGTTTGAAACTTGAATTTGCGATTTCGACATCGTCAGCAGTCAAAGCGGTATTAGGTAGGTAGGTATATCTACTAGGTACCTATATGCCTTCGTGCAATATCCTTAATACCTAAGTAGGTAGGTAGGTGACCTTATTTATTACTTGCATTCGTTACAATTTATTAAAAATGTTTTGTTCGACGGTATGTAACGTAGGTATAATATCCAAAAGAAATGATAATTTAAAACCAGGAAATCACTCTTTTTCATTAAAAAAAAAAGCAAATGTAATTACTCAAAAAATCTCTTCCGACGCACACACGTGAAATGCAATACAATTACGCAGAAGGTACCGCTCGCGCTGTCGGGTATTGTGTTGTATACTCGTAGGAACACCGAAACGCACGCACACAACAAAACCACCCAATTTGAATTCTGAACGCGTACAGCGGTTTCCGCGATGGCGGCGCGGTCGTTGACCTCACGTTTTGGAGGGCGCCGTTGTGACGTCACGATGACCTGCCGCAACGTGACCTTGAATTCTCGATTGGCGGGAATAATTTTGGCGGTTTACTGTCTGTGTTATTGTTACCCCTCGCTGCTGTGTGACCGGATTCCACTGATTTCGATTTCGTTGGACGAATTTTGTGCATGAAAAGGTGAAGGGACGACCGAGCGGATGCAGTGTCTACGTAGGTATACATCGAGTAGGTAGGTAATCGACTTGGGTAGGTTCTTCGAATAATGTCTGATGTTATTATGTAGATACGTAGGTACTCTAGGTACCTAGTGGGTAGGTATGACTGATGGATGAATGATGTTGACGACTGAGACATCTGAATGAAGTTTGACGAATTGCAATTGCAATAAAATTAAAACCGAAAATTCACAGAGGTACCTATTTAAGTAACCTACCTATCGATAGAAAATATTTAGAAAACTAGGGTTAATAGACATATTTCTTAACGGTTACCTATGAACCGATTATGAATTTATGACGGTATGGAAATTAGCCAGTGCAAGTGATATACCCAAGTACTTTATAATACTATTTGCATTTTGCAAGTTAGATATTTGCAGATACAAAAACAGTTAAGTCGTCGGAGATAAGTATTACAAGTCAAGTCGAGGGAGCACATTGTACCTAAATTGTGACTATTTACAACAACTTTCTACCCGAGGTCTGGAAACAACGCAAAAGTCGATGTTTGGTAGGTACCTACTACCTACTGGTTTTCATTTTCAACTACACTTGTACAGTTTCACAAAACTAAATTGATGCCAAACTTAGGGCATGCAATATCGGAAGGTTTTCAATCCCGGAGCGATATCGATATTAAGAGCTCAATCCCGGGATCCCGGGATTGATACTGGGATTTTAGATATCGTTAAAAAAGCGAATTTAATACAATAAAAATTAATATATTTAAGACTCTAGTGGTTTCATTACGTAAATAAGTTACCCCGAGGGCCGTCCACCCCATCATTTTGGAAATATGGCGGACAAATAGCCTAAACCCGAAAGTGTCTAAACTTTCGCGCCAAATTCTAGGCGCACCACTAAAATGATGTTAGCAGAAAAAAATTGCATGCGAGCTTGTATAAAAAATACTTGTCTTAAAAATTGCAATGAATCACGTTACTTTTATTGTTTTAAACATTTTACCAATTTCCTACGCTTCTAAATCTTTACAGATCTCTTCCTCAGGGGTAGACTAATTTGGGTTTAATTTTAATAGTTCCATTCAATCATTCTATGAGGAAAAATATGGCTTAATTTATACCCAAATAGTAAATTGCTCAAATCTCGATATCGGATCACTCAATCCCGGGATTATAATATTGAACTTTTGCGTCCGAGATCCCGGGATTACGATATCCCGGGATCCCGGGATTCATGCCCTATGCCAAACTAAACAATTTCGGGGCCATATTGATCAATTTAGTTTTAATTTTTTAATTTACCTAGGTACCTACCTGCATTTTAACTAGGTTCACGAAAATTCAAATTAAGCAACATATTTCCTTCCACGAAAACTTCGAAACAAGGGTTACCAACCGTACCTATTCTGAAATAATATTAAGGTAGGTACCTACTAGACGTGGCTATGGCTACTAGCCACTAGCCGTAGTTAGAAAACTACCTTACTAGACGTGGCTATGGCTACTAGCCACTAGCCGTAGTTAGAAAACTACCTTACTAGACGTGGCTATGGCTACTAGCCACTAGCCGTAGTTAGAAAACTACCTTACTAGACGTGGCTATGGCTACTAGCCACTAGCCGTAGTTAGAAAACTACCTTACTAGACGTGGCTATGGCTACTAGCCACTAGCCGTAGTTAGAAAACTACCTTACTAGACGTGGCTATGGCTACTAGCCACTAGCCGTAGTTAGAAAACTACCTTACTAGACGTGGCTATGGCTACTAGCCACTAGCCGTAGTTAGAAAACTACCTTACTAGACGTGGCTATGGCTACTAGCCACTAGCCGTAGTTAGAAAACTACCTTACTAGACGTGGCTATGGCTACTAGCCACTAGCCGTAGTTAGAAAACTACCTTACTAGACGTGGCTATGGCTACTAGCCACTAGCCGTAGTTAGAAAACTACCTTACTAGACGTGGCTATGGCTACTAGCCACTAGCCGTAGTTAGAAAACTACCTTACTAGACGTGGCTATGGCTACTAGCCACTAGCCGTAGTTAGAAAACTACCTTACTAGACGTGGCTATGGCTACTAGCCACTAGCCGTAGTTAGAAAACTACCTTACTAGACGTGGCTATGGCTACTAGCCACTAGCCGTAGTTAGAAAACTACCTTACTAGACGTGGCTATGGCTACTAGCCACTAGCCGTAGTTAGAAAACTACCTTACTAGACGTGGCTATGGCTACTAGCCACTAGCCGTAGTTAGAAAACTACCTTACTAGACGTGGCTATGGCTACTAGCCACTAGCCGTAGTTAGAAAACTACCTTACTAGACGTGGCTATGGCTACTAGCCACTAGCCGTAGTTAGAAAACTACCTTACTAGACGTGGCTATGGCTACTAGCCACTAGCCGTAGTTAGAAAACTACCTTACTAGACGTGGCTATGGCTACTAGCCACTAGCCGTAGTTAGAAAAGTAAGTCCCAATCCATGATATTATACCAAAAGAACATATTCTCTAAATTTCAAGTCTCTACTTCGTACTTTATACCTACTTTTGAAAACACAGAGTAGATTAAGCAAAATTAATTAATTTGTAGCATAGATACATACAAACTTACCTACGTAAAGATTTTTTAAGTAAAGTGATAAAAGTGAAAAAAAGTGAAAAGTGAATTTAGATAGGTACCACCTTAGTTTAAAGAAAAACATGTAGGTAGTAACTACATACTTTGTAAATGATAAGAAAATTATTACGAATTTGAGAGTCTAAATCTTCAAAAGAATGTGAGATTTGATTAATACCTTAATTTAGGTAGGTAGGTACCTACTTCATTGTTTGTTGGAAAAAACTTTCAAAACATATAAACAGAAAGTTTTATTTTGAAAATATTAATTAGACACGCATTTTTAATTTTGAATGATTTAGTTATATTGAAAGTGCCAAAAGTGTTAATATCTAGTAGGTAGTTTACGAAAATAAATATGATGATAAGTGCAAAAATGATGTGTTTTTCTTTAACATATTCTTCAAGAACACAGCTCCATTTTTGTATTTTAATATTTTGAAATCAGTCGGCAAAAAATAATATAATTTTCTTCTACTTCATTTTTAGCGATTTACCTACTACTTTGTTTTAAGGGAAAAATATGTAGGCAACCCTACATAAAACAACAAATTTAAATTATTTATAATCCAAATTGACGACTTGGATTCATTGAGTTACAATATCTATTATTATTACTACCTATTGTAACTCAATGCTTGATTTAACAAAATTCTCGTTGCAATTGAAACAGTTCAGAATCTGTTTCTAATTATCGAATCGTAGTGGTTTTGTATCGATAACATGGAATGTAAGGACTCTGTTACTGAACTTCGAAAATGTTTATGTGAAAACGATGTTCGTTAATTCGAAAGTACAATGTCGCGCTTTGTGAGATCTAAAGTATGCAAGTGCGATGTACCTACGTCAGTTCGGTAAGTTACATATTCTCGAATAAAAAACCATTGGCTAAGTTCCAATCTTAGCTTAGGATAAGTAAGGAATCAAGTAGGTACAACTAGTAGGTACCTACATACCTAGATACCTGTTTTGGGGTTAGTCCACTTTCGCCATACCAGGTTCTACGGCTACGAAAAAAGTAGTAATCCTTTCGCCATATCTGCTCGACATGGTCGATAGGCTATGGCGAAAGAATACTCCAATTTATTTATTCGATTTTTATTAACTTTAAGTTGAAAAGTTGTTGAGTGGAATCGTGCCCCTCGCGTCCTTCTACTCATCGTCGTCATCGTTCTTCGCAATGAATTGGACGTGGGCGTGGTTTTTACCAGGCTGTAAGGACTGACTAGAAGTTATCCTGCACCGTACTAGACGTGTAAAATGTGTGATAGTAGGTAATTGGTATGGAAGTACTAGGCTATTATAAATCACCAGAAGGTCGTTACATACTTTTACAATTGAGATATTTCTCGCTTGAAGAAACATACGGAAATGTGATAAGTGTGAGTTATACATTCTACATACTTATGATAGCCTAGTACATCATACTTAATAATAGAGTATATTTTTTATTTCCTTCACTTTTTGTAAAAGTAGGCGTGGTCACCAATATGGCCACGCCCAGTTTTACGCAAGGTAATAAATGGGCGTGGGTGTGTGTGTGTATGTTTGAATGACAAAGAAGATTATTAAAATATTAGATTACTTAACACTTTATTGTACCAAAATTTACAAAACTCATGAAAAAAACAAAAACTTACTAGTAATTATAATAAAGGTACCATGTGCGGCCTTATTGCTAAAAGCGACCTATTCCAGGCAACATGTAAAAAAAGAGAAGTGTGATTAGACTTATAATAAGTCTTATAATAAGTAGGTACTAGTTACTTACTATCCAACACAATACATATTTCTAAATAGCATCTTAGCATTTAAACCGACTTCAAAAAAAGTCGGTTTTAGGATGTTCGCCGATTACTCGAAGACGGCTTGACCGATTGAGATTATTCTTTTTTTAATTGAAAGGTCTTCACAAAGAGGATTTTTAGTGACAGCAGAAATGCACTAAAACTAATGAAAAAAAATTAAAAACCGACTTTATGATTTTTTCTGTTTTTAAATATTTTAAAATTTTGATAAAACTGTTCAAAACTATGACAAAAATATGACAGGTAGGTAAATCGTATTTATAGTTTGCAATGGAAATGTTATAATAGGTAGGTATGTGAAATGAGACCAATGCATTAATATAATATAAATCGCAGAACAGCAGCTATGCTTACATTTTAAATCACAGAACATCAGCTATGTTTACATTATAAAACACAGAATAGCAGATACCTAAACTTACATTTTAAATCACAGAACAGTAGATATGCTTACATTTTAAATCACAAAACAGCAGATATGCTTACATTTTAAATCACAGAACGGCGTTTTTACCTACAATTGATTAAATAAAACAGATAAATTACACAAAATTACAACGTACAAGATAATCCAAAATTATCTTTAACCAATCTACTATGCTGAAAGTAATTAAAACAGTCCGATATAAAAATATGACGAAATATTTGCCATAACAAGTACAAGAATATCTAAAATTATCAATATTTTTATTTTCAATATAAAAGACATGGCGAGATATCTGCCGTTACAAGTTCAAGATTATCTACCATAATCATTATTTATAACTACAACAATCGACACTTATTAAACTCACACGATTTCCGTCAATCATTATCACACAACACGGGTCTAGATCGCGTTATAGATAATCATTTTTATGAATTACCTCGACGTAAGGGGAAACGGGTTCCACCGGCCGTGGTCCCGGTGTCGAGGCAATTACTAAAAATTATTATAACTCTATCTAGACCTGTGTCTAATAATAATGTTTGCTATTTTTTTTACAAAAACATGGCAATATAAAACACAGACTTAACTGCCATCACTTTAAAATAATGCTGTTTTAAAATTATTATAAAATCATCTTTGGTTATACAAATAATTATCTTAAAACACTAGATAATAATCACAGCACTGCAGATTTGCTTGTTTTAATTTAATTCGTTGATTTAGAAATATGCATTGTGTTGGATAGTAAGTAACTAGTACCTACCTACTTATTATAAGACTTATTATAAGTCTAATCACACTTCTCTTTTTTTACATGTTGCCTGGAATAGATCGCTTTCACCAATAAGGCCGCACATGGTACCTTTATTATAATTACTAGTAAGTTTTTGTTTTTTTCATGAGTTTTGTAAATTTTGGTACAATAAAGTGTTAAGTAATCTAATATTTTAATAATCTTCTTTGTCATTCAAACATACACACACACACCCACGCCCATTTATTACCTTGCGTAAAACTGGGCGTGATCATATTGGTGACCACGCCTACTTTTACAAAAAGTGAAGGAAATAAAAAATATACTCTATTATTAAGTATGATGTACTAGGCTATCATAAGTATGTAGAATGTATAACTCACACTTATCACATTTCCGTATGTTTCTTCAAGCGAGAAATATCTCAATTGTAAAAGTATGTAACGACCTTCTGGTGATTTATAATAGCCTAGTACTTCCATACCAATTACCTACTATCACACATTTTACACGTCTAGTACGGTGCAGGATAACTTCTAGTCAGTCCTTACAGCCTGGTAAAAACCACGCCCACGTCCAATTCATTGCGAAGAACGATGACGACGATGAGTAGAAGGACGCGAGGGGCACGATTCCACTCAACAACTTTTCAACTTAAAGTTAATAAAAATCGAATAAATAAATTGGAGTATTCTTTCGCCATAGCCTATCGACCATGTCGAGCAGGTATGGCGAAAGGATTACTACTTTTTTCGTAGTCGTAGAACCTGGTATGGCGAAAGTGGACTAACCCCTGTTTTGTATATACGGTTGTTTGAGGCAGTGAATGAAGAGGATATCTGCTATCTAGTCAGAGTCACAAACCTGCACAAATAAACGTCCTTCAAGTAACCTAGGCACTATCTATTCGAACCTAGGTCATTGCATCTTACCTACACACCTACTAACGTAGACAAAATTGCTTGTCGAAATAAAGATAAAGCTAAACATTTATCGTATTTTTGTGTAGTAAAAATCATATTTAAATTGTAAACACTGATAAGTAAGTAAGTAATCTATAAATAAAATTGTGCCTAATCTTTAAGTTTCCCAAAATCTTCCTATTTCTTTACGTTGAATTATTTTTACCAGCAGAGTTTTCTCTTTACTTATTCTCATCTCAACTAGGATTGAAACTAGGTACCTTTGTCACACAGTTTCACTCGTGTAAACTGTCTCGATTCTATGTTAATTTCGAAAAAAAAAAACTTTTTATCAGCTCTCTGCTAACAGCTGTTCAGGCGGTGCGGTGAATTTAAGATTTTTTTTAATTCAACTTTTTATTTTCGAAATCACAGCGACATCTCGGTGGTGCTCCCTGTACCTGTAAAAGACAAAACACACAAATTAGAACATATTTTATAACAAATTTTGACTAAACTCATTGAAATAGCCTTGGATTTTTTTACGTCTTTTATCAGGAAAAGTACTTGCTTTAAAATAAAACAGTTAATACAACCCCCTTTAACCAATCCGACAAGTTCCCGATCGCTATCTATCCCGCACGAAAATCGCATTTTTGTCCGTATACCTACTTTCTTGGGACATAGATTGGCTGAATGGGGTTAGATCCGCATGCTCCAGCTTGCTGGTTTTCTTGTCATTCGGCTCCATCATCCTCTGATCAAAATCAGTATAATTATTTACAAAATAATCAGACGCTAAAGTTTACAGAGAAACCGGCTCTACGAACAAACAAAGTCGCCTATTTGGCCGAAGTTTATACAAGAAAAGTAGGTACCTATAGGTACATAATGTAGGTATGTTTAAACAGGGTTCTTCCATTCCATTACGGCGCAGGGGGTAATTTTTTAATTTTTTATCAAAACGAATAAACTTGCTATCTACGTCTTTTGGAAATTCGAAAATTTTGAGGTTATCAAAAAACAGTTGTTTTTGCATGATAGGTAGATTCATTAGATTCAAACCAAACAAAAGGTCAATGAACTCTTACTCTGAGAATCAGTTGATTTACAAGTAAACTTTCGACTCCATTAAGATTTGCGAAAACTACTTCGAATTTCCAAAAATCGTAGAGCAAAAGTTGTTGGTTTTGATTTTTAGAAAATTAACCCCTGCACGGTTTTTAATTGAACCCTGCAAATATATATATTGTTTATACAAAACTGTAATATACAGGATGTTCTGAGGACAAAAAGTTCGAATTTCCAAAAGTTGTAGAACAAAATTTGTTCGCCTAGACGTCTAAAACAACACCCTTACTCCCTTCTCGGAATACAGTGTATTTGACGTGAACCCTGCAAGTATATATTGTTTATACAAAACTGTAATATACAGGATGTTCTGAGGACAAAAAGTTCGAATTTCCAAAAGTTGTAGAACAAAATTTGTTCGCCTAGACGTCTAAAACAACACCCTTACTCCCTTCTCGGAATACAGTGTATTTGACGTTGACGAAACTGTTAAGTACAAATTTTCATTTTTTTAAACGACGCGATAAAAGACGCTGTTCTTCGATCAAAGCATTGTCGTCAGAGATTAAGGTTACATTAATAAATATTAAAATATACATCCCACCTATTTACATGAAGCCAGTCTACCGTCGGTCGTCAAAATCAAGTTCAATAACCCCATGAATCATAATCATACGATATTGTCCGTCTCTCTTTCCCTTCCCTTATCACTAGTATTTGTTATCTCTATCGGTTCAGTGACAAATCGACTTGTATCTTGTACTTAAGTCTGGTCAATTCGATAGACGAAATAATAAAAAAGATTCGTATTATTATCCGTATGTATAATATGGGTGCCTCTAACAAAACTTTGATTTAGGTATTTAAATAGAAGCACGAAAAACTAAAAGTAAACACAATAAAATATTCAAAGTTCATAATACCTATTCCGGCCAAAATCGCCCATTTTGCTTAAATATGAATAACTTAGCAAGCAAAATTTAATATTCTTGTATTGAAATATTAATTGCTTTTCGAGGCAAGTAAAATTCCAATGACATATGAGATTCTTTAGTCACTTTTCAGTTTGCCCGATATAAACGTAGAGAGGGATAATGTGTTTTGAGTAACAAGACGAATTTATTTTAATTTACCTATTATGGTGCCATTTAACACGTTCACCGTCCAGTGTACGCTTTCCTGTATACGCGGATGGGTACCGGCAAAGTACGCTGATTTACTTATTATGCCCAGTATACTTAATTTGTAACTTTTATTTTACGAACGGCACGTAGTAGGTACGCGGAAGTATACTGCATTATGTACACGGACAAAGTCGCGGTATGGATCTTGATATAATAAACGATACATTAGGTATTTATATTGTACCTATTTTACAAGTCTAGACAAAATTCTGTCGAAATTCATCGAAAACCTTCTTGAACGTACTGGTGATTTAAACCTAATATTATAAAGAGGAATTATTTGTATTTTTGTGGGTGTGTGTGGGTCTGTATGTTTGTAATGAATAAACGCAAAAGCTTCTGGACCGTTTTCAAAAATTCTTTCACCAATAGAAAGCTACATTCGTCCTGAGTAACATAGGCTACATAATTTTGATCCCGATATTCCCACGGCATAGGGACTTACGCGGGTGAAACCGCGGGACGCAGCTCGTAGTATATATTATAGGGAACGTGTTAAAAGCGATCTCAAAAAGTCAAAAGTTTGTTGACACTTCTGAAACAGCTGGATCAACAAAAATAGGTACCTACCTACTTATACAAATATTACAAGTTTACTGATGTTTATTGATTCGATACAGTTAAATATCTAACAAAACGCAATATTATGTCAAAATATGCTATATGCACCTAACTATCTATATAACGTTCGAGTAAAATTCAATTCACTTGCTGTTACTCTGTCACCAATATCACGGTACTCGGTGGTCCGGTTGACACTATAACTAAATTAAAACCCCTATAAAAAAAGAGACAAAATTACCCTCACTTAGAGTGCCACTGATTTTTTTATTTACTTACATATAGTTCCGCCAATGAGGAGGAACACTAACTTTTTATCCCGGCAGAGGGCGTTGGTCGACTGATCTTAGGTTTGAATTAAGAACTGTCAAACAGGTGTTTTTTGCAACTCTCGGTGCCAAATTGGCCATATCGATCTCAGACCGAAAGAAGAAAAAAACTCGGCGATTTCATTCATTACTTCCATCATCAAAAAAAAAAATAAGATCATCCGACTCCAGCGCCATCTGCTTACAGCTTTGCGTGTCCCACCCTATTTATTCATCATCTGGTTTTCATCAGATTTTGACCAAATTTTAATGGAACCAACTAGAAGCAACTTTCTAATGCTTAGAAAAAGAATAATGTCGATCGGACGGACCTCAGACACACAAAAATACACACAAAACAATCATTCGAGTAGATCACCTCCGGGCCTTTTTAAAAGTCGGGTAAAAACAAACATTTATTTTAAAATACATTGTGCAATTATTTACGTAAAAGTAAAGCTGATCATGAGACATGAACGGTCATATAATAGGCTTTACTTTAATAACCTTTAGGTATACTCTTCAAAATGTTCTGTTATGGCTCCTCTCAGAGGCAATACTTGTATTAAGTACAATACTTGTATTGCCTCTGAGAGGGTCTTAGAAAGATGGTCTCTGATAGGGCAACACTTATCAGAGAGATCTAACAAAGACCCTTTACATTTGTAAATAAAATATTATCATATTTTCCAAGTTCCTTTTCCTTTTGCCTGGCATCGCTTTAACCCTTTCGCGAGGATTGTAAGACCGCCCATTGTACCACCTAGACTTAAGTTGGTTATGTTTTTCTTTAAATTGTAATTTTATATTTAGTATTACAATAAAGGATTTAATCTATCTATCTACAAATAAACGGTTATGTTCAGAGTTTTCAATTTTTAACATTTTGTCGCCATAGCTAGAGAAAGTTGTCCTCTACCGAATCCTAAAACTACCTAAAACACTTTGACTATTAAAAAAATCTGTTACCTATCAAATTATTCTTAAGTGGTCCACTTACCTACTTACCCAACTAATTATGTAGGTATTCTACCACGGTTCTACGTATTTTTTGACATTCACAGAAGGCAAAAAACTTATTGGATTACAGTTAATCTGATAGCTAGTTAGTTATAACGAGTATTTTTGTTATCGTTATCATTTGGTAGGTACTGCAGAAAAATGAACGATAACAAGTTCATTGCACTCTGTAATTGCAAAAGTTTGACTACGAACCTGGAACTAAAGGTGGACGCCTACAGTAAGGTACTACAATAATCACAGGCACGTGTGTGCTCTACGAGAAACGATAACGGCCCGGCCATGGGACTAACATATTTAGGGTTTTGTAGTCAACAAGAAACCCTTATAGTTTCGTCATTCCTGTCTGTCTGTCCGCGACTTAGCTCAGAGACGCTTAGTACAAAGAAGCTGTAACTTTGCATGAGTTTTATAATGACATCTACACTAATATTATACAAGGAAAGATTTGTTTTGTTGTGAGTGTGTGTAGATATGTTTGTAATGAATAAACTCAAAACTACTGGGCCGATTTTAAAAAAATGTTTCACTTTTAGAAAGCTACACCCTGAGTAGGTACGGGACGCAGCTAGTTAGATACATAGTCTTTCATGAGACTACAAAATACGAGTGACAATACATAGGTATTTCTGGGTATAGTTATAGTATTTCGTATTTTGAACTAGGTAGGTACTTTTCGAGTGTCTATGCACCTTGTCGATATCGTGATGAGCCTTCACGGATTCGCTCCTGGGCTGCCTCGTGTATCTTCCGTTACCTATAATCTTCCGTTTTACGTTCCCGTACAGTGCTAAGTCGCAGTGGGTGAAGATCTTTACACTGGAATCAGTGATTCCAGCGATATACTTATTTGTTTTGCAATTAATGGGAGGTATTTTGTGAAACAATTTTGAGCAATCCAGTGTGAATATGAACTAACCTTCCAACGTGCCGCCGGTGCTATGACCGTCCGGCATGAGACATACATCAGTGCATCATAATAATATACTATAACAAAAGTGTGCTAGTAGCGTACAGCGGTTGCCCTACTAACGGCCGAATACAGAAACGCTACTTAAAATTTGAGTTCTACTTTATCAAGTAAGCAAAAATTATCTAAATAAATTGAAAGCTGCTCAATGATTTAAGTACCCCTAAAATTTTAGGTGGCGTTTCTGTATTCGGCTGTTAGGTTTCATTCAACCAAACTGGAAAAAGCCAATTCTACGCATAAATCTCTACGATTTATGCGTAGAATTGGTTTATTTTAGTTTGGTCGAATCAAACTTTAATATTATAAATGCGATAGTTAAAATACCTATTTGTTTTCTTAGGTGTTAGTGTTTCAATCACAATAAAACTATACTGAACCGATTGCGATAAAACTTACATGTGCAGACAACTGCAGATCGGGATTAAGTAACACTTAGGCTACTTTTATCCCAATATTCCCGCGGATCGGAACTTACGCAGGTGAAAGTGAAGAGCGCTGCTAGTATCTAATATACTTGCGTAACTTTGGGAAGAAATAGGAAAGTCAATTAACTTTGGGAAGAAATAGGAAAGTCAATTAACTTTGGGAAGAAATAGAAAAGTCAATTAGCCGACGCGGTTACAGTGAGCACTGCACTTGGTACCTAGAGTACCTACCAAGGATTATTGCCATTAATCACCACTAAACGGTCTCGGTCTAAAGGCCTATCTTGGAGTCCCAAATGGCCGCCGCCCAGTCGGTCGGCCCAGATACCGGTGGAGCAGATCTGCGCGAATTAGGAGCAGCAGAGTGGCAAGAGGCGTCCCAAAATCGGCAAAATGGCGTTCTCTTGTGTCGGAGGCCAAGACCCACTTCGGGTCGCTGCGCCAGAGGAGTAAGTAGTAAGTAAGTAAGTAAACGGTCTCCACCAGTTTATTGAGCACATTCTACCCTTACTTCATCTTCAAATTTTGATACGTTGGTATTGAGATCGTAAAATGTTGGCAAACCGTATAACTTCAGAATGTAGTGTAATCCAAACTTCAGGGATAAATAGGTATCTTGTACTTTTAAGACGTGGGGCACAGCTACTCATCAAAAATAATTTTAATTTAGTAGCTTCTGTATCCTTAAACCGCAAATAATTACTTATAAATACTCACTGACGTATGTTCCAAATTGAAAATAACAAGTTTATCAAATTATCCTTGTTGGTTCATAACTCAATAACTGCCGAATTTTTTCGTCTGCGGTCTGAAGGAGGAAAATTATTTACTTATAAACTTATAAGAAAGAGTTAAGTTACCTCGAGTTATATCAATATCGCGTTTTTGTTTTATAGTACTTAAAAAAAACTTGGCATCTTTTGGACTAACTCACGTGTCTCTTATAGTAACTCACTCACTCACGTGTCTCTTATCTCTTATAGTATAGTTCTGGAGGGTTACTTCGGTTCGTTTCGATACGACAACGATACTGTCATAACGATGGTTCTACTGTCACCCTACTATCAGAATGTGACAGTCGAATCATCGTATGACAGTATCGATGTCGTATCGAAACGAACAGTTACCCTCCTGGCTAGAAACTAGAATCTGTTAATTTTATAGTCAGACTAGAAGAATCTCGCGGTTTCACCCGCGTAATTCCCGATCCCGCGGGAGTTTCCAAAATCCCTTTCGTAGTGGATGCTTAAACATCACAAAGAACACACTCTCCAAATTTCATGTTTCAAGGACCAGCGGGCTCTGCGTTGATATATAGATGAGTCAGGACTTTGAATTTTATATACAGGGTGTTTCGACGAGGGGGTATTAAGCCGAAGTGGGTTGTTCTAGAGGTCTAGGCGAACAACTTTTGTTTTACAAGTTTTGAAAATTTGAAGTAGTTTTCGAAAATGTTGAGTTTAAAGTTTCCATGAAAATCAGCTGTTTTTTAGAGTTTTAGGTCATTGGCCTTAAGGTGCCCTTTTATTTAGTTTGGACCACTATAATCTAAACATTTAAAAAAAAAAAAAGTTCAAATTTCCAAAACTTGTAGAACAAAAGTTGTTCGCCTAGACCTCTAGAACAACCCACTTTCGGCTTAATACCCCCTCGTCGAAACACCCTGTATATACCTACCTACCTATAGAAGATAGAAGATGATCGTAGGAAACAGTTGAAAACAAATGTTACCTCGATAAGCAAGGCCAGCATAATAGAAGGAGAGCGGGCTGATATTCTTGTTATACGATGACCAACGTGACTGATCAGTGAGTACATTAAAAATCTCAATTGTCACTGTGGCCAGTGCTAGTGCAAGGGGGACGACTGGGAATATGTTTTTGCATCGAAACAACGAAGGTAAAAAAACACTCACTCACACATACGGACGAGCTATAATACGAGCGAAAATCGAACAGCTGCGCAAACGCACGCAGCACCTACCTAATTATTTTGTCGTACAGAGATGGAGACAACAATACTTTTAACACAAGAGAGAAAGAGAGAGAAGAATGTCGGACCATGACCTAACTCAACGTGTCTCTACTTGGCCAGTACAATGACTGATAAGAATTACCTACTGATAAGGCTTATCACTGAATTTGGCAGTGCTCTATATTTTTTTTTGTTTCTTATCTACGTAGGTACGTATTGATATTTTTGTAAAATGACCGTCTGCTTTATAAATAAAGATTACCAGCAGTCTACGCTGCCCGATTAATGGTAAGTTCACCTTAAAACTAATTATAAAACTGACAAAACAATATACAGTTATTTTTTTGTCAGTTTATTTATAAGGTTTCAGTTCTTCTAGTTTTATCCGTCCGCCGCCGTTCGTAGTTTTTTTGAACTGCCCTAGGTAGTCGAGGATAGTTTGAAGTTAGCGTGGGGTAGACCGGGGCCGGTTGACTAATTTTTCATTTAACCAAGCACCACTTTTTTATTTTTGACCTTAATTTAGTTTGAACAGGTTTACGTTAAAGGAAATATATCAAATTACTATTAAAATTACCGAAGATTGGAAAATTGACGATAATTTTCCTAATACGCTTGATTTTTTGGAACAGTAAAAAGTAGTTGAGCTAACCCATGGGCGGGGTAGATTGACTTTATACCAGGGGTAGGTTGACTGACCTAAACAAAAAAATGTTTTTTATTATTTATTACTAGCTGCGTCCCACGGTTTCACCCGCGTAAGTCACGATCCCGTGGAAATATCGGGATCAAAAGTAGCCTATGTTACTCAGGGCAAATGAAGCTTTCTAATGGTAAAAGAATTTTTGAAATCGGTCCAGTAGTTTTTGAGTTTATTCATAAAAAACATACAGACACACACACACAAAAATACAAATCTTTTATCTTTATAATATTAATAATAGTTTTAGTACTTAATATAAATTAAGAACTTAAAGTAGGTAAGTTATTAAAATAATACAGTTTTTTTTTTAAATTTTGTAACTTGTTACTTTACAATCAATTTTAGCAATATTTCATCGGAATTATCATCACATCACTCCTTTTTCTGATTTAAAGTTTTACTAGTAGTCCTTGAGTCATCCAATCCCAATCCAATCCCCTGAAAAAATAGTCAACCATCCCCAACCCCTCCATCGACATAACCTGAGAAACCCTAAAACTTAAAATTGAATTAGTTTCGTCTACGTAGGTGACGTATAGCTGGGAGGCAATTTTGTTCACATCTAGGCAACAAGACTAGACTAAAAGTTAATTTTATCTAAAGTACTTAAACGTCTTTGCGTCTAGAAAACGTACCTACTAGTACCCGCTAAATCTTTATCTTTATAATTTTTACTACAAGCTGAGGGCCTTGTAGTAAAAAAAAATCTAAGGGACTTGTCGGCGCGTCTTGTCGAGGCGTCTGGTGATCCCAGGGCTGGTAATTTCTTGTCCCAGCGGGTTAACCTAGCTATCCAGCGTGGGAATGCTGTCAGCGCACCATGCCGCGGGAGGGCGGTGCCGACAACTTCTTGCTGCTTTAGGTTTTAATTCTTATTTCCATTTTGTGTTTTGTTGTTTAAAAAAAAACCTATCATATTTAAATAAATACCTATACACATTATTATAGGTACCTACATTACTTGTAAATATAAATCAAAACTTTATATCCTCTGAATTAGATATAATAAAACCTACTTGAGTTTTCATAAAACCTACATGTTTACGCGTCTGAACGAAGTAAATCGTTCCATCAGATGACCCATGCATGCTCAAATATGGCCATGAAAGTAAAAGCAGCACACATGCACGCATCCCTCACACATATAGATTGACGATACGAGTACACAAGTAAACACAGACCTGACCTTTCGTAACGAAATGGATGGCGACGCCCGAATCGGAGGTCATTCACCGCGCCCGTCAGCGTTTTACATTCGACAGGACTCGTCGCGAAATTATACACTCTCACTGGTTTACGTTATAAAGTTTTTGGGTTTCGAGAATTACATAATTTTTACAATTTAATTATCTAACTTCACGGGTTCACGGGTGCATGCTGGCCGCTTATAACCGAAGCATCTGGAAATCTATGAGGGAGGCTTATGTCCAGCAGTGGACTTCTTACAGCTGAAATGATGATGATGATGATTATCTAACTTAAGGTCTCTGCATACGTAACGGGAATTTTCTCGGCCCGGACGGAACGTGTCAATTTCTACATACAAAAATCCCGTCTCGGGGCAGAAAAGGGTCAGGATAATTAAAATTGACAATTTGATTTTTGGATGTAGAAATGGACACGTTCCGTCCGGGAGGAGACACGTTACGCATGCAGAGACCTTTTTATCTAAAAATTATTTAACTTGATCAAACAAAAATTTACAAACTTACGCACCACATTCTCCAAATTGTAACGGTAACGTTACTAATTGAAGAGTTTTTTTTTATGAGAAGGTGGCTCCATCCAGGTGCTGCGTCAATCCCTAACCTATTGGCACAAGGTCTAATTGTATACTGGTAGAGGTCTTTCTGAAAAAATATTTTGCTCATCACTTCGAAGAACCTCCTCAAATCCTTATTAAGAAGGACGTGCTCAATTTTTTAGTAGACCAATGGCTATCCTCTTTATTCACAAAAAATTGTTTAAACGGGCTTAGAAAAAGGAGGTTCTCAATTGGATTGTGGTTATTTTAGAAATAGGTTGTAGGTAAAATACCCGAGCTCGGTTTTTGGAGATTTTAAACAAGCTTTAAACATCTCTCTCATTTAATCGTCTCAGACAGGTGCGTCTCAGCTCTATAATTTACCCAAAATGGTTCCTTCGTATCATCGAATAAATAAATAAAATAAGTACAGTATATAAGGTACAGACACACACACAAACATAAAACACAACTTCATTACAGGTAATTATTATTGAAATATACTTTATGTGGAGATGTCCAAGCACATTTTATAAATTATTTAAAGCTAAATTATTAAAGATAGCTGTCTAGCCTTGTCATAGAATAGGGTCACTTCCCGTGAATGTTGTAAATAGCAGGGATCTGAGGGAAACTAGCAAAACAAGAAAACAGGTGGCAGGCCTTATAAGTATTGCCAAATATTGAAATCTATTTGCAGTAGGAATTGACAATAATTAAAGACTTACCTATGTCTGCAACCGGGAACATCGCCCAGATGAGAAGAACTCAGAAAGACTTATTCTGTACCGTGGGGGGACAATTAGCACACTGATAGACACCAAATTGTATATTAAGTTTCTTGATTTAGGTATCTGATTAGTGTACCCATATGATAAAGTATTCACATTCAAGGGACGAATGAAATCAACAAGTTTTATTTATTTATAGGCAAAACCATGTGCGCTCGAATCTTGATACTCGCACAAATAACGACACATCACACCGCAATTTGTTACGTGACGATATATTTCATGTCATTTTCAAACCTAATGCAATGTAGGAGGTTGCGGATTCAATTCCCGTCGGGTGCAAGTATTTATGCTTAAAAATTATTTAATATTTGTATCTGGTCTGGGTGTATTCTATATATCATAATATGTATGTATTTACAAAAAAAAAGTATGAAAAGTAGTATATCCGTTGTCTAGAACCCATAGTACAAGCCTAGTGCTTAGTTTGGGGCTAGATTGCGCTGTGTGTAACGTCGTGCAATATTTATTTATTTATTTTATTTATTTATTTTACCTGCAAGCACCGTTCAAGAACTTTCCAAAAACAATGTTACCCCGTTTCATATATAATTAATACTTTTTATAATTAGTCAAATAGTCAAGTTGAATATAATTTATCTTACAAACATTTATTTTTAGTAGACATTCTGCACCTAAATGGATATTATTGATTTGGCTTGTCTTTTAATGTAAGTTTTCCCGGTCACGTTTTATTTCCTTATTGATAATTATATTGTTATTAATGAACTCTATTTGGTTACATCAGATAAAAAGTGTCATAATGATTATAAGCTTTGCTTAACCCTATTAATCGAAGTGCCATCGAGATGCACTTAGCTGTCAATTGAGACAAGGTTGGTGACAGTGTAAAGGGTTAATAAAGTCTAAGTGTTTCTGGCGATTGGCAAAACAATGGGGTAAGCTGGGATGTGCTCTGCCACGTTAGTGATTAAGTTTATCTACATCTACACTTCTACATAATATACAATTATGTATTTTATCTACATATAATAATATTATAAAGTAGAAAGATTTATTTGTTTGTTTGTAACGAATACCTACCCTCCGAAGATTACAGAACCGATTAAAAAAAATCTTTTTTTCTTTCTTTCGCGGGACGGAGCTAGTAATATTATTATAAAGTGGTAACATGTTTGTAGGTACCTATTTAAAGTGTTGGAGTTTATAACGTTGCTCTACACATATAAGGGAACAACTGTATTTTGTTGAGAGTAATCTAGTAGACCGATTTTGATGAACTTTATTATTATGTACATTTATTATTATGTATTTCTAGGAGTACTTAACATGGGCTACAAAACATGGGCTAAAAAAAAAAAAAAAAAACATTGTTTACTATAAAAATACTTCTTTGCCAAAAGTTTTGATGGAATGTGCTGATATGTACTTATTTCGAAAAGCGTACAACACACATATTTTGTTAACTGCTAGGATTAGAATAAATGTACACTAGCATAGTTAAAAACAGTAAATTTTATGTGAAATAAAGATATTTGAAATTGAATTGAAAAAACATGGGCTACGTTATATCCTGATACTTTCACGGGATCGGGACCTGCGAGGATGAAACCTCAGGGTTATGGTCAAAATAATTTGATTTGATATGGATATTTGTAATACGCTAAGTTTTTGGTGCCACTAAGTTACCACTATCTGAAATCTAGAATTAAATTAATAATCAACAAAATTTTACCTACACTTTGAAATGAGTAAAAACTCTATCTGACCAGTAAAATATATTTAGGTACTAATTAAATATTTGTATTACATGAAGTGCAAGTCAAATTTCTCAGAATATTTTGGACAAATTGTTGACAATTATGGCGTAACTAGGTCAAAAAAATGATGATGATTTAAGTCAAAGTCTAAGAAAGAACAATTATTTAATAGGTAAATCTCTCTGATCTTGCAATTGTATTTTATTTGACCTAGTAAGCTGGTTTTATTGATATGTATTGGTTTAGAGATCGATTGAAAACTTATAGGTACTTACTTATTATTTTATATGTTACTCTTACTAACCGTATTAAATATATTTAATATTACCAACGTTACCTCTTTATAATATTAGTATAGATAGGTAACTTTGTCATAACAAAAACTCTGTTTAAAAGTTTAGACTCTTTCGAATTTGCTCTTAAACTTTTGAATTTAATTTAAATTGATTCGTACCATAGTTAATATAAAATCAACACCCCGATCATTCGAGGTTATACATTTAAGTACCTATAATAAATTAAATTAAGGTAATTTTTCGAGGGTCGACAAGTTTCCATATTCTTAAAATAAAATTGAACACGTTGAAAGTTGAGACTAGAGAGATGATAGGTAATTTACTTTAAATATTTATATAAGAACAATGAACAATGAGGATTGTTTCCTCCATTGCTAGATATTTTCATAAAAATATAATGACGTAATCCCCATGGCCGTTAATCAGAGATCGCAGTCGACTTGACACCCGCGTAAAACAACTGATATGATATAGAATTACACGGTTCACACATTAAGTATATGAACGAAGCATCGGCCAGTTTATTGACGTCGCAATCGTCTGACTGAACTTGGAGTTTAAGCCTCTGTGAATGTCATCTAGCCTCAGTACAAGTGCAGTTCCGTGCATGCATGCACGATCTATGCATCGCGCTCTAACCGCCACGCTAACAACAAACAATTAAACAAACCGAAAGAAAAAGCAAGATGACAGTTCCAATTCGAATTTCAAATGTTCGAATTTAGAAGTGAAAAGTTCTATGTTGACTGTTCAAAAGAAAGGGACGTATATAGTTTCCCGCGTCCGCTGCTTCAGTGACGTTGGCCGGTGCATAGCGATATAATAATGAAAAGTGGCATTCAGTAATTTCGTTGTGTTTACGCGCTGTGCTAGTTTATTTTGTAGGCGGCTTTGTTTTTCCAAACGGTGTCATCTCTGTGGGAGCGTGGCGCCCTCTGTCAGTGTCTCGCGGCTTACTTCGCTACTACCTACATATGGTTGTAGCTATAGCATGCATCTGTCAAAACAATACTAACCTCGTGATTGACTCTCTTTGACTCTTGAAGCTTTCGTGGATAAAAATATTCGAAGAGTTTTTGGTGCAATGAAACTGTGGTTGGTTCGTACCGCGGAAAATTGAGCTATAGCGGGGTTATTTTTTTGTCGAACTTAACCTACGACAATCTTCAGTTGCGCGCGAGCTGTGTCCGCATGCGCCTCGCGTCTCAACGACACGATTAAACACGAATATCTACCGAATAGAATCCGATACACCATTCGATCCCGCCAAAATAACTTTCCGAACTTCAAGTGAATACGAAACGTTCCAATTTTGAATGTGGTTGCAGTGCAAACCCCGTTCAATGACCTCATGAAGTGAAACTATTTTTTCTTTCACTTGCTCAATTTTGTGATGTACCTAGATACTTAGAACTTAGTGCCTTGTTTGTACAAAACAAGTGATATAATGATATAGTGCAAAGTAACATTAAAATAAGATTTATTATTGTACTTAAATGTGATAGTGAAACTACAAACTTGTACCAATTACACGAAACACACAGGGACTTTTTTATTTTCATATGGACAAATGCTTCGAGAACTCTAGGTGAGTGAATAATTTAAGATTTATGAAACAAATTACCTAAGTAATTATTTTGAATCAAAGTCAATAACTGTTTATTCAGAGTTAACTGTCCAGTCTACGAATGCCAATCTTAATCTATGAACTTGATTGGAGCGAGGTGAAGTTGGCCGTCATTCAGTTGCATTCCTAGATAGTGAGTACAAATTCGCGTATGTGAGTGAGTATGACTTTGTAAGTTCAAACGAAAACAGTCCTTGCGTAGCGTTGGATTGTTCGTATTTGGGTCAGAATCGCTTGTACTAATACATTTTTGGGTTGACGAACTTAGGTATGAAAGATATTTTTGTTTTAAGACAAGGCATGAGCGTTATTGCAGTTTGCCTTGCACTCGAACCGTTGGCCTTCGTTCGAGATATGACTAGAAGTCTAACTGTAGGTACCTAAGTATTACATAGGTATAGTTAGGTTAGATATAAAATATAGTACTTGGACTTGATAAGCACGTGCACCAAAAAGTTTTATTTTAGGTGCGATACGATTTTTATTAAATAAGTAATTCGATAAATAAATAAGAAATAAGTTAGCTGGTGGCGGTGGACGTTCGATCTACTTAAGACAATTGAACTGCAAGTGAAATAACTTAGTCGTCAACTTATTAGCAGAATAAGGCCCCGGATTGACCTAAAAAGACACCTAGTTATAAAAACTTTACATTTTTCAAGTATTTCATTAGACTTTGAATGGAAGCTTTAGAATTAGGAAGAAAATTAAAAAACTTCAGACTTTATTGTCCAACTTTTTTAAAAGTTGAAACTATCTATGATAAGACAGTGCTGCCATCTGTCGAGTCTTAGCAGAACTTAAAGTAAGTTACATTGTAACACGCAAGTAGGTAGGTAAGTACCAGAAATGGGTTACCAATTAAGCGTTTCTAAGTTAATTTAACTTAAAAAGTTCATATAAGGAAAATTCATCCAGATTTTGACATTGTGGTTGTTAGGACAAACTTTGAACTCTGCGCTGTAGGTACTACCTATACGATAGGGAATGGGTACCTATTGTACAGTCGGCGACAAAAGTGCGTATCCATTGCTAAGTTCTAATTAAGTTGCAGTATATTTAAATTAAACCAAGCTGAACATTTCCCTCTTATTAAAAACGTGGTCTAAGTAAGACAACGCTTTGCCTTGTAGTTACCATGCCACGACCTTCCTATAGTTCACAGAAGGAAATAAAACGTGGTCTACGTAGTCCTTAATGATAGATCGTCCAGAGAACTGTCCTTCTAGAAGCGCTTCCGGAAGTACTTTGATAGTAATGCCGGCAGGACGTCATTTTGTATGGCGTTTTACGTACGTCCTGCTAGCAGGACGCTGAATTCCGGAAGGACATTGGAAATTATCGACAGAGTCAGGTGTTTCAAACATTTTTACCCGACTACCCAAAAGTAAAGTAGGTATCTACAATTCACCAACAAAAACGTTATTTTCCTCTGTTCTTTCTTCCACAAGTTGTTGTGACTCTTCTTCAGAATCACTAGAGTCGGAAGAGCTTGATAATGGTGGTCATCCAGCTCTTCCTGGTGGTGATAGGTACGTCATCGAGTGAGATGGTGATAGGTGCATCATTTGGCAAATCGGCTTCCAGTAAATTTTTAGAAACACAACTCACAGATATGGATATAAGTAAATAATAATAAGTTTAAAGTGATATTCAGAACTGACTTTACAGTCCCGTAACAATATGATGACGTGAAAGAATCGCCAAAATGTTGGCGACTCCATACATTATCTGCGCGGCGGCATAATGGGTAGCCAGCGAGCGAACGCGAACACCACGTCTAATTCGTGCAGCCATTCGGCTCACACTGATCGTACAGCGATGAAACAAACACCCCCAGAAAGAGAATGAGACAGCCTATCATTTTGCGTTTTCAAAAATACCGCTCGCAGGCCGGTTTTGCTATAAAAACGAAATAAAGTTGCGTCCTACCTGCAGGCCAAAAAGTCCTGCTAGCAGGTCGTTGGACGATTTATCAATATTTTTTAATGTACTGCTAAAGTTAAGGTTTTTATAAATAATCGCTATTTACGCGGTATAATTGATAGTTGATACTTCCTTTCATAAATTAATTACTGACTACCTAAGTAATAAGATACCGGATCCTACTTATACCTATTATAAATGCGAAAGTTTAGATAGGTACTTGTATGTTTGTTGGGAAGTTTGTGTGTCAATTGCGTATTATTTATGAACTAGCTGTGCTCCGCGGTTTTACCCGTGTTTCCGTAGAAATACCGGGATAAAAAGTATAAGGTTATAAACCTGTGTGCTAAACAGACAAAACCGGTCAGCCGTTTTCGCGTGATTGGCAAAGAAGCATCAAAACAAACATCGAAACTTTCACATTTTGTAATTCTAGTGCGATTCGTAGAAAAAAAACGTGTTACATTTGGGGACTGCCGCGGTAAAGCTATTGCATAGCATTTTTTTTTAAATATGTGTGGGTGTTTGGTTTTATTTTCGTTATACGGAATTTCTTGATTCAGTCGCCGCGCTCAAAGCCCGCGATAAAAGCTATGCAATAGCTTAAAACTCTAGGTGAATGTGGACTTATGTTCCCTGACTGTACCTAGATGTTGTGTTGACTCAATTGAAACAGTCAAAAATGATATATGTTGTTTGTACGTGTACTTCCTTCCTTCCTTATGTATAATACGTGATTCGGGGATTTTTGGTACCTACCTAATTCAAACATCAATCGTATAAACTTTAGTAGGTATTTGCTACAATTTGTTTGTTTACTTTAGACAATTATGTCAAATACTAATTTTAAGAGGTACGTATATAAGACCTAAACTGAAAATCCCTGACGGTTACATTGAAAAAGAAAAACAAAAAAAAACGTGTCGCCCTCGGGGACTGCCGCGGTAAAGCTTATTGCACAGCATTTTTTATCAACTTATGCAATTATAATTATTTATTTATTTTGTATCATGGTAACCAACCATGGCAACGATAGCTAACGCTCGGCCGAGCTACATGGTAACCATGGCAACGTGGTAGGTGGAGTGGTGGAGTGGGAGGTATTAGGTTTTATTTTCGTTACGGAATTTCTTGATTCGGTGGCCGCGCTCAAAGCCCGCGATAAACGACGCTATGCAATAGCTTAAAAAGACTCTACGTTTTTTAATAATATCGTTTAAAGCGTTTGTAGATGACATTGTTTTCTGCATTTTAGTGTAGTTTCAAGATACAAACTTCTTTTTGTTTCGAAGCTTTGTTAGCATATTTTAGACAAAAAGGACATTAATTTTGCTAGTACGTTTTAGACTAGCTTTTCTACTTTACTAGCTATCTTCGAACGTACGAACAATCGAGAATTTTTCAAAGAATTGTCGATTTGTTTCGTTTGAAAGAACTTGGTAATCCTCTGTAGGTAGGTACTAATTAACAAGCGCCGAAGCACTCACTCACTATCTCGGTAAATCGGGATTTAACTACAGACAGACCTTTTACCTTTTACCGACTGCAAAAATATGTTTTTTAATAAATAAATAAATAAAATGATTTATTAGCACATATTAGCACATATTTAATTACTTACAATGTCCTTGTTGTGCAGTCTATTTTCGAGGAACCTTTGGAAGCCAGCAATACCTACAGTGCCTATAGTCAAAGCACTAACTACTAGGTAAACTGTGGTACTATTGAATTTACTGAAAAACATTATAGGGTTACAGTACAGTAATCGAGTTTATCTACGAAATCGGGATTCAAGTCTAACTACAGACATACTTATTACATAAATATTTAAAAAATAAATAGATACCTACAAGATACATAATTATATTAAAATATATAAAGATATAAAATATATAAAAATAAATACATACTGACTTTATACATACTAATATATATGTTACCGGAAATGTATGTAATCCGTCATTATATAGAATTCCTAGGAAATGTGTACATTGCCTAAAATCCACAGGAAAAGTGTGTAAAATAATTTATATTATACACATTTCCTAGGAATTCTATATATTTCCTAAGCAGCAATCGGAAATGTGTTAAAATCAGAATGTTGGTCGGTAGCAGGGGGTTTGGGAGGTACGTATTCGAATAGGTTTCTAATATTAAAAAAATTACAGTTAAAATGCCGATGCTATCTAACTATCTAAAGCACGGAAAAACTAACCTATCCTAGTCGGGGTGCTCCGTATTATCTCACATAATGGTAATAAAATATGTATAACTAATACTTAACATCTACACACATCAAATACACTAAACCGCATCGTCATAATTCCATCTACCCACATTTATCCTGTCTATAATATCATTTCCTAGGTGCCTTTAGGAATTGTATACAATCCCTAGGAAATATGTAGATTTCCTAGGAAATGTATGTATTAAAAAATCTTTGATAAATTATTTTACACATTTCCTAAATGAGGTCGCCATTATATACAATTCCTAGATTTCATACATTTCCGGTAACATATATAAAATAAAAATAAAAAATAATTGCGGTCAGACATTGCTTAGGTAGTGATTAGTTACCAAAGTCTTAAAAATGGGCAAGGTCTTAGCGGAACGGATGGGTTGAGGTAGTGCCTTCTTTACAAATATTTTGAATAAATAAGTTTTAGTTTTACTTATTTTAATGGATCGTTTAGTTAGACAGTACGAGGTCAGCGTGCCGAGCTGACCCGTAGCTAGCTGCACTGCAGTCGGGGAACTATGTATTCCATCATATTCACAAATCCTACCCATTCGAACGTATTCTTAATATTCACCTAAATGACTAAATAAATAAATTCTTAACTCGGATACAGGAACGGGCCTCTACAGCGCCATTGATTTGATGCCGGAGTATCTGGGTTATTTAATAATCAAGATACAGCGACAGGACTCATCAACACCGCAGCTCCTGTCGCTGTCGCGTACGGGCCTCTACAGCGCCATTGATTTGATGCCGGAGTATCTGGGTTATTTAATAATCAAGATACAGCGACAGGACTCATCAACACCGCAGCTCCTGTCGCTGTCGCGTACGGGCCTCTACAGCGTCATTGATTTGATGCCGGAGTATCTGGGTTATTTAATAATCAAGATACAGCGACAGGACTCTTCAACACCGCAGCTCCTGTCGCTGTCGCGTACGGGCCTCTACAGCGCCATTGATTTGATGCCGGAGTATCTGGGTTATTTAATAATTAAGATACAGCGACAGGACTCTTCAACACCGCAGCTCCTGTCGCTGTCGTGTACGGGCCTCTACAGCGCCATTGATTTGATGCCGGAGTATCTGGGTTATTTAATAATCAAGATACAGCGACAGGACTCTTCAACACCGCAGCTCCTGTCGCTGTCGCGTACGGGCCTCTACAGCGCCATTGATTTGATGCCGGAGTATCTGGGTTATTTAATAATCAAGATACAGCGACAGGACACTTCAACACCGCAGCTCCTGTCGCTGTCGCGTACGGGCCTCTACAGCGCCATTGATTTGATGCCGGAGTATCTGGGTTATTTAATAATCAAGATACAGCGACAGGACACTTCAACACCGCAGCTCCTGTCGCTGTCGCGTACGGGCCTCTACAGCGCCATTGATTTGATGCCGGAGTATCTGGGTTATTTAATAATCAAGATACAGCGACAGGACACTTCAACACCGCAGCTCCTGTCGCTGTCGCGTACGGGCCTCTACAGCGCCATTGATTTGATGCCGGAGTATCTGGGTTATTTAATAATCAAGATACAGCGACAGGACTCATCAACACCGCAGCTCCTGTCGCTGTCGCGTGTAGCGCCATCGATTTGCTATGTTTTCTACGTAGTAATGTTATACTAGAGAGTATAGAGGTGATATCCCAACATATTCCATGTTCCTTTTACGCGAAATTAATATTAAAAGCCGCTGCAGCACTGACAATTTGGAAACGTCTATCGGAAAAATGAAATAAGCATCGCTGTTAAGATAAAGTCGATGAATAACTATGAAAATGTCAAATGCATTGTGTTTGCGGCAGCGCTACCCCAGTGGCTGTTTACAATTGTCTGCCTTCTAATGTCATAATTATCTACCTACTGAAATTAGTCTTGAAATGTAACTATCGTTTCTTGCAGTTATCCACGTTTGTAGAATCATTATTGAATCCATTAATCAATTATGTAATACCTACTAGTTGATTCGATGCCATCGGTCATATAGGTAAAACAAAAATTACTTCGACTCGAACACGACGCGGACGACACGCCCCACTGTCAATATACTGAATTATAAAACAGACTTTAGTTGATTTGTGTCCAGTTTTCATATAACAGCAATTTATTTGTTAAAAATGTATAGGAAAAATACAGCTTTTATTTGATTACTGTTCCGTTCCGATTAGCCAACTTCAATGGATTTTAGATTATTTTTTTTAGTATTACCTCACACTTCAGGGAAAGTCTGTAGGTTTATTAGACTGAAATTGATATAACAAATCAAACATCGTGATCGGTGCAGCCGTTCTCGAGTGAATGCATCCACGAACTGCCACAACTTTGTTTTATAGTCAAAAAGTTCAAAACCCAACGACGAGAGGACAACACGCCATGTTTTTACCAAAACCCGCCAAATACCAAATCCGCAGCGTTAATTTCCAACCTAATTCAAGCTTCCATATTCAAAAATACATTAAAAATGTTACAAGAAACGTAATCTGTTTCTGTCATGCACCAAATATCGATCGGGTTGTACAAAAATGTCCAAACGGTACTTTTAATATTTTAGGGGCGAGCAATTTCGACCACGAAACCTTTTACTCTTCCGGCGTTCGTTAGGTTGAAAAATGTACAGACCGATTATGCATGAGAACCCATTGATCTAGTAGCGTAGCGGTAGACACGTTGGAAGGGAATCAGTAGTCACGGGTTCTAGTCCCGGCGGCTATTAAAATAAACAAATAAATGATGAATCACAGCATGTATTACACACACATATTGGATACAATATTAATAATATTGTTTTGATATTTTAAACTTACATGGTTGTTACTTACAATCATTATTTGTAATTGAATAAATAATGGAATCTTAAACTCATTTTTCAATTTTATTCGCGTGGTGTTTATTACTTTTAAAAGTAATAAACACCATGCGAATAAAATTGTTTCGAAATTGCTCAAAGTTTCGAGACGTTTACAGATCTGTAATCACATCGCAGTCAATCCTGAAGAAGACAAACCGAAAAATGAGCTGAATTTCAATCCAACATCACGAATACAGAAGAAAAATTATGGGTTAAATTTAAAACTCGGTTTTCCCAAGAAATCGGGCTAGGAGAACAAAATCGAACCGCGCGGCGAAGTGGTTCAGTATTGCACATCTAGTGCTGTTTACCCGGTGATTGGACGACACGCACCATCGATTGGTTAACTAGACTGTCATGTCTGTCTGTCTAGGGCCCGCTATAGTTATCGTTATTAGGCTATTACTCCTGGGATTATTTGGCGCCGAATTGGTTTGATATTTGTGGTTATTATTATTTTTTATCCTCGATAGCCACGGAGATTGTACATGCGTTTAGAATGAGAGAAAAGTTTTTTTTTTCAGATACGGCTGAGCAGATTTTAAAAAGGTTTTTTGCGTTAGATAGGTCTCTCATTCCTGGGAATGTTCTTAGCTAAGTTTCAGCGGCAGTGTGGCCAACGTCTGTAATTTTAGTTTCGGAGTTCTGTTCTGTGTTCCTGATCTTATCGTTGAGTGGGTGGAGAGAAGAGAGGGAGGCTTTTGCCCTGCAGTGGGACGAAATAGCCTAAAAATAATAAATATAAGTTTAAGCTGGGGGCGGTACGGTAAATAAGATTTTACAAAGAAAAAAATGTACACACATTTAATTTCAGATAAAATAAACTATGTAGCTCGTAACCATGGCAACATGGTAGGCGGAGTGGGGTGTGTTAGATTTTTTCGTTACGAAATTTCTTCTTTCATAGCTCAAAGCCCGCAATAAAAGTTATCCAATAGCTTAAAATTTAAGAAGCCTTATATTATAAACTAGCTGACCCGGCAAACGTTGTTTTGCCTTATAAATTATAGATAGTAGCCGATTCTCAGACCTACTGAATACGAATACTTACAAAATTTCATAACAATCGGTCGCGCCGTTTCGGAGGAGTACAACTACTAACTGTGACATGGAAATTTTATATATCTATATCTATCTTCTATCTATCTACGATATAAAAATAAGTCGGGTTTTCCTTCCTGACGCTATAACTCCAGAACGCACGAACCGATTTCCACGGTTTTGCATTCGTTGGAAAGGTCTCGGGCTCCGTGAGGTTTATAGCAAAGAAAATTCAGGAAAATTTGTATACGTATTCAGTAGGTCTGAGAATCGGCTACTATCTATAATTTATAAGGCAAAACAACGTTTGCCGGGTCAGCTAGTTATTATTATTTTTACTATATAAAAATAAGTCGGGTTTTCCTTCCTGACGCTATAACTCCAGAACGCACGAACCGATTTCGATAATTCTTTTTTTGTTGTGTTTGCTATTGTCAGGAGAAGGTTCTTATGAAAGAAAAAATGCTGAACCGATTTTGATGAATTTTGGTATGAAGATAGATAGCCATTTTTTTATACTAAGCGACAGGACAACGTCTGTCGGGTCAGCTAGTTAGATTATAACTTTATTACCATCCTTTTCTCAGTTATGTTCTTTTAGTTATCTTTTTTTCGGGTGGTACCTTATAACTTTATTTTTCTTTTAATACACATTTATAACCTTATTAATAAACGTGGAGTAAGGTCGGAGTACTGAGGACATATTTTGTCTTTTTCCGTGACAAGAACTTTCAAAGTTGACAGACAGAAACAAAAAGTGGTAAAATTACTTCAATCTAACTCCACGTTTATTAATAAAGCTATTAAGCTTTTCATCTCTGTTACAGGTTAATCAATTACTGTGTCCCATGCAAATAAAATGTACCTATCTAAAGTACCTAATGCGCTTAACGCGTATTTAATGACGTCTGCTTATACAGGGTGTTTCGACGAGGGGGTATTAAGCCGAAAGGGGGTTGTTCTAGAGGTCTAGGCGCCAACTTTTATTCTACGATGTTTGGAAATTATAACTTTTTTTTCGAAAGTTTTAAAGTTGTACTTATCAGTAAAAAAAACAGCTGTTTTTGTAAAATAAGGCAATTAATGTTTAGATTGTAGTGGTCAAACAAAATAAAAGGGCACCATAAGGCCAATGACCTCAAACTCTAAAAACAGCTGATTTTCATGCAAACTTTAAACTCAAAATTTTCGAAAACTACTTCGAATTTACAAAACTTGTAGAACAAAAGTTGTTCGTCTGGACCTCTAGAACAACCCCCTTTCGGATTAATACCCCCTCGTCGAAACACCCTGTGTAAGTACACATTTCCCATATTATACATACGAAAATTCCACTAACTATCATCATCATCCGAGCGTTGTTCCCGGTTGCATCCCTCTCGAGGGCCCGGGGTCCGCTTTCCTACTTTTACGTCTCCACTTCGCACGATCTTCGGCATCCCGTGTAGTGAGGCCATTTGCACGCATATCCGATCTTACAACGTCAAGCCAGCACTTCTTGGGTCTTCCCAATCTGCCGCGGCCGGGCGGAGGCGCCATGGCAAGACATTTGTTTCCCACGTAACTAGCCGGTTTTCGTAGAACGTGGCCGTACCACCGTAAGCGGCATTCTTGCAGTTTGTCTGCAATGTCTCGGACATGAAGGCTGCCCCTGATGCGGGAGTTTCTGACGCGGTCTTTTCGCGTCACTCCACACATCCAGCGCAGCATCTTCATCTCCGTGACACGCAGCTCCTGCTTATGTCGCTCAAGCAATGGCCACGCCTCACTACCATACAAAAGGACAGGTCTAATGATCGTTTTATAGACCTGTCCCTTCAGTTTAACCGGCATTTTCGGGTCACAAATGACACCAGTTACCTCTCGCCACTTGGCCCAAGCTGCCGAAATGCGGGACTTGACGTCACAATCGATGTCGCCGGACTCGTGAAGCACAGATCCCAAGTACTTAAACTTGTCTGTCCGCTCGACCATGTGCCCGTCAACGCAGACAGGTGTGGGATCTGTGGTATTGCTAGCCAAGTATTCGGTCTTCGCTACGTTGAGTTGCAAACCGCCGTTCTCAAGTGACTCTTTCCAAGCATTTACACGCCTTCCAAGCCGTCCCTTATCCGAGTCCGCTAGCGCAATATCATCAGCATACATGAGCATCCACGGGGGCTGCTCGTGTGCGTCTCGGATGACTACGGACAGTGCGTCCAGTATTACGCTAAACAGAAACGGACTTAGGACGGATCCTTGGTGGACTCCGACTGTAATGGGAAAAGATTTAGTGTCACCAACAGCAGTTCGCACCACTGAATCGGAATTTCGGTACATGTCCCGGATGGTTTCAATATAAGTTTCAGGCACCCCTTTGGACCGCAGCGCCCACCAGATCATCACGCGAGGAACACAGTCGAAGGCCTTCTGCAAGTCCAGGAACAGAAAATGCAGAGGCGTATTCTTCGTTCTGTATTTCTCCATAACGATCCTTAGGGCGAAAACAGGGTCCATGGTACCATGACCGGGGCGGAAACCATACTGCCCCTCCGAGACAGTGCACTCCTGCCGGATCCGAGAGTCAACTATACGCTCGTAGAGCTTCATGTTGTGGGACATGACCTTTATACCACGATAACTTCCACACTCCTGCACAGATCCCTTGCCCTTGAACACTGGAGTGATAACACTCAGTCTCCATTGGGCGGGGATTCTGCCGGTCTCGAGTATGCGGTTAAAAAGGTTGGTTAAGACGCCCACACCACGAGAACCCATAGCCTTCCATACTTCGATGGGGACTCCATCGGCGCCGACAGCTTTCCGATTCTTCATGCAGCGAAGAGCCTTGCGCACCTCCTCAGGCGTAATCAGTGGCACAAGTCCTAGATTCGGAGGGAGTTCCGGTGGCTGCACCTCTTTATACTGCTTATTGAGCAGTTCGTGGAAATAAGAGCGCCACCTCTCCTTCACCGCGAGGTCCTCGCATAGCAGGTTACCATTAGGATCTTTTACACAGCGGCACTTGGATATATCCTGTGCCGCTTTGATCCTAGAACGTGCCAACTTATAAATAAGCTTCTGCCCCTCAGACGTTTCCAACTTATCGTACAGTGGCTGTAAGTGGTCCCGTCTGGCTCTGGCTACTGCTCTCTTTGTGGCACGTTTGGCAGACCTGTACGCGTCGCGATCTTCAGGAGAGTTGGACGCTTGCCACTTTTTAAAGAGGGCTTTCTTCACCCTAGTCTCCCTCTGGACTGTGTCGTTCCACCACCAAGTTTCCTTGTCACACTTGCGTCCTCCCTTAGACATACCGAGGACCGACCGCGCCGAATCAGCGATAGACACCTGAATCCGGTCCCAGTGTTCCTGCACCGATTCGCCTTCAGCATTGGCACATTTGTCGCCGATTGCTGAGGCGAGCATCTGGGACTTGACTTCATCAAGCCTCCACCATCTGATTCGGCGCTGACATGGTTCCGGTCGTTTGTCTTTGGTCTTTACACAGAGATCCATGACAAGGATACGGTGTTGGGCAGTGAGACTCTCACCGGGTATGACTTTGCAGTTGGCCACGTTGCCGATGTGGTGTCTCCTAGTGATTAGAAAATCGATTTGGGTAGCGCGCCCCCCGCTCCTGTAGGTGATCAAGTGGTCGGGCTTCTTTTTGAAATAAGTGTTCACGAGTGCCAGGTCGGCAGTGGCACACGTACGCAGAATTTCTTCCCCTTCCGCATTTCGACTGCCATACCCGAAGCCTCCATGGACACGTTCAAATTCCACCCCCATCTCACCCACATGACCGTTCAGGTCACCACCCAAAACGATTCCCTGCGACAACGGGATTGCCCCAAGTACCTCGCCGAGTTTATCCCAAAACGACCTCTTATCAGCGTCGCTACAACCGACCTGTGGCGCGTAAGCACTTACTAGGTGAGTAGGAACCCCCCCAATAAGCACCTTCACGCACATAAGTCGGTCGCTAAAGCGATTCACCTCCAAGATATCGTCATGCAACCCCTCAGCGAGCACCACAGCCACCCCGTTCTCTCCACCAGGTGCACCCGTGTAGATCAGCTTGTAGCCATTCCCAATGAGCCGGGATCTGCTGCCTTTCCATCGAGTCTCCTGCAGGAACGCCACGGCCACCTTCCGCCTGGAAAGTACGTCGGCTAGCTCCCTCGCGCGTCCGGTTAGCGTGCCAATGTTCCACGTTGCGAAGCGGAGTTTCGGGGCTCGCGTCTTTAACCGTGCCCGCCCGTGGCACGGTAGCCCTAGTCCACTTGCCACAGGAGTCAGGCGAAACTCCTGCGCGCCGTTATGCGGCGGCGCCCTATCCCTGTGGCCATAAACTCTTTTACTACTTTCCATAAAGATTTGGCAAATTTCGACTTTCACGGGAGCGACTGCCGTCTGACCTCCCAACCCCGAAGGGAAAGTCTGCGCCAGAGCCTCGTCCGTTTTTCAGCAGGTGCACCGGCTAGCAGGTGAGGTTGGCTTGGGCCCAACGATCTTAGTGGGCCCCATACACACCCACTAACTAGATCCTGTTAGTGGGTGTGTATGGATCTAACTAACCCACTAACTAGATCCTGTTAGTGGGTGAAAATTCCACTAACTAGATCCTATCAAGTACTATCTGTACTATAAGTACCTACCTACGGAATCAATCCGATTGCCTACATACTCGTGCATTGTTCGCTGGCATGATCCGATTATCCGGGGGTTAAAGGGGAGGTAATCGTGGTTTGACATATGAACTTGCATACGGACTTTGCGTACGTGTATTATTACATGACTAGCAGTGGCCCGCAGTTTGACCCGCGTACGTCTCGATACCGTTAGATTTTACAAAATACATTTTCTAGTATCACACTAAAATTATCTATTCCATCACTTATATTATATTACTAGCTGTGCCCGCGACTTCGTCAGCGTTTTTCGGACTACCTACCCATCGCTGTGCTTGAACGGACGACCAAGGAAGTATGTTGCTGAGCAGAAGATAATCATGGCAGAGTCTATTTAAGTGTAGATTTAGCACAGCGCAGCGGTAGGTAACGTGTTGCATGCTTATAAGAAGTAGCCTTTATCGAAAAAATAAAAAAAAATCGAAATCCGACTTCGAACAAAAGGACAAAACAATAATATTGAGCTCTCCGAAATACAGTGCAACCGACTTATCTGTTATGTAAGCTAAAGTCGGGCAGCTTAACTACATGATATCTTTTTTTTTTACGTGGTTAATGTCCGTCACCGTCAGGCCAATCACGTTGGGCTCCCTACCATAGGCTTATAATGTAAACCCCCATGGTGTCCCTCGCTCCACAAGTGTCATGGACTACATCCCGAAAACGACGGCCTTTTCAAGCCTCATCTCTGTATCTCCCCATAGACAACCCCTCTCCGTCTTCCCTCCCTCGGCACGGTCACGCCACCGTCTCGAGGTCCCCAAAGCCGGTGATAACCTCCCCCCCCCCCCAATTCACCACCAGAGGCTGAGGTGATTTTTATAGTGGTTGTCTACCACGCGGGCCCTTTCTTGCGGAAAGGACCCCCGAGCCCGCTGACGCGGGATTACGGATTAGAAGCCAGGCAAGCCCGGTTTCCTAAACGTAAACTACATGCAATCTGCATCTACCCAGTAAAACTGCCCGATTACAGATATATTTTTTTAATCCATTTTATTGCATTTTCAAGATTGTAACCGTAACTTTAATCACTGAGGAATTTTTGAGAAGGTGGTTTCAGGTGGTTCATCAATTTGTACCTAGTTCTTTATAAGCCGATTCTATTCATGGAAGTCCAAAAGTTAGTAATTAACATCATTGTGAGATGCTATTCTGCTCATCATTCCAAAGGTTCTCATCAGATCTTCACTAACAATTTATGGGACCAACTCGGGACTCTCACTTTCCAAATTAAAAAGAATGATCGAAATCGGACTTTATATGCCGGAGTACGGCGTGAACATATTCACATACAAATAATATGCGATAGAATTGAGCAGCTCCTCTTTTTTTTAAAGTCGGTTAAAAACAGTCATTATAAAGAATTTCCGTATGTCCAAAGGATCCGGATATATGGACAGACATAGGTTGAAACTCCGCTTCGCAACTTGGAACATTGGCACGCTAACCGGACGCGCGAGGGAGCTAGCCGACGTACTTTCCAGACGGAAGGTGGCCGTGGCGTTCCTGCAGGAGACTCGATGGAAAGGCAGCAGATCCCGGCTCATTGGGAATGGCTACAAGCTGATCTACACGGGTGCACCTGGTGGAGAGAACGGGGTGGCTGTGGTGCTCGCTGAGGGGTTGCATGACGATATCTTGGAGGTGAATCGCTTTAGCGACCGACTTATGTGCGTGAAGGTGCTTATTGGGGGGGTTCCTACTCACTTAGTAAGTGCTTACGCGCCACAGGTCGGTTGTAGCGACGCTGATAAGAGGTCGTTTTGGGATAAACTCGGCGAGGTCCTTGGGGCAATCCCGTTGTCACAGGGAATCGTTTTGGGTGGTGACCTAAACGGTCATGTGGGTGAGATGGGGGTGGAATTTGAACGTGTTCATGGAGGCTTCGGGTATGGCAGTCGGAATGCGGAAGGGGAAGAAATTCTGCGTACGTGTGCCACTGCCGACCTGGCACTCGTGAACACTTATTTCAAAAAGAAGCCCGACCACTTGATCACCTACAGGAGCGGGGGGCGCGCTACCCAAATCGATTTTCTAATCACTAGGAGACACCATATCGGCTACGTGGCCAACTGCAAAGTCATACCCGGTGAGAGTCTCACTGCCCAACACCGTATCCTTGTCATGGATCTCTGTGTAAAGACCAAAGACAAACGACCGGAACCATGTCAGCGCCGAATCAGATGGTGGATGCTTGATGAAGTCAAGTCCCAGATGCTCGCCTCAGCAATCGGCGACAAATGTGCTAATGCTGAAGGCGATTCGGTACAGGAACACTGGGACAGGATTCAGGTGTCTATCGCTGATTCGGCGCGGTCGGTCCTCGGTATGTCTAAGGGTGGACGCAAGTGTGACAAGGAAACCTGGTGGTGGAACGACACAGTCCAGAGGGAGACTAGGGTGAAGAAAGCCCTCTTTAAAAAGTGGCAAGCGTCCAACTCTCCTGAAGATCGCGACGCGTACAGGTCTGCCAAACGTGCTACAAAGAGAGCAGTAGCCAGAGCCAGACGGGACCACTTACAGCCATTTTACGATAAGTTGGAAACGTCTGAGGGGCAGAAGCTTATTTATAAGTTGGCACGTTCTAGGATCAAAGCGGCACAGGATATATCCAAGTGCCGCTGTGTAAAAGATCATAATGGTAACCTGCTATGCGAGGACCTCGCGGTGAAGGAGAGGTGGCGCTCTTATTTCCACGAACTGCTCAATAAGCAGTATAAAGAGGTGCAGCCACCGGAACTCCCTCCTAATCTAGGACTAGTGCCACTGATAACGCCTGAGGAGGTGCGCAAGGCTCTTCGCTGCATGAAGAATCGGAAAGCTGTCGGCGCCGATGGAGTCCCCATCGAAGTATGGAAGGCTATGGGTTCTCGTGGTGTGGGCATCTTAACCAACCTTTTTAACCGCATACTCGAGACCGGCAGAATCCCCGCCCAATGGAGACTGAGTGTTATCACTCCAGTGTTCAAGGGCAAGGGATCTGTGCAGGAGTGTGGAAGTTATCGTGGTATAAAGGTCATGTCCCACACCATGAAGCTCTACGAGCGTATAGTTGACTCTCGGATCCGGCAGGAGTGCACTGTCTCGGAGGGCCAGTATGGTTTCCGCCCCGGTCATGGTACCATGGACCCTGTTTTCGCCCTAAGGATCGTTATGGAGAAATACAGAACGAAGAATACGCCTCTGCATTTTCTGTTCCTGGACTTGCAGAAGGCCTTCGACTGTGTTCCTCGCGGGATGATCTGGTGGGCGCTGCGGTCCAAAGGGGTGCCCGAAACTTATATTGGAACCATCAGGGACATGTACCGAAATTCCGATTCAGTGGTGCGAACTGCTGTTGGTGACACTAAATCTTTCCCCATTACAGTCGGAGTCCACCAAGGATCCGTCCTAAGTCCGTTTCTGTTTAGCGTAATACTGGACGCACTGTCCGTAGTCATCCGAGACGCACACGAGCAGCCCCCGTGGATGCTCATGTATGCTGATGATATTGCGCTAGCGGACTCGGATAAGGGACGACTTGGAAGGCGTGTAAATGCGTGGAAAGAGTCACTTGAGAATGGCGGTTTGCAACTCAACGTAGCGAAGACCGAATACTTGGCTAGCAATACCACAGATCCCACACCTGTCTGCGTAGACGGTCACATGGTCGAGCGGACAGACCAGTTTAAGTACTTGGGATCTGTGCTTCACGAGTCCGGCGACATCGATTGCGACGTCAAGTCCCGCATTTCGGCAGCTTGGGCCAAGTGGCGAGAGGTAACTGGTGTCATCTGTGACCCAAAAATGCCGGTTAAACTGAAGGGACAGGTCTATAAAACGATCATTAGACCTGTCCTTTTGTATGGTAGTGAGGCGTGGCCATTGCTTGAGCGACATAAGCAGGAGCTGCGTGTCACGGAGATGAAGATGCTGCGCTGGATGTGTGGAGTGACGCGAAAAGACCGCGTCAGAAACTCCCGCATCAGGGGCAGCCTTCATGTCCGAGACATTGCAGACAAACTGCAAGAATGCCGCTTACGGTGGTACGGCCACGTTCTACGGAAACCGGCTAGTTACGTGGGAAACAAATGTCTTGCTATGGCGCCTCCGCCCGGCCGTGGCAGATTGGGAAGACCCAAGAAGTGCTGGCTTGACGTTGTAAGATCGGATATGCGTGCTAATGGCCTCACTACACGGGATGCCGAAGATCGTGCGAAGTGGAGACGTAAAAGTAGGAAAGCGGACCCCGGGCTCTCGAGAGAGATGCAACCGGGAACAACGCTCGGATGATGATAGGTATACGGTATTTGAGGAATTTCCTGAAAAAAAACCGGATATCCGGTTTTTTTATTTTCGACCGGATATCCGGTTAATCATGTGTTGATTCCACACCATATATTTATTCAATACAACATTCAAACTAATTAAGTAATAGCAAAAAAACACTTTATCCGGATAACCGGACTAAATATCCGGATAAAAAATACCCTATATGTTAATCGGGGTCTAAAGCTATCTGCATACCAAATTTGGTTAAAATCGGATGAGCCGTTTTTGAGATTAGCGGGCACAAAGGCACACACAAACAGACAAACAGACAAACAGACAAACAGACAACCAGAAAAACAGAAAAATAGGTTCTACTGCGTTCATAGATACCCATACAATTTATATTTTTTTTATATCTTCCAAAAACAGACACCGCTGAGTTACGATTTTATTATATGTATAGAAGATAGAAGATGAAAAAAAAAACCCATGACGAAAAATATAGCTACTACCAAATGAATGAATCCGTTATGCGTATTCCACTTCACAATAGGGGTGTATATATAATTGTAGGTTCGGGCACATTACTATTGACATTCGACATTATTGTCACGCACGACGACAAATTTATGTCACGCATTTTGTAATCTTTAATTGCTAGTTTTTGTTCCGTTGTGGTGTTTTTTAATTGTAATAATATTATAGGGTTTGAGCATCTTAATAGGGGGTGGGTGAGGATGTGGTATGTTAAATATAAGTATCTTAGGCCTATATTTAAATAGAATCTAGGTACCCATTCTCAAAAACATGAAGTGTTGTGCGAATCAGACTTAAAACTTTTTGCGGGTTTGTTCTTATGCGTGTCTGACAATATGCATCTTTGCCGTTTTGCGAAAACTAACACCCTCTTGATATTTTGAGTGTTTGGCCAAATTCTTGTTTGACTATCATGGTACGATTCACTAGCTGCGCCACGTAATACCCTATAAAATAATATTATTGTATTTATCTAAGTAAATCTACGTACTCTTTTCTCCACACAAACTTTACAAGCGTAGTCGACTGTTTCCTCTCTGGATAAAGACATTTGAGAAAATGTGTTTATGCAATACCTAAAACCTATATCAAACGTGACCATGCCCCTACGTTTTGATAGTTTTCATATTCTAATATTACTTTTTTATGGCATAAACATACCTATTTCCTTTAACATATTTATCCAGGGAGGAAACAGTCAACTTCGTTTGTGTGGAGAAAGAGTAGGTAGACTTTCTTCTGCTTATTCATTTTTTAGTTAGGTAAAAACTTTCATTATAAATAATTTATAACTATTTTGGTGTATATTTAGGTACACAAGTGGTGTACATTTAGGTACCGCTTACCCATCTATATGTTTGCCTTTCAATTACATTTTCCCTAACCGATGGTTTTACATAGGTAATTGTTATGATTCCGCACTAGTTGCGTCCGTCCTTTGTTGCACAGTTTAGTCGTTTTAATGTATGGACTATTTGTAACAAAAAATGACCGGAAAGGCTGAAAAACGACGCAGAATATTGAATATTACATTATTTATAGAGATGGGCCGACTAGTCGCCGACTAGTCCGACTAGTCGGCAGTTCAACCGACTAGTCGGCAGGTGCCGACTAGTCGGCAACTAGCAATTGTACAACAAAACCAATATTTATTCAATTAGTAGTACAGTTTAGAAGGTGGGTAGTCAGAAAATCGTAAACAAAACACGTCATAGCTTACATACATCATCTAAACATCTAAAATGTCATAATTATGCCTCAACTCCATATTTTTTTACAACTTTTATTCTTATTTCAACCATTTTTTCGAAGTTTCGCTACAGCTTTCGACGTACAAACTTATCCAAAAATAGCAACAATCGCCGAGTGATCATGATTAACCCAAATATATCGGAATTATAATGATCTGCATTACCGACTAGTCGGCAATTTTGGAACCGACTAGTCGGCTAGTCTGCTAGTCGGCAGAACCCCTAGTCGGCCCATCTCTAATTATTTACCTATTTATTATATCATTTAAAAATCACCTCTCATAATATCTGACGGTATTGTATTTATGCTTAAAAATTAATATTTGTTTTTGGTCTGGGCGTTTTCTTTGTGAGTATTATGTGTAATTGTGTACGTATATATTTTCACAAAAAAAGTATAGGTGATATGTAGTAGGTACCTATATCCGTTGTCTAGTACCCATAGTACAAGCCTAGTGCCATTTTATTCCATTTATTTACATAATTAAAACTTCAGACCCTACTTGACCAAAAACAAACATTTGCCACATTTATTAGCTTAAGTGAACATGGGGTCTGAAAAGACCTCGAAACTGCTTAATATAATAAAAGCAACACGATTAAAACCGAAAATTTAGTTTAATTTTTAAAAAACCTAGTGAATGTCCAGCGCGAGGTGTCTAGTTGAAGCTCGTAGGTTGTTTAACTAGTAATTTGTAGCAAGAAAACTCATCACGGCCAAGATGGCCGCTGCATTTTTTGTCTTTTCACTAACGGCCGAGCGAATGTTAGAACCAGTTTTATACACTTAACCTTGTCATTAGGTGCGCTAGCTCATTTTTGAATTACTCCGCCATATTTAATACTAGAACTGAGTTATTTTCAACTTAATCTCTTTAATATAGAGTTGAGTTTTAATTAATGTATTTTGGAGTTGTGACGTTTTCATCTGAAGGGTAGGATTTTTCGTCACACGGCTCTTATATTCTGCTAGCTTGATAGATTTACAGGATTGGAATCTACTAGAGTAAAACTATTTAAGTACCTACGTTGATTAGTTTGTTTAAAATATTATAGTAGGTAGGTTTGTTTGTTTTTCTAGGGTTCCGTATTCAAAGGGTTAAAACGGGACCCAATTACTGAGAGTCCGCTGTTTGTCCATCTATCAGTCTGCCACTATAACAACAAATAGCCGTAAAAGCTAGACATTTTTATAACACCAGATTACTAAAAATAAAATTAAACAAAGGCTTTCATTCAACAAACTTGATTTTTCAACGTAAACAGCAGATTATGTTGAAAAATCAATCGTAAACAATATTATTTTTACCACTGGCGCCATCTAGTAATAAACTGGCGTCAATGGTAAAAATAAATGCAAACGTCGCGTCGTCGTTGCGTACACGGATTTCGCTTAGTCCAATATTTATTGTGGAATTTCGTTACCCAATTGTGATAATGGTACGGAACCCTTTGTGCGTGAGCCCGACTCGCACTTGGCCGGTTTCTTAAATCCTGGTTGGTCGCCAACTCCATTGAAATCCAATATTCTTGTTTTACAATATTTAATGGGATCATTAAACTTTGTCGAGTGATCTCATACAGACAAAACAAAACTCAAATGTAGGTAAGTAAACAAAGGTAAATTACTTAAGAGGACAGTCTACCTACTCTTTTTCGATACAAACGAAGTCGACTATTTCATCCCTGGATAAAGACAGAGCAAATATGTTTATGCCAAAAAATCTACATCTGCCATGACCATGCCCCTACGTTTCGGTTTTTTTCATTTTCAAATTAGAATAGAAATAAGAGTCAGAAAATCAGAAAATGATAAAAATAAAAACGTAGGGGCATGTTCATGGCTGATATAGGACATGGCATAAACATATTTTTTTTTTCTAATATCTCTATCCAGGGAGGAAACAGTCGATTACGTTTTTACAAATATGAATAAACGACTAGGTAGACTGTCCCCTTAAGGTATTACGATATGTAATGGGGTGCCACGCGCAAAGCTGTTTGCAGAGGCGCTGGCATCGGATAATCTTTTTTTTTTTCGATGATGGTCCTCCACCAATGGAAACGCCGAGTTTTTTTTTTATTCTTTCGGTCTCAGACCCATATGGCCAATTTGGCGCCGAGAGTTGTAAAAAACAAATGTTTGACAGTTCTTAATTCAAACCTAAGATTAATCGACTCGCGCCCTCTGCCGGGATAAAAAGTTAGTGTTCCTCCTAATTACATGGTGCATAGACCCCGGGCTCTCGAGAGGGATGCAACCGGGAACATCGCTCGGATGATGATAAACACATGGTGCATGAGATTTGAACACCAGATAAATCCGAGAGAGATTCGCACATTCGCAATCGAGACAGATTGGAATCAGCTGTGACTGAATTCCCGACGACTATAATTTGGGGGATCCAAATCGTGAGTGAATAGACCTATTCATTCAGGATTAGAAGCCCTGGTAATATACCTGGGTCTCAAGTCTGTTCTCAGAATCGTGTCTCAATAAAGTTTCGATAAAATAGTAGTTTTCAGATTTTTGTCGTGTACATATTTGATACAAATGAAAACATTTGTTTACCCAGGGCTTTCATTTCCGCCGGATGTAAGTATTTATGCTTAAAAATTAAGATTTGATTCTGATCTGAGTGTCCTATGTATAATTTGTAGAATGTAGGTAATGTGATTTACAAAACTTAAAAAAAAAATGTTACCGGAATACTAGTTTAGTATAACTTACCACGCCACGGGGCTAGATGGCGCTGTGTGTCGTTCACAGAATTTAATTATTTATTTTAACCATCAGGGTCCTAAGTCTGCGCTCACAATAGTGTCTCAATAGAGTGTCGATAGAATAGTAATTGTCATATTTGGCGTGTGTTTGACACATTTTGTAGACACATGTGGTCAAAATATGTCAATTATGCGTCGAATTCAAGACAAAATCGTCAAGACACGATTGTGAGAGCCGACTTGGGGCCCAGGTCTGATAGTGGTCAAACGCTGGACTATAGGTGCCTTCTTAATTAATAAAACCGTACCCACTGATCTTCCATCGTTTTATGTAGTAACATTGTATGTTCCGTGCACACATTTAATGCGCAGCTCCAAATAAATCGAATGTAACAATTTTTGGTCGATGAATTGAAATCCATTGGTCACGTCCGAGAAACTTCGTAAATCGAAACGTATTAAAACAATACGTTCTTATCACCCGCCATTATGGTGGCAACACGAAACGGGAGCGCTAAAATTGTGCCATTTCAGATTACAATAGGGATTACTAGAAGACTGGTTGCATTATGCCTTGATAGATGTTAGAACTGCACCATATGGAGACTTTGTTAATGAACTTGTTCAAAGGTTTCGTAATAGATTTTGCCTTTGTGTCTATGTTAAAGGGACGCTAAGGGAAAGGGTTCAAAGGGACTTACTTCCTCTAAGTAGGTATTATCTTCAGCTTTATAAAAGCTCTAACAAAATTTAATAATACCCGTAGCTTTTAGAGCAACGTTTAAATTTTAAAAAATGTTATGACAGGTATAAAGTGGGTATATCTACCCCCCTACTGCCTGATATATACCCTAAGGGTCCGTTCACACAGACCGGCTCGGAGAGGAGAGCAGATTTTTTATCACATTTAAAACAGAGTTTTGAATTATTGTACCTAATAAAGTTTATTTTTACATGTCACTTCTTTTAGGCTGCAATCTCAATAATATAAGAAGTGACATGTAAAAATAAACCTTATTACAACAACTCAAAACTCTGTTTTGAACGTGATAAAAAATCTGCTCTCCTCTCCGAGCCGGTCTGTGTGAACGGACCCTTACTCAAATAATGTCATTCTCATCTTTTCTTCTTCTTCTCATCTGAGCGATGTTCCCGGTTACCTCTAGCGAGTCCGGGGTCCGCTAAACACTCTAAATTATTAGGGGTCGGCACAGACATCATTGAACATACCTACTGCAAATACTTTTGACAATATTTTACGGCCGGCCTCAAGAAAAGAGAACTCAAGCTTAGCTAGTCTCCCCCAGATCCCTTAGTCGCCATGTACGACACTCACGAAAAGAGATACCCTATTCTATGTCGAGGATACACGACAGATGACATTATCATCTTTTCTTAAAGTCGGTTAAAACAATCGAACCAAACACAATACGTTTCGGCGTATTCTGGACAAAGCGTCATTTTGGCGCTTCAAACACTTATTTGTGTACTTAATTTAAAACCCGTTCGGGGAACACGAAAAGACAACAAAAATTTCCGCGCCAATTCCTCAGAAGGAGACACGAGACATTGTTTGTAGTTTCACATGATTTCGGTGAATCCATTTCGTGTACGTACACCTTCATACTTCATACACTTTATTTTTAATCCAGATACCCAGCCGGTCCGTCTGTCTGTCATCAGGCTGTATGCAGCCTGTTGACAGACAAACGGACAGTTAAGACTTTGTAAAAGGGTCCCGTTTTAACCCTTTAGTTAGTTACAGAACTCTAAAAAGATTTCCAAAAATGTTTAACCAAAAAAGGCAGGGAACCACATTTGGAACTCTAGTTCAAAATATGGTTCCCAGCGAGGAGGGAATTATATTTGGGAACATCCAATCTTTTTGGAAACCATTTAGGGTTCCGTAACCAAAGAGTAAAAACGGGACCCTTTTACTGAAGCGCTAAAATGACGCTTCTATTATGTAGAGCAATCCAGTCTGATATGTATAAAACACATAAGGGTATTATTTTCCAGAATATTTATATAAATAAAGGTGTCATTGTGCGGTTGTCAGCGTCTCTCGTTTGTAGGAAATTAAAGTTCCGACTAGCTACGTACCGTTGTTTTGTGCGGGTATAGGTACTTGCATGCTGAATGCTTCTGTTTTACTTTGTTGCTAGGTACTATCAACAACGGAAGTGGGTATCCAACGTAAGGTCTAATTTCACTTGCAAGGTAAATTTAGGTTCACGTAGTAAAGATACCTACGACTTTTTAATTTATTGTTACCTACCTACTACCTATCATATGCTAGCAATTGAAATTTAGATACACAATAATTGTCACACATTTGATATTTATGGATATTCCTATATCAATGTGTGTATCATAATGCCTATTCCACGCTCAGCGCTCGGTTCAACGAATCTTTCGGCTAACTAGATACCCACTTTTGTTGTTGATAGTACATGACTGTACATGAAATGAATACTGTTTTTTTACCTATATTTTCTATTTATGTTTAGGAAAAAAACACGGCTAGTTTTGTTATAAATTTCTAATAATTGTCAAAAAACGTTACGAATCCTAATCTATCTATCTTATATATAAAAATCAATCCCTATTTCCCTTGGTCACGGCATCACACTTAAACTTTTAGACATATTTCGATAATTCTTTTTTTGTTGTGAGCACTATTGTCAGGAGAAGGTTCTTATGAAAGAAAAAATGCTAAACCGATTTTGATGAATTTTATTTTTTTATACTAAACGACAGGACAACGTCTGTCGGGTCAGCTAGTAATATTATAAACAAGCAGAGTCCCGCGTTTCACTCGCGTAAGTTTGATTCCGTGGGAATATCGGGATCGAAAGTGGAATATGCTACTCCTCGATAGCTTTCTATTGGTAAAATAATTTTTGAGATCGGTTCAGTGGTTGCGGAGATAACCCCTAATATACATACAAACATTCATGTTACCGTCGATACCTCTTTACAATTTAGGTAAACGAATACGTTTGCACCCCGTGATTTTTACCCGCGTATAAGGCTGGGCGCAAACGTTCGGTATCCGGATTAGGTTTCCAGATCAGGAATTCACATTTGGATTTCCGTGAGACGAGCGCAAACGTCCGGTTATTTGTATTTGAACGCACGGAAACGAACGTTACGCTTTTTTGCTGGTCGGAAATCCCGCAAGAGTATCGAAATAAAAATTGCATATGTGTAAAACCAGATCTCCAGCTATCTGCCAAGTTTCATCGCAATAGGTTTAGTCGTTTTTGCGTAAAGGAACAAACATACTAGCTTACTTACAGATAAACTTTCGAAGGTATAAAAATGTAGGTAAGGGGTAAACACACATATTAATCTCTCTCGTCCGAGCGATGTTCCCGGTTGCATCCCTCTCGGGGGCCCGGGGTCAGCTAAACCCCAAATATTTGTAAATGTAAACATACATATAATACGTATCACAAAAGTATTAACCTGATATTCTGCGCGTAGCGATATATTTCACTCAAGAACTTCGGCAAGTACAACCTTATTGGAAACTATTTCATAATCTCTGTAGTTATCGCTAATAGGGAGTGGACGAATTCACTAACTCCACAGAAATGGGAGGAATTCCTACGTAGTACGATATCCAGCGTAAGCTCAGTGAGTCGAACGAGCAGTTGGATCGCAGACACAAAAGCGAACTGCGGATATTGTACTGTCGGTGACGTAACTAGATTCTTTTGTGTCTTGTTTAGGTGTGTTTAGGACATGTACGAGTCATTCACTAAATTTTCATGAAACACGACTTTTTTCTTTTTAAAAATATCGAATATCTCAATCTATCTAACCGACTTCAAAAAGAGAATATAAAATAAAAAAAAATGTTCAGTTTAAAAAAAGCTATCTTATTCAGTTACATGGTTCAGTTATTTAACACAGTGATGTCATTTTATTTCCAATCAACCTTCTTCCTGTTGTCCTTTTTACAATTTGTAGGTACAGATGGCGCAATATGTTTCTTCTATATTTCCCGATTATTAAAGCTTCGCCTTACCCTTCCTACACCTTTTCTTTGGCTTCATTCATGTTCTCCCTTGATTGTTTATAACTACCTATAACTTATAGGCTCCTACTTAAAATCACTCATAATTTGACACCCTTTGTGGCGCGTCGGCTGATTACCGAGCTACAACATATAAGGTTGCGTTTTCAGTCCTGACAAGAATTTTTAATTAGATATTTGTTTTATACGTATGAAATGTACCAATGTACTAATAAAGAATATGTAATAATAAAGATTTGTATGGCAAAAAATCATTTTCTCAAGTTCCTCCGTGGTTCGGAAGACACGTTAAATAGTTGGTCACGGTTCTTATCTCTAATAACTTGTCGTTAGGGCAAGTTAGATGCCTTAGGGTAACCTAACAACTCTTACACCCGGTGAGCCACATCACCACCTATACGAAAAGAAGAATAATAATATATTATGTATTATATCCGTTGTCTAGTCACCGTAACACAAGCTTAGTCGCTTACCACGGGGCTAGATGGCGCTGTGTGTTGTTGACAGTTTTTTTTATTTTTATTTATTTAGGTACGAAAGAAACCTAAATATATAAGTATTATATCCGTTGTCTAGTTGCCATAACACGAGCTTATATTAGCTTACCATGGGGCTGTGTAAAGTTAACAAAAAAATATTTCTTTATTGATGAAACCAATAATTCGGTTGGATATTTCCTCGACAGTACGTGGACTAACATCGGTGTCGGAGATTGCGCGGGACCGCAGTGCCGCCTCGCTGGTACGGTTTATAGACACTCCGTCCGCCTTCGAACAGATAAATGAATTACTCGCTGGTATTCAAACACTCTTCTGCAGATCTGATTCATGCCAATACCAACACACAAAATACCATGTAGGTATTTTCACTTAAGAACAACACAGATTTATCAAAAATGTAGTGTAGGGTTTTTGTTAAAATTAAGATGTTTCTATTTCAAATTGAGTAATGCCTTTCTATGCGTATGTGCCATGCACATGACACATTAATTAACATTTTTCAGATTCGATGTTCTATTGAAATTAAAGACATTTTTCGGTTTTAATCGCGTGGTGCTTATTATTTTTAGCATTGTTTCAACACTGAACGTTTCCAGATCTTTACAGGTCCTTTCTTCAGGATTGACTGAACGTTGAGCGTTGAAATAATGCTAAAACTAAAAAACACCACGCGATTAAAACCGCAAAATATCTTTAATTTCATTTTTCAGATTGTCAATTTTTAGGTTTTGATTTTGCGATAATATAAAGATGAAATGTCTATTTCTTTATGGCTAGCAAATAATAATAATTATAAATGCAAAACATTAGTGGTTAGTTTGCGTTTCAATTACTCAAAAATTACTAAACCTATTGCGATGAAACTTAGTAGGCAGATAGAGAAGAGAAGAGAGAAAGAGATTATGAGAATAGAGAAATGGAATAACACATAGTCTACTTTGTATCCCGATTTTACCGCGGGATCGGGAATTACGCGGCTGATTCGCAGGGCGCAGGGTAATAATACCTAGGTTTAATTGAAAAACCCGGCCAAGTGCGAAACTCGCGCACAAAGGGTTCCGTACCACTATTACAATTGGGTACGGAACCCTAAAATGGTTTACAACAACTTTGATTCAAAGAAAATCTGAAACTTATAAGAAACTCTTTGGACAGTGAAGGCAGACTAGTATATTTGACAGATAGGGCAGCCATTTTGAATTCCATGACCAACTCGATTTGACTTGACCAATCAGAAGCGACCTCACATCGTAGAATTCCCTTGTAGTTTTTGAAACACGTTTGTGGTATGGGAGCCCCTTTTAAATAATTGTTTTCTTTTGTTTTTAGTATTTGTTGTTGTAGCGGCAATCGAAATACATCTTCTGTGAAAATTTCAACCTTCTAGCTATTACGGTTCATGAGATACAGCCTGGTGACAGACGGACAGACGGACGGACGGACAGACAGACAGACAGACAGACAGCGAAGTCTCAGTAATAGGGTCCCGTTTTTACCTTTAGGTACGGAACCCTAAAAAAGACATGAGGTTTTGTTTACATTTTTGAAATGAGATCTTACCTAAGCCTAAAAAAACTACGCACCTAATACAAACGCAGATTAGAACCTGTGATTTATAGATTGAAAGTTTTGGAGTAGGTTCCTTCCTATCTACCCACAGACGCCAAAATTAGATTCTAAAACACTATCCCCCTTACTTATAAACGATGACTAACTTTATGTAACGTTTGTCTTTTAATGTGACATGAAGTATCAAAGTTAACGTTACATAAAATTAGCCATCGTTTATAAGAAAGGGGGTATATCTAACGCCATTAATTAAATAATTTCAACTATCACAATCAAGTATACCTATACCTAAACATAATTTATCCCAACAAAGTAACCAAATTTTCCGTAATCACTTAATTAAACTTACCTGCGCCAACAATATAAAGTTGGCTTCACACGACACGAGGTAATTTCCTTTGTCATTGTGTTAAAAAAAAACAATTTCCCCGAATGTCATGTGACGTCACGATACCGCGCACGAGACTTGACACTATCTAGTCGTGGCTGGTAATAACTAGTTAGCCGAAATAAAGACAGGAGTGCGGTGGAGACGCTAGCTATTATAGTTACAAGTTTTATTATTATTCTAAAGCAATAGCATTAAAATGGTGTGTGTTTTAAACTGAATATTGAAGAATCAAATAAAAAAACAGAACTTATCCTTCGTAAGATTTATTTATTTTTATGGATTTAGAAACGTTCGTCATGACCACTTTAGCGAACCAATGGTCGGTGCTGTCAGAAAACATGTACAAAAAATAATAACTACATTATAAAAAATATTAAATATTACATTATCAATTTACGACACTCTACACAATGCCATCTAGCCATAAACTAAGCATGGACACTTCTATTGCGATATTTGTAAAATTAGAAACAGATATGATGAGAGGAATACAAATTTTAATATTTTAATTTACTCGATCCCACAACATGAACAACAGAGTCGCAGGCGGCTTCACCCGCCTTGCCACACACAGCTATAGGGGAAAATAAAAAATGTCTATCTTATCTCATCTTAAAATACCAAGTCATGTTATCAACATGGTGTCAACATTTTATTAGAATCTAAGAAATGTAATCTTCACAACCTAATATCTACTTCACAGTTTTCCCTGTTCAAGCTCAACGTTCATTCGTAAATAACGATTGGAACTGAAACACGGCTGAATTTCGTGGTAAAACATAAAAAACGAGGCGCGGTAAGCCGCACAGTTAGCTACCGCTTAAAACAAACAAAAAACAGCTAAAATAACCTTTCTTTGCGTCGCGAAGTCGGGTAAATAGACGAAAACGACAAAAATGATGCAAATGCTTGTAGAAATGACGGTGATGGTGACAACACGGGAAAATCAAAGAATTTCAAAATTTTGTAAAATAGAGAGAGCTTCTATCTCTAATACTTTTCATTGCAAAACTTAGAACTTGGGCGACTTCTGTAGCGCAGTGGTCAAACGCCTAGCGTGCCAGCGTCGCAGAGGATTTTAAGTATAAAATATTTGTTTCTTGTGATTATTTTGGTGTTTCTCTTGGCGTGGGCATTATTTATTATAATTATTATAAATGTATTATGTATGAGAGGCTGTTTATACACAGCATAGCTGTTAAACCAATAACGAACCGATTCATTCCTTCCTTCGGTTTAAAAGTTGACGACTGGGTGTCGGATGACTAATATCTGATGTGAAATGTCTGCCCAATTATTTTTTAGTCTTTAGTATAAACTTTTATGTACTTTTATACTAAATACCTTTTAAAACTTAAAATCACCTAAAACTTCTTTGCTCCGCTCTGCCCGCTTTCTTTGATAGTTTAACAGGGTAAAAAATAGTTCTATCTATTCGACAACAGCATTAGATCTCTTTCGGCAAAAACGAAGAAACGTTGCCATAAAAGGAAAAAGTATGGGAAACAACGTTAGATTGACGAAAAACGACCACGTTGCCGCGTTGGCTTCATACGTCGGCGGTCGTAAGTGGACTCTCAATTGAAACTTGCTGTCTTTGTCTTTTTACAATTTTGTTTTAGGGTTCCTTGGGATCGGAAATCTATAATTATACTTATTATTATAAATGTAAAAGTTTGTGGGTATGTTATGTGGGCATACTAGTATGTTTGTTACCGCTTCACGCAAAAAATACTGAACCGATTTTGATGAAATTTGGTAGGTACATGAATTTGGATAGTTGGAAATCTAGATTAATACATATTAACATTATTTCTTAGTGTTAATCCACACTTAGGAATACTGCTTTTTGAAAAAATGCTTTTGGATTACCAATAGTCGCGGGTTCGAATCCCGCCGGGTACTAAAGTTTTGAAAGCATTTTTTTAAAAAGTAATACATATTACTTTAATCGAGATATTCTCGCGGATTTAGGACTTAGGCGAGTGAAACCGCGCGGTGCAGCGTGTGCAAAACCAGGGTCCCAACTCTGCTCTCAGAATCGTGTCTCAATAAAGTGTCGATGGATGTAAGTCATGTTTGACACCGATATCGATATTGTATATTTGACCACATTAAAGGCTGGCGCAGACCGGATGCGTATACATAACCACGCGCGTGGTCACGCGCGTAACCCTGAGTTGTAATGTATGAAACTGTATGAGACAGGTCACACCGCTTGCGTAACGTAGACGTACGTGTCTACGCAATGCGTAGCCCTACGCAACGCAGCTCTCAAGTCACAAGCCGGCTGCGTACCTTACGCATGGCAGAGCGGCAACGTCGCATTGATGACGTTGTATTCAATGGCGCGCCATGTTGGACGCCGCACCGAACAAATTTGAACACGCACGTATCTTAGCTGTACTGATCGTAATCGACCCGGTGTGACATCGAGTTAACTATGCGCGTGACTACGTGCGTAGTTACGCGTGTAAATACGCATCTGGTCTGCGCCAGCCTTTAGCCAATGTGGTCACCGGAAATCAATCGGAAATCGGTCGGAATTCGGATGTGGTGTGACCACATTTGTCTGTCAAATATGACAATTACTATTCTATCGATTCTCTATCGAGACAAGATTATGAGATCAGACTTGGGGCCTTTAACCTTTACCCCGAGAATCGCGAATGGAACGAAATCGTTATTTATATACCTACGGAACCATCAAAAATGCAGGTTGTGTTCGGGCACCGTTTAACTCGCGGTTTCACAAAATAAAACATTGCATGCAAAACTGGAGTAAGCATTTACCCACTTTATTTCGGCTCTACTTACATCTTTTTTGCAATAACCGAAATGTTTTGTCGTAGGTAAACGAATTTCTTTTATACTCTTTGTTTTACATATTTCTTTTGTGTTTTCGCTCGAGGCATTTTTACTAGAAATATTTTACAATGATAGATGACGTCCAAACCGGGACTTAGTCGGTAAACAAAACAGGGAAGAACATAATCGTTAATTCACCGTGTCACGTGGGTTTCCTTGTGGCGCAGTGGTTAGCGCACTCGCCCGGCAAGCGATGGGGCACAGGTTGGAATCCTGCCACAAAAGAATTTTTGATGATGCGTTTGGTGTTTATGTTTCGTAAGTCCCGGATTATTTGATGGCCTCTGTGACGGGTTGGGCGAACCCCGGCTGCAATACACAAGGCTCGATTCCTGTCGGGGACAAATAGACAGCAATATTTATTACTTATTCATCTTTGGTCGAGTGTTCCATAACTATAACAAAAATCTCTCTACTATGCCTTAGCTTTAGTAAATTTTCTTTAAATCGGTTCAGCAATTATTGTTGGTTAGCTGGTAATTTTGTAAGAAATTATACGAACACTTCAAAAACTTTAGCGAAACTAGCTATTTCATCAGCTAAACATGTCAACGAAACGATAAATATTATAATACTCAATAGTCTTCTTCGTTAATCCGCTACAAAAAAAATTAGCTTCGTAAAAGTTAAAGCGTTACATTTCGGAAGAATTAACGCAAGTTAACGTTAAAAAGTTAAAAAAGAAAATAACTTAAAAGTAAATCAGTTAATCAAAATGTTCACACCGTTAATAAACGATTTACGGATTAACGAGGTAATGCCCAGCTATGTAAATAGCCCGTTATGTAATAATATTTGTAGTGAAAACAACGATGTAAGTTTAAAATCGTATATATGAAAATAGTTTAATAGTAAAATAACCAAGCAAGAACCAACGAGTCGTAGGCGGTCGTCTTCAACTATTAACATTAAAAATGTATGTCTTGTCAGCATGCAACAGGTTAATAACTATTTTAAACGACCTTTCTTTACACTACATATGTCATTTTACATTTATTACTAGCTGCGCTTAGCTGTTTCACCCGCGTAAATCCCGATCCCGTGGGGAATCGGGATAAAAAGTAGATTATGTATTAATCTAGATCTCCAGCTATCTGCATACTAAGTTTTATCGCAATCGACTCAGTAGTTTTTGTGTGAAGGAGTAAAAATATATACTCGTTTAGGTGCTTACACGCTAACTTTCGTTTTATAATATTAGTAGGATTTGTTTTATTAAAATTAAAACATGGTTGATGTCCCATTTTGTAAACAATATTTTGTTACGTATTTATTATAGGTACTGTACCTACTTAGTTCGGTTATTATGAACCTTAGACCGTTTTTTTTTATTTTGGACTCTCAGTCTAACGTTTTGTTACTTGTATTTGACTTTTTTTTCAGGGAGATGTGTCAAATCATAGTCTACATAAAAAAACCAAGTATATTATATTAACAAATCGCGTTGAACGTTTATATTTTAGCCCGACTAAATCGATAACGATTGTTTTAGATGAATTTAGTTAAATAACTAAGTACCTACTTGGTTTGGTTATTGCGAACCTTGGCCGAGTTTGATGCAGCTCGCAAATGGTGTTACCTAGTACAATACCTAAACTAAACACTCGTTGAATTTAATTAGGTAGGTAAGTACTTAAGGTTGCATTTTTAAGCCCGCTTACATTTTTGTTTGTAACAAAAACTATTATTATTTCTTTGAATTTTTTTATTAATTTTATATTTAAGAGGATAGTCTATTCTCTTTCTCCATACAAACGTAGTTTAAATTTTCCTCCCTGGATAAAGACATTAGAGCAAATATGTTTATGCCATAAAACCTATATCTGTAATGACAATGCATCTACCTTTTTATTTTTTTTATTTTCAATTAAAATAATAATAAAAAATAAAAAAATAGTAAAATGAAAAAAATAAAAAGGTAGATGCATAGTCATGACAGATATAGGTTTTATGGCATAAACATATTTGCTCTAATGTCTTTATCCAGGGAGGAAAATTTAAACTACGTTTGTATGGAGAAAGAGAATGGAGACTATCCTCTTAACCTACTTACTTATCTATTTACATGACAAATGGCTCAAAACTGTCATGGGGCCTGATTGCCGTATTAAGCTTAATTAAAAAAAATATAACAATATAATTATAATTTATTGTAATTAGGTAGGTAGGTACACATTTTGGTCCTTACAAGTTTTCGCGAAAATCGAAATTGGCATATCTTTTAATCGTGTTTACTGAGTATATGGTTTAAAATTCAACTCAATACTTCGACGCGCCCTTCCGAAATAAAGGAACTTGACAGACGGACAACAAAGTGATCTTATAAGGGTTCCTTTTTACCCTTTCAGGTACGGAACCCTAAAACTCAAACTATAAGTTGCAACTGAACCGCTATCAAAACTTTATTCACTCAAAAATGTATGGAAAACGCTATTCTCCAAAGAACATATTATCGATACCTATTTGTCAAATTTTAATTGACAAACGTCAAATATGAAGGTCAGATGCAGCACTGCAATGATAGTTTAATTAAATGCTGACAAATTTGAATACGCAAATTGCCAATATGCCCATCTCTCGTTAGGTCTAGACACAAAGCGAAATTGACAGACTTCCGTTTGGGTACTTATATAGAGACTAAACGATCTAAACTTCTAAACATTGTAGAAAATTCATAAAAAAATCACTTCGAAAAATTTGGACTAGTTTTGACATTCGTTTTGAAGAAAATGTCCTCTATCTACTGTTGGTAACTAAAACGCATCGTATCATCAATATAGAAACACAGCAATAGTCATGCATAAGACAGTCCGAAACCACCACACTAAAATCATAGTTATAAGTCGACGTTTCAAATAACATTCGTCTCAGTGAATTATTAATTTTGCCATGAGTTGACTTTCCAGAAAATATACTTATTGGTTACGGGGAATTGCTACGAGGGCTCAGACAGTTTGCAATATTACTTACTATTACCTAAATTATGTATTACTAGCTGCCGCGCGGTTTCACCCGCGTAAGTCCTGATCCCGTAGGAATATCGGGATCAAAAGTAGCCTATGTTACTCAGGGTGAATGTAGCTTACTAATGATGAAAGAATTTTTGAAATCAGCCCAGAAGTTTTTGAGTTTATTCGTTACAAACATACAGACGCACACACACACACAACATACAAATCTTTCCTCTTTATAATATTAGTATAGATAGATACCCGTATCGTAGCGGGTATCATACATAACCTTACTTGAGAGTCGGTTAAAATATCTATTTTATTTAAACACACCAACATGACAGCAAAAATCTGTCCTTTATCCGACTGTTTAACGAGCACAAGGGCAATAGATCTAGGTTGACAGCGTTTTGGTACCTAACTTGACTATATCTAGTTTCTAGGTCAATTTTCACATCCCTTTATGGCAGAGGGGTTATTATTAAATCACAATATGAGTAGGGAAATGGGTTGGAGATTAATAGGTTACAATGTCACAGATCATTGATTTAGAAAAGGTTTTTTCTACACTAATATTATGAAGAGGAAAGATTTGTATTTGTGTGTGTGTGTGTCTGTATGTTTGTAATGAATAAACTCAACTACTGGACCGATTTAAAAAAATCTTTCACCAATAGATAGCTACATTTACCCTGAGTAACATAGGCTACTTTTATATTCCCGATATTCCCAGGGGATTGGGACTTACGCGGGTGATACCGCGGCACGCAGTTAGTTTTTAATAAACAAAGACTATTTTAGAGGTCGTGTTCCGAAGACACACCAAATGTTTTAACGCATGTTGTTTTGGAAAAACCAGAGTCCTAACAATTTGGTAACGTGTAAACTGGCCAAATACGAGCCGGACCCGCGCACTAAAGGTTCCGTACTATTATCAAAACTAGCTATTACGGTTCATGAGATACGGGTTGGTGACAGACAGGCAGACAGACAGTGGAGTCTTAGTAAAAGGGTCTGGTTTTGGCTCGCTTTAGGGTTTCGTACCCAAATAGCCTTATGAATAAACGTGGAGGAAAGTCAGTAAATTTACCACTTTTTCTTTCTGTCTTTGGAAGCTCTGGTCACGGAAAAAGACAAAACATGTTCTCACTACTCCAACCTTACTCCACGTTTACCTATTAATAAGGCTAAAAGGGTATAAACTATAAATCGAATAAAAACCACGCTTGTGGCTAAATTAATAGGAGGTAAAAAGAACTATCACGCCAAAGGCCCAATTATAAAGTTGTAACACTAATTGCCTGCACATCTATAGCTCCAAGGATTGCTGGAAGAGAACTCTTTTTTAGGGTTAAGCTCGCCTATGTAAAATGTATTCTCCTTATTTACGTCTGTATGTTTTGTGGTGTGTACATTATAGAATAAAGGTGTATTTGTGAAAAAAAAACCGAGAACGTAGGTACTATAATATATTATTTACATGGGTAAGTTTCAATTTGCAATTTATGGCATAGACATCGACAGGGCGATAGCTGCCAGCAAACTGATAACCTTAAGCCCTTAAGCCTATGAATATATATACTATGGGTACCTATATATAACCATATAGTAAATTAACTATGAATGAAGGATCCTTAATTAATCCCTTAAAGGAATCCTTAATCTTCGATATAACTGACACATAAAGTAACAATCTATTATTACTATTATAAAGCGGAAGAGTTTGTTTGTTTGTTTTTTTGTTTGTTTGAACGCGCTAATCTCAGGAACCACTGGTCCGATTTGAAAAATTCTTTCGGGGTTGGATAGTCCATTTATTGAGGAAGGCTATAGGCTACTTTTGATCCCGATATTCCCACGGGATCGGGACTTATGCGGGTGAAACCGCAGGCAGCTGCTAGTGTAGGAATAAAGTTAGTATGTTTTACACGTGGATTTTTTTACCAATTGCACAGACGGCGGATGTTAATATTCAAAACATCTATTATATCAAACCTAGGTTTCGACTAGATACTAAACAAAACCTAGCCTTCCCATTGACTTTGGTTTATAAAAACAAATACTTTTGTCTGAGCATGACTTTTCCTATGAATAGTGTTATGGTTAACTATTGTGAAAATCTATAATTCACAAAGGTGTTTAAAATATCCCTTTTGAGAGTTCATAGGTAAAAAATGCATTGTTATGTTCGCTGTAGCGAATTATAGAAAGAGGTTTTGTAATAACCTATAATTTCATACGGTTTAGTAGGTTTTTTTACTTAGGTTTATTTTTTATTTATTTATCTAACCACGTAAAAACCAAATAAGTACCTAATCTTAAACACTAAAAAATCAATGAAGTTTGTAACTAATGTTATACTATTTCATCTGCAACGTCTATCATATAATAAACTCATTTATTATACACAAAATGTCTTTTACGACAATGGAAATTTCCGGTATCGATATTATTAAAAAATAGGTCCTTAATTTTAATTTGACGTTGTTGAGTCTAACCGCCGCACTCAGAGACATTTAATGTTACTTAAACTGTCACTTAGTAGAGATTTGGTTTGTGAAATCGTTACTTAGTACAGTTTAAGTAACCATTAAATGTCTCTGAGTGCGGCGGTAAGTCAGTGAAAAGTACGCAATTACGGAAGTAGTTTGTTATAAATCGAGTTATAATCGAATCCAGCTCGGATGGGCAGCGTTCGGGAAGCTCCGCAACGTCTTTTCGTCTAAAATACCTCAGTGCCTTAAGACGAAAGTCTTCAATCAGTGTGTGTTGCCAGTGATGACATACGGATCCGAAACGTGGTGCTTCACTATAGGCCTTATGAATAAGCTTAGAGTTGCTCAAAGAGCTATGGAGAGAGCTATGCTCGGGGTTTCTCTACGGGATCGAATCAGAAATGAGGAGATACGTAGAAGAACGAGGGTCACCGACATAGCCAAACGGATTAGCTCTTTGAAGTGGCAGTGGGCAGGACATATAGCACGGAGAGCAGATGGTCGTTGGGGCCGAAAAGTTCTCGAATGGAGACCGCGGATCGGAAAGCGCAGCGTTGGACGTCCACCAACGAGATGGACGGACGACTTAGTTAAGGCCGCGGGTTCACGATGGATGCAGGCCACTTATGACCGAAGCATCTGGAAATCTATGAGGGAGGCTTATGTCCAGCAGTGGACTTCTTATAGCTGAAATGATGATGATGATGATGTTCCGCTGGCTACGTCTGATGCTGATGGTGGTGTCACACCTGGGTGTGGCGAAAAGAAAAAGTCAGTCCGCACCATGATAGCTTTGCTGGATGTAAAGTGCCTAAAAATGCATACCTCCATGTACTATCTACATCCTCACTAATATTATAAAAGATTTTTATTTGTGTCTGTGCGTCTGTATGTTTGTTATGAATAAACTCAAAAACTACTGGGCCGATTTCAAAAATTCTTTCACCATTAGAAAGCTACATTCACCGTTTCACAGCTCCGCACCGCACACTCACCGGGATCACAGCTTTTGATCCCGATATTTCCACGAGATTGGGACTTACGCGGGGGTGAAACCGCGGGACGCAGCTAGTATTCAATAATTTTCAGCAATAGTCAGCTTTTTGATTACCTAAGTAACCTTGTACCTACTCGAATTACTGACCTCATTTTGATAGTATTATATTCCCACGGATTTTTTTTTGGTTTATCAAACGTTATTTGACTCCAGTAGACGTAAATTCGTTCTTTTTTGTAGGCAACGAAGTTGAAATGTATTAGCTAGGGTAATATTTAAATTTGTAAACAATAATTTCGGAGAATGTTTTCGTTTTTATTGTGAATACAGCAAATTGTTCACAGGCAGCCGACGGAGTGTTTAATTACTAGGTACATTGTGTTGCTGTAAAATGTATCAAATTATACTTACCTAGCCACTTACATTTTAATTTAATACAGAATATTATGTTTTAGACAGAAAAATGGAAATTTTCCGATTGATAGGAAAAATAGTAAGCAAGTGGGGTTATTAATAAACTAGCTGCTTCCCGCGGTTTCAAACGCATAAGTCCCGATCCCGTGGGAATCTCAGGATCAAAAGGTGAATGTAGCTTTGTAATGGTGAAAGAAATTTTGAAATCGGTCCGGTTGTTTTTGAGTTTATTCAAAACAAACATACAGACATACACACACAGAAAAATACAAATCTTTCCTCTTTATAATATTAATGTAGATAAGAACATGGATAAAACAAGAGAAGAATGACCTAAAAAAAAGGTATGTCGTGCTATTTTTAAACGATCCATTAGGGATAAAGATTTTCTCAATTATTCACTTCTCAGACTGCAAGTCTCTGAAATTAAAATTAAAAAAAATCCTAGCAAGAGTAGGTAAGTATCTGTTTCCTAAGAACCACAATGAAAGACCTAGGCTTGGATATTGGTGCCAGGAAACATATACCTACCTATTACTGTAGGTTCTAGGTATATTGAAATTAAATAAATTTTTCGGTTTTAATCGCGTGGTGTTTATTACTTTTAGCATTGTTTCAATGCTCAACATTTCGAGACCTTTACAGGCCCTATTTTCAGGATTGACAGACAGACAGTATATTGCGAAAACCGAACAAACACACATAAGTAGGTATACCTACAATGTTTAGACTTTTTACAGCAACAACAGTTACATCGTTTAAGGCGCAGACCAATCTGATAGATGTTGTCAATTCACGGTATTGAACTAGAATTGCATTTAAATGGGGGTTGGTAGTGGAATGCAGTCACAAATAGAGTTACGGCGGGCGATGCGGACGTTTGATTTTCTTAAGTTTTTTGCTACACTTCAGCGAGGCTTCAAATCACTTAGGGACGATTTATCAAATTATCATCCAGGATCTGTGGCGCGTCGGGCGAACCTCCGGCTTTGACGCAAAAGGTTGCGGTTGTGGGTTCAATTCGCGCCGTGGACAAGTATTTATAGTGACCAAAATGTTTGTTTCTGGTTTTGAGTGTCTTTTGAAAAAAATGTAGGTAGGTAACTATAGAAAAAAATCAAGAAAAAAATATGTTTTATGGACAAACACAGCAACAAAGTAGGAACAGAAACAAAAAGAAATGTGAAAAATTTGGCAAGGGCGTATACCTTGTCTGGTCCGGTTTAGAAGTTTTCTTAAAATAACACGTTTTTTTACGTAACACAAGAATAAATATTAATCGTGTTTCGGAAAACATTCATTCATTCAGACATTCAGGAGATTAGGAAATTGACAAAAAAATAGGTAGGTTTGTAAAAACGACTGAAATGCAATCAAATCTGTCAAATCGCCCAAGTTGTGCTTTTATTTCACCTTAATTAACCACCTATCTATTACGAGTCCCCGGTTTCACCAAGTCCCGATCCCGTGGTAATTTCGATAAACCCTTTCTTATCGGATGCCTACATAATATAAAGGAAATCTTCAAATTTCAGATCTCTACTGTCAACGGTTTAGACCGTGCGTTGATCAGTCAGTCAGGTAGGACAAAGCATTTCATAGATAAACCCCCTTACTTTTAAACAATGACTATGTTTATGTAACGTTTGTATTTTACTGTGACATTAAATCAAAATTAACAGACAGTGAAAAACGTTACATTAACTTAGTCATCGTTTATAAGTAAGGGGGATAAAATATAAGGTATAAGATAATACGGATTATATAATATACCTACGGTAGGTAATCTAAGTATGGAGACAATCACCTACACACTATTTAATTAATTGATCTTTCAAATCGATAAGTATGACTCCTCTGTTTTTAAGCGCTGATTCCATTTAGAATCATTGACACACTGACATAGAATCAATTAAAACTTGAAACAATAACAAAAACGCAAAAATAGTCAAGTAGGTGCTGATTAATCAGTGAGTCATTGAGAAGAGCTAGAATAGAACCGTGGTTCAGTTACTAACGACCGAAAACGACACTTAAAATTTTAGGGTGACTTAAATAACAACTTCGAAATTCTAAATTAGTATGAGGACGTTTGGCTTTAGTAGCTGCTTAGTTGTTAAAGTTGCCCTCAAATTTTTAGTGGGTACCAAATGTTCAGATCTCAGAATGACAACCTGGACATTCTGCGACCAGGACAATTTGCATCTACTGGATATTTTGCAACTTGGAGAATCTTCTCCTAAACAACATCGTGCATTATAAAACATACAAATGAGCATTCACAGAAGACTATTTGAATACCGATCATTAAAAAAAAGGTTGTGTGGATCGTTGCAAAACCCTTTATTAGTGGACTAGCAATGCCCGCGACTTCGTCCGCCTATTTTTTTAAATATTATATAGCCTATAGCCTTCCTCAATTAATGGACTATCCAACCCCGAAAGAATTTTTCAAATCGGACCAGTGGTTCCTGAGATTAGCGCGTTCAAACAAACAAACAAAAAAACAAACAAACTCTTCCGCTTTATAATAGTATAAATAGATATAGAAGAAGAAGATAGATAGAAGATATGAAATAACCTACATATCGTTAAGAATACGCTCTCCAAATTTCATGTATTTAAGACCAGCAGCGGTTTGGGCTGTGCGTTGATATTGTTCAGTCAATCAATTAAGTCATTGAATTTTATATGAATAGATGGATAATAGTAGGGATGTAACGATACATGATTTTGCCGATACGATGGCTTAGTTAATAAAAAGGTAGTTTTTCGTGAAAGAGTAATAAAAACACACACACACACACATGCAAACTTTTATTTTTATAATATTGGTGTGATAAGTATTAATTTAAAACAATAGACTCTGTTACTTAATTTCGAAGTACGAAATTCCGTAGTTTGTGAGACCAAATGTTTATCAGGACTGGTTTTATTTGTTTGTTTTGTTGGATGGTCAATATGGTCATACCTATATTTAAATGATATACATCACAATTTCGTACTTCGCTACAATACACTTTCGAACTGACGCGCATCGCACTTGCATACTTTAGATCTACAAACAGCGCGACATTGTACTGACAAACATTTGGTCTCACAAACGAATTTCGTACTTTGAAATTCAGTAACAGAGTCAAAACAAGAGTCTCAAGAAATGTGAAAAATTAAAATAAACATAATAAAAATATAAAATCAAGGAAAACATTGATTTAATTTAAATACCTGTACCAAGTACGAAATATTATCTGACTTATCTGACTTATTTGCATCATAATCGAATAAGACAGCAATTATAGAAGCGGAAACTTCGCCGTGTATTTCACTTGCTTCTCGCGGTTTACGAACCGTTTGCTATCGGTTGTTTATCGGTAATCGGCGATACCGATTCATCGGTCCGCCGATTATATACCGATATAATCGGCGGGATCGGCTAGGGATGTAACGATACCGATTCCGATACCGATCGGAATCGGTATCGTTACATCCCTAGCTAATAGATAAATGAAGCATATTAACTTGAAGTTTGAGGCGAAATATTGTTGAAATAATATGATGTAGATCTTAACAGAAACATCAACTTGTCAACCTTTTAATTATCGTTTTATTCCACAGAAGGTTAATTAGTAACACCGAAGTTTAAAATAATAGTGCTTTATAATATTTTTGCTTTTTGGCAGTAGATGTTAGAAAAAAAAATTACTAACTAGATCTCGTTCAAACCAATTTTCTCAATTTTCTTTTCCAGTTTTGGAACTTTAAAAGAAGATTAGAAACTTCAATATCATTTTTGAAGACCTATCCATAAATACCCCACACTTATAGGTATGATTAAAAAATTGACGGACGAACAGACAGACAGACATGACGAATCTATACCTAAGGGTTCCGTTTTTTGCCATTTCGCTACGGAACCCTAAAAATCAGCACACGGTCTTCTGAAATTTGAAAATGCGGACGTCATGCATGACACAATTCTCAAATAACGAGGTTTCTGGGAAAGGTGTAGGATAGGATTTTTATATAAAGCCATTTTATATAGACAACAAAATCCAATAGAGTAGTGAGTAGTCTGTCTGTGTGTGATGTGATGTGATATCAACCAAGGGTCGATTGCCGAAGCTACAGTAGGGGGTGGAAAAGTTGCAGTTTTGCATCTTTGAAGGACACCAGTGCCACCATATATGGTAATTAGCCTATACTTGGACTAGATTACATAATGGAGTAAAAAGTGCTTGATGGGAAATCATATTATGTAACTATGTAGGTATAAATATTTAAAATAGGACTATTGGATTTAATATGTCCCTTTGAAAATCATAATACTATTTGTCCCCTCTTCAAAGAAGACCGTTCAAAATGGACCAGCTATGTTCCACAGATATCATATTCGGCACTTCAAACAATTTGTTACACGAACTTATTTCACCAGATGTCGTTACTTGTCTCGAATATCCATAAATCTGAATTTGTAAAACCAATAAATTGCTACAGAATTCCACGCATCGGTCCAGAATTTAAAAAGGAAATACCTAATTATTTTAACTAATAAGATTTATTGACCGCAAGATGACTTGACTTACTGCCATATTATTGGTATACCAATTCAGATTTATGGATATTCAAGACAAGTAACGACATCTTGTGGTGTTTTGTGTTAACACTTGACTCCCAAATGTGAAACTTCAACATCCAATATCTTTTAACTTATCAAGAGTAGGACGAAAATACTAAAACCATGGCTTTAGTTCGCATAAATCAAATGAATAATCCATGTCTCGTAATTTGCGATGGCACATAAAATAAAATTAAGGTACCTCTAACCCCCAGGTAAAATCCCTAAGGAAAATCGCCGATCTTCTTAATAACTTACACAAAAGTATTTTTTAGAGATTTTTTTTAATAATTTTATTCACGTTTGTATTTAAGATTGTGTTTAAGATATTAGTTAATTGTAAGTTTGATCCATTTATGAAAAAGAAAATTTAAAGTATATTTGCGTATAATGCTTATTTTTAATTAAGTAGGTATATCGCTGAGTCTAGATGTAATAAAAATGATAATGAAATCTAGGGGTTACTGGATTCGAATATACAGGTTCTAATAGCAGTCTATCACTACGACATATCCACACTTATGGAGTCGCTAAGGCTTCGCTAGCAAACGTCGCACTGATGTAACCCACATATTCGTGTTTGCGGTGTTTGCTAACCTCTAAACAAATAACTACTCTATATGTTCGCAAACATCTCTTATATTTGTTACTATTGATTTGTGATACCTTCTAATACCTTTCGTCTATTTTTAACCGTATTCAATCTAGGAGAAGGTTCTCAATTTAAACCGTATATTGTTTGTATGTATGGTCACGCCGTAGTCCAGCATATGAAGTCATATTTTTTTCATAACCAGTTCAAAGGGCACTTAAAACCGCTAAAATCCACAATAATTACTAAAGAACCGAATTACCAAAATTGTAACACTAACATTAAACAAAGAGATCGTCACTTCGCCAACTTTATAAGGAATCAACTACTAACCTTTCCAATAAAAACGAAAAATCACACCATCCCATGGAGCAAAAACTACTAAACTGATAGCGATGAAACGTGGAATATAGTCTACTTTTTTTCCCGATATTCTCACGGAGTCGGGACCTCCCTACACTAAAAGGGGCTGAGGCACAAAGGTAATGATTTTAAAAGTTAGCAGTTTTGAATATTCACTATTGCCTAAATTATTTTGTTTCTGGTCATAGACAAAATTCAGTATTTTCCTACATCTATAATATAATAGAACCAGTCGTAATGTAAAAAGCTCTTTGTACCCAGTGATATAGCTCACTATTCTCCACTTTTATTTCGGCAAACTAGAGTGTTTAAATCCGTCTGTGGCCTGTAAAATTACACTATCCGTAATGACGGTGCAAATTTCACCGGTTTCTGTACTCCACAGGACAAAATGTGTCTCATTACGTGAGCGTTTTACTGTTTCGCAGTCGAACTGGAATTTTAACGCCACGCTTTTACGCAGAATGGAGTAAAATAAGGGATTTTTAAGATTAATTACACTTAGGTTATTAAGTCGCAATGCGAAGCAAATATTAACACTAACAATGCGATTAAAACATATATAGCCTTATTAATAAACGTGGAGTAAGGTAGGAGTAATGAGAACATGCTTAGTCTTTTTTCGTGACAAGAACTTTTAAAGTAGACAGACAGAAACAAACAGTGGTAAAATTATACCGACCTCCCACGTTTATTAATAAGGCCTATACATATTATAAACCATTTTACTCGGGTAATTCCCGAACCCGTAAGAAAATATCGGCACCAAAAGGCCTAAATAAGTTACTCCTCAATAATGTAGCTTCCTATTTGTGAAAGAATTTTTGAAATCGGTTAAGTAGTTTTAGAGATTATCCCCAATATACATACAAACATACACGTTACCAACGTTATCTATTTATAATATTAGTATAGAAGTATAGACACAATAATTCTCCTTTCCTACTAATATACAAATGTGAAAGTTCGTTTGTGTGTAAGTCAACGAGTATTGCTAAAATCAACCTACTGAACCGATGTAAGATCAATAGGAGACAAGCCATCGACTGCCTCCTTCACGACATAGATGAGAGAGTATTTGTTACTCCTTCACGCAAAAAACTTCAAAACCGATTGCGATAAAACTTGGTAGGTATGTAGATAGACTGGGGATCCGAATGAACACATTCGCTTCTTTCTGTCTCTATATTCTTGCGGGATCACAATTGTAGCGGGTGCAACCGCGGGGTTTAACTACTAGGTAGGTACCATTTTTTTTTAAATAGTTTTACCGTAATTTTGAATAAGTCAGAAAAAAAGGATTACCTATAATAGTACACCATCTTAAATCACTAAATTAAATTAAATAATTAAAAATCCAAAAATGAGTCCCATTAGTCAAACATCTAAAACGACATACATTTTAAGGTAAAGTATGTTTGTCTTGTTAATAAATAAATAATAAATACCTACTAACTTTTTTTGCACTAACCTATGAATTTCAAGGATAGTAAATTCGATAGCATTTCTAGTCCGAGCCGCAAAATAATAGTTAATGCACTTGGTACTAAAGCTTTGTCTTATGTAAAAGCCTAAAGGGTCATATTGCACCCAAAGCGTAACAAAGAGTTCTTCAGTTACTAGAGTCCTGAGTGAAGCGTGGGATTCAATCCGCCCAAGACTTACACGGGCTTTAGTAATAAAGCCTTCGCAACGAGCCGAGGTGAATACTCTACTTTACACATCGACTGCCAGACAATAAAAACTATAAGGGTTTCTTGTTGACTGCGAAACCCTAAAAACGGCATACATTTTAAGCTTACATGTTTTCCGTAATTAATTGACTAAGCGAGGCGCGAAGTGTCGCTGCTTCAAGTCTGGCAGAATTTGGTTTCAGTATGTACCTATGTTTGTTTGTTTGATCATTGTCCTCTGCAGGTCGTATTTCTATAAACAAGTTCAATGAGCGATTTTTGTTCGAAGTTCGATTTTTGATTGGTAGGGTATTTCTCCGAAATAAGCGCGGATTTTAATATCCCCCACTTTGACATCCGTTTTTGGTGGTTCTTTTTAATTTAGAAGGTAGTAACGGTAGTAACTTCTACTTAGTCTCATAAAATTTGGTGGTGATCTGATGGGAATCTTTGAAGTGAAGTAATGAACTGAAAAGCTATACTAGGTAGGTACAGGAAATTGCTAGCTTTTGACTTTTACTCGTACTCTATACGTCATTTTTCTACGAGTAAAAACGTATTTAGCGCCCAGGAACATCAATGAGTAGAAGTCTAATTGTACTTGGGTTAAAACGCTTCATCGTCAAAATGTGCAATATGCTAGAGTCATAATGTACTCACGAACTAAATGATACTATGACAGATTACGACAACGCAAAAATGTGCAATCGACCTAACGCGTACTAGTCAAATTGTTTCACGGCTTAAAACGAACCTATGAAATGCCTCGCGACGCCGACGTCGCGATGCATCTCGCGGCGTCGCGCTGCGCATCGTGAAACCACTGGCCTCTTCAAGCATCGTCGCGTCGCGTCGCGTCTCGGTGTGAACTGACCCTTAGAGGATCTTTGGGGATCTCTTTTGGGGAAAAATAAGAAAAAATCTTACATAGTAAAATAAAATACAGTAAATTAATATAAAATAAAATACGTTGTTTAATTCGTTTTAAAACTTGTATTTAATAAAAAAAACAAAAAAAAGTATTTAACCTCGATAACAAAACACGTAGATACTTACACTCAGATGTATCTAATCCAAAATAATTTAAATAAGGTTACTTAATATATCTAGTGTCCGACCGAATGTTCGGTTTCGGCCGAAACTGAAGCTACGGCCGAAAGTTTCGGTTACGGCCGGAAAACCAGTTTCGGTCGGACTCTACTTATATCTATCACGGAGTCGCACAATACTTTCCAGAAAGTGGCTTATAGAAATCTCATTTTCGTTCAATTGCTTTAATACTTTTTTGTATTTAGTATCAAAAATAATATCCGATTTCTTTCGTTTTTGTTTTTCAAATAGTGAATTTCTAATTCGTGAGTCCTGGTATTTGCTTTCTTTCCGCAGTAAATCTATAAACAGATATACGCTAGGGTTTGCACGCATCCTCTTTCTTAAGCGACCGTGCCATGCTTCAAGACTGTTGTTGGTACGATGTCGCTGGTTACAGGTGCTGATCTCAGCAAGAAGTGATTCTGATAACCATTGCCTAACAAAATACTTTTCAAACTTTTGCACTATCTCGGAATGTTCAACCATATTAATGATTTCAGTCCACCCAGTAGATATCAAATTTGATGGTAAAAATTGTAAATAAGAAGCCATTTTCAAAAGTTTAATACCACCTTTAGTGGTATCCAATTTCAAATCTTTTCCTTTTATCCATACCGCACGATTATAGTGAAAAAAGCATCCTGTAATGTTACACTCCGGAAACACTCTGTTCATAGCCTTATGTTGTGCTCGTTCAAAATCACATTTATAAGTATTAATTGTAATTTTTAGTTCATCTCGTAGAAACGTAAATAGTCGCTCATATGTATTTGTACTTTTATTAGGAAGCAATGCATATATTACTGGAACTATGTTTGTCTCCTCCCTTGTGCTGTAATAATCAATGTGTATAGTGAATAACTGTTTGAATGGACTTGGTGTCACCATAAAAGTACCGTCCCCAAACAGCATATGCTCACTTGCACAAGCACTTAATATTTTCAATCCTAATTTTGTGCCAAACACCAAAATTTTTTCTTCTCTCCCATCCTCCCATAACAGAAAATTTTCTTTTAATATTTGGGGCACCACTACTTCTTCCATTGTTTTAAATGCCGTGGTTTTGACTTCTAAATATTGTTTTCTTGTTCTTTGCAATGTTCTTTTTTTCATACTAAAAGTTGGCTTTATGTCGCAATAGTCGGAATCTGTATCAATTTCTTCGTTTTCAAAACAGTCTTCAAAAATTTCTTTTATTGGGGCATAACTGGCACAAACTTGAATTTTGCACTTTTGGAAAGTCAAATGATTTTTATTATTAGATGTGGACGGCATACAAGTGTGCTGCCCTTCTCGTAGTACCTCAAGTTCATCTTTACATATACAAAGTGATGCTGCACAAGACTCACGGTTAACACATTGCCACAGCGAAGTACCGTTTTTATTTTTGTGTCTCCAGTTGAATCGATGCAAACCGTACAGTACTGTTGCTTTTCCTTTTTGATTTTTGCTATAAATTAATGTTTTTTCCTCCATTTTAACAAATTATAGGAAATGACATAAATAAAAGAGTAATTAACATTTTATCAGTGACAAGTTTAATTTCTAAACTGCCAAGTGGTATTTCAAGGAGTTCTTTTATCAATAAAGAGTTCTCATACATTTTATTATGAACTTATCGATTTCCTTTATTGTACATTTTGTCGCAAGTATATTATTGCATAGTTACATTTCGACCCATGTTCATTTTGACAAATAGATATTTTGTCGTTTGTTCATTATAACGATTGCTCATTAATGAACTTCTTTACGTTTGCACATTTTGACGATGAAGCGTTTTAACCCAAGTACAATTAGACTTCTACTCATTGATGTTCCTGGGCGGTATTTAGGACCTTTTTTGGACACAATGAAAAGTTTTTTATGCCATAAAACTTATATCTGTCATGACTATAAATGGTACCTTTTACCTTTTTTTTTTTCTTTTTTTTTCTTTTTTTTTATTATTTTAATTAGAGAATAAATAAAAAATAAAAAGGTAGATGCATTGTCATGACAGTTATAGGTTTTAATGCATAAACATATTTGCTCTAATGTCTTTATCCAGGGAGGAACATTTAAACTACGTTTGTATAGAGAAAGAGAATGGAGACTATCCTCTTAAGTGAAATGCTAAGTAGTATTAAAAAATAGATGCAATGGAGCCTAAAAGCCAAAGTTTTTTTAAATTAAATAAGGCCTTGGATCCATCACTAAATCGGATAAAAACAAAATGAAATACTTTATGGAGGTGTCACACGGTGCAGATTTTCAATCCAATTCAGGGGCCTACTTTGGACGAACAAATGAACAAAAATTTCAGCCAACCGAAATTTAAAATGAATTTATACTATGACCCTAATATAATTATTTTTTGATCGGACCACTAACTTCAAATCCAAATCATATTTTGTTCTGACTTTTACGTCATACAGTTTTCGTTCGTCCGCAATTGCGGAGAGAAGTAGAACGCGTACCATAGTAGGAAAAACACGACCGATAGAACGAAAAAACATTCGTCCAAACAAAGTAGGCCCCCAGTAAGCTTCGGGTGCATACGAAACCGGAAGTTTGTAACCAGTTACTGTAGCAGAACAATTCCTCTTCGTACAAAACCTCATACCACTGGCTAGAGTTATACGCAACTTCGACAGACGCTTCTGCGAAAATCACTACTACGACATAAAACAAACACCTAGTAAATTAACGTAGGTACTATGTCTGCTAGAAGTGCCTTTTGATTTTTGATGATCGGTCACTACCTACCTACTTTTTACTGTATTCTGATCTGTCAGATTTGCAGCCATTTTGCATCGGTATACTGGCCCGAAATTAATAGCTAATTTGTCGATCAATCGACCGACTTCGGATCGATATTTGATATTTTGTCACAGTTTATCTAGTAGTTGGCTTTGTTTTGTCAAAAACGTCAAATATCGATCTGTACCTAATCCGTGATTCTAAAGGAAGATCAATGTAAAGATTATTTCTTAGTGTTAATCCACACTTAAGAAATACTGCTTTTTTGAAAAAACCCGCCAGGTAGGTACTAAAGTTTTTGAAAGCGTTTTTTCAAAAAAGCGGAAGATCAAATATTAATTTTCAGCCTTAGTAAAATGGCACGGAAATTGAGTAAATGTTTCATATTTATTAAAAAAATAAACGATTAACCCGTTAGTTATAAACTACGACTAAGTTTATATAACGTATGTAAACTTTGAAACTTCATGTTTCACAACTACTGTAAACTGTAAACGGTTTACATTGTAAATAAAAATAGAGAAATATTTTTTAACTTAACAAGTATTTTTTTTATGAATACCACAAAATATCTATAAGGTATATTGCAAACACCGATATCAAGTCTTTGATTATTACATAATAGACCACTTTACTTAAATTCTAAAAATAACTGTACTAAATACAGTAACCGACTCCAGTAATCTTGAAATGTAAAGTCTTAAAATTCATTAGCTAAGAAGGAGGCCGATGTCCACGGGCGTTTAGTCCCACCCCCACCCACTCTCCCCTCCCTATCGATTTTGTCCGCTCCACTTTCCTCCCTGCCTTTTTAAAACGACGGACGAGACAAAGGGGTGCATTCACGAAAACTATATAGCTGTCTGTCGTAATAAAATTGACGTAATTCATGATTTCGACGTATTGATTTCGAGCTGGTTCTATTTTGTCGCTAGTTGGCATTCTAAATTTGTGAAATCGAAGAGATATTAGGTCATCGAAATTAAGACAGTGAAATTAGGTCACCGAAATATAAACCGGGGAAGTGTGAGTCGGACTCGCGCGCAAAGTGTTCCGTACCATTATAAAAAAAACGCGTTTGTTGTATGGGAGCTAACTTTTAATATTGATTAAATATAGTTTTTAGTATTCGTTGTTTTAGCGGCGATATAAATACATCATCTGTTAAAATTTCAACTGTCCAGCTAACACGGGTTTAGTAAAACGGTCCCTTTTTTACCCTTTGGTTACGGAATCCTAAAGAGACAAACGTCGTTCTTCATGCAAATAAACGTGGGTAATGTAGGAAATTTGGACAGATGTCAAATACAGGACTCGTTTCGAAACAATTAGATTTACCGGATTTGGTAGTTACCTGTTTTATTACCTCTTTTACGAATCGTTCGTCGTAATAGAATAATCGCTCGGTGCCATCGCATTGGCTTACTGTCATGGCTTAAAATCACTTGGAAATCAGCATCTTGTATCTATTAAAGGTCTATTACATAGTCCACAACATGTATATGGTCTATTAGTTAGATAGTCCATATCCAAAGTAGATTTAATAGAGTTCATCAAAATCTTTAGTAAAGACAACTGACATGGCAGACCGTTTAATTTTAACAATTTCCAAATCAAACGTAACAATAGAGACATCGGTCTAGACAACATTTAATGTCATAATGTCACAAACTTAATGTCATAATGAACTGTGTAAGTATTGACCAATTAGACTTGAATTACAGTTATTGGTTGCTGACATTTATTCAGGCATACAGTTTTAATAAGTAATTGATTCATTCGTTAATTCGTGGTCACCTAGACTTCGTAAGGGAGCGTTTCCATAGACGGGAGAGTCTTGAACGGAAATGTAAAAGGTAAATAGGAAGTATGACGTCACATTTCCGTGTGGAAACGCGGCGCCCGCAAACACGCCGCCCTTTACTGAGAATGGTTTTATTTGGCTTTACTAGCATTTACTAGCTATTTGCTAGCTGTGGTTTTATTTGCGATCCGGATGGCTTCGTCTGCGTAAGTTCCGATCCTGTGGGAATTTCGAAAAACCGTTTTTTAGCGGCTTGACGTATTATAAAGAACACACTCTCCAAATTTTAGCTCTGTAAAATCAGTGATTTATGCTGAGCGTTGATCTATTAGTGAGTCAGTACTTTATAGTCAGGACTCAGGATTTTATAATTACACTAGCTGACCTGGTTCCACGTTAGAGACTAAAAAGCTGCGTTTCTAAGCTACTTACACACCAATTTTAAGTCAAATCGGTTTAGCCGTTCTTGATTTATAAATAATGTAACTAACACGACTTTCTTTCCTTCAAATAGATTAAAGATTTTTAATTTAATTTTATAATTATAACTAGCTGACCCGGCAAACGTTGTTTTGCCTTATAAATTATAGATAGTAGCCGATTCTCAGACCTACTGAATACGTATACAAAATCTGATAAAAATCGGTCAAGCCGTTTCGGAGGAGTACGGTAACTAACACTGTGACATGGAAATTTTATATATAAGAAGATTTTATTTAGGATAAGAAAATAAACGTAGGCGCCAAGGTAGCTAGCCCCAAATGCATTTACTATGGCCGAAATTACTAATTTTCGCTGACGTCCCGGTGACTCACAATCGCATTGTTTTACCCATAATAATCGCTTAGTAATAATAAATGAAGTATGTCGTTATATTTTACAATAAATACATTAAAAAAACTCTTCACGGTTAAACAGTTACTTAGACTTATTCCATCTCAGACAGTGAACTTACTTATTTCTAAAGACATACTGTCACATACAAATATGGACAAGTAAAAACTTTGCCGCGTCTCAGTCAAAGAGAATCGAACAAAATCAATACAATAGAAGTGCTTTAAACTGTAGGTCTGTACGTAGGATACATAGAGAGAACCGAGGAGCAACAGTTAGTGAACAAGCGCTAGACGGATCCGAGCGTAGCTACGTGTGGCTACGTGATGATAATGCCAGTGGGCGTTCTATCATATTACTCGCATTTAGTTGTTCCACACGTGACACGTGGGTGATGTGACAATCATTACCAAGTGATAGCTTACCTACCTGCACCTGTAGACTCTTATTAAGATCATTAAGAAGACAGTCTACCTACTCGTTCTCCATACAAACGTAGTCGACTGTTTCCTCCATGGATAAAGACATTAGAGCAAATCTGTTAATGCCATAAGTCCTATATCTAGGGTTACCAGATCTCCGGATTTGTCCTGAGATCTCAGGATTTTTGGACATTTCTCAGGATTGCGGCCGGATTGCGCTAATCTCTTAAAATCTCAGGATTTTTAGAGATTTTAACAAAAGAGTTTGTCCAATTAAAGATTTTTTATAAAAGTTAAACAAACTAAAAATAACCCTTCTTTGGTAATAATTGTACTTACCTAAACATACAATAAGAATCAAGACTTATTTAGCTAATCAGGTACTTAATCAGTTTTATCACACTTAATATTTAGTATCTTCTAATAATCATTCTTTGGTAATCATAATTGTACAATTAAAATTAACACCTATTTATAACGGCTGCCAACCCCCGCCCGCTTTGAGTGCGATGTGCATCGTGTAAACTTGATCCGCAGTGTATAAACACGATAATATTACAAGTATTAAAATTGTAAATAATCCAAGTAGGTATGTGAAAAAAATCAAAGTGTAAAAAATCTCAGGATTTTTTGGTGGAAATCAGGACTTTTCTCAGGACTTTTGTTTTTTTCATCTGGTAACCCTACCTATATCAGCCAGGACTATGCTCCAACGATTTGTTTTTTTTTTTTCATTTTCTTATTAGAATAGAAATAAAATTCTAAATTATTTGAAATAGAAATAAATGAAAACGTAGGGGCATAGTCATGGCTGATGTAAGACTTATGGCATAAACATTTTTTTTCCTATCTTTATCTAGGGAGGAAACAGTCGTCTACGTTTGTAAAGTTTGTATGGAGAAAAAGTAGGTAGACTGTCCTCTTAAGAGCTCCTCCATGTTACAAAATTTATACCCATAATTTTATATTTTCCCGGGTCTTAATCGCGTGATTTTTACTTTTTAACACGACGGCTATAAATAGAGGACGACACCCGACGCAGCTCCAGTCCCCTCGCGACCAAGACCGTTGCAACATGGTAGAAACGTCGAGGTAAGAGAATTAAAAGTATTTTCAAGACCCGGTAAAATGTAAAATTATGAGTTCCAATCGTGTTAGTTTAAAAAGTTTAAAATTTAGACCGATTTTGTATTAACTCTTTGTCTATACTAATATTATAAAGAGGTAACGTTGGTAACATGTATGTATGTATGTATATTGGGGGTAATTTTGAACTGGACCGATTTTAAATATTGTTTCACCATTAGAAAGCTACATTCACCCTGAGTAACATAGGGTGAATGTAGCTTTTGATTCCGATATTCCTACGGGATCGGGACATACGCGGGTGAAACCGCGGGAATCTGCTAGTAATTAATATTTTGTTTTCACACCAGTAGGTTCTACAATATCAAATATGATTAAGGTAGAAAAATAACAAAATTAATATTTATGACGGGTTATGTGGAGCGCCTGTCCAATGCGAGGGGTTGCTGGTTCGATTCCCGCCGGGTGCAGGTATTTATGGTTAAAAATATTTTTTGTTTCGAGAGTTGGGAGCCCCTCTTAAATATTTGTTTTATTTTGTTTTTAGTTAATTTTAGTTAAGTTAATTTGTTGTAGCGGCAACAGAAATACATCTTCTGTGAAAATGTCAACCATCTAGCTATTACGGTTCATAAGATACAGCCTGGTGACAGACGGACAGACAGACGGACAGAGAGCGAAGTATCAGTAATAGGGTCCCGTTTTTACCCTTTGGGTACGGAACCCTAAAAAAATGTACCAATAGTCTAGTACCAATAGTGCAAGCCTAGTGCTTAGTTTGGAGCTAGATAGCGCTGTTCGTAACGTCGAGTAATGTTTATTTATTTATTTTATATTTTAAACTAAACATAAAATTATCATAAATTAGGTTATTAATAGAACAGAGATCAATTCAATAAACCATTAAATGGAAGCACCTAGAAATATTTTACAAGGATAAATACACCATCAAAAATCCTCCCATGACAGGATTCGCACTCGCCGGGCAAGCGCAGGGGCACAGGTTCGAATCCTGTCAGGGGAGGATTTTTGATGATGTATTTCTCCTTGTATAATATTTCTAGTAAAAATACCTTGAGCAATAAAAACATAAGAAATATTAACTAAGCACCTCACAAAATCAAAAAATTCATAAGAGGATAGTCACCATTCTCTTTCTCCATACAAACGTAGTTTACATTTTCCTCCCTGGATAAAGAGATTAGAGCTTATGACATAGTTTATGACATATAACCTATATCTGTCATGACAATGCATCTACCTTTTTTTTTCTAATTAAAATAATAATTTAAAAAAAAGGAATAAAAAAAGGTAGATGCATAGTCATGACAGATATAAGTTTTATGGCATAAACATATTTGCTCTAATGTCTTTATCCAGGGAGGAAAATGTAAACTACGTTTGTATGGAGAAAGAGAATGGAGACTATCCTCTTAACTATTTTTAAATTTAGAACCTGCTCAATTATTTAAGAACGCCTCAAATTTTAATAGGCGTTTCTGTATTCGGCTGTAAGACGTAAAAACATCGTATCGTAGAATAACTGACGTGTGTCTCATAACAGCCAAGTACATTCATCCTGACGGACACCATATGTTACAGAACCGCATTGAATATAAATTAGACCTAGTTTTGCAGAAATTATCATTTCTCCAATGTCGTCAGCGGAGAGCTCAAGGTTCCTACCTATTGTCATTTCAATAAAGGTATTATAGTTGTTTGTGGGTTTATATGTTACAATCTGCGCCCCGCGGTTTTACCCGAGTAAGTCCCGATCCTGTGGGATTATTGGGGTAAAAAATAGCCTATGTGTTATTCTAGGTCTCCAGCTATCTATATTCCAAGTTTCATCGCAATCGGTTCAGTAGTTTTTGCGTGAAGGAGTAACAAAGTCACATACAGACATACAAACTTTCGTGTTTATAATATTACTAGCTGCGCCCTGCGGTTTCACCCGCGTAAGTCCCGATCCCGCGGGAATATCGGCATAAAAAGTAGCCTATGTGTTATCTTAGGTCTCCAGCTATCTATATTGTAAGTTTCATCGCAATCGGTTTAGTAGTTTTTTTGTGAAGGAGTAACAAAGTCACATACAAACTTTCGCGTTTATAATATTAGTAAGAAGTAGGATTTAGAGACGAATTTATAGAAGCGAGGGTATAACTCTACGGTTGTTCCCGCAAAATGATTATTTTTTCGGTTTGTTTGACAAATGCAAAAATATTTTTTAGAAGTCGTCGAGTGGTGTTAAGTCTAACGATGTATTGTTGTGCGAGTCTTCGGTAATGAGTGAACGAATGACTTGTCTAGTACTTATAAAATAAAAATGACTTTGGTAGTACCTACTAACAAACAACCTTATTAAAATTATTTCATTTAAGCTTCCATTAATGACAATAATTTTAATAATAGGTAGGTTCAAAATATATTTTGTATCAGCACGTCTCTAATATCAAAATTTGGAAAGTGACAAAACATTTAAGTGGTTTGTCTCATCTCATGACTAATTTATTTTTTTATAATTTATTAGTGTTAGTTACATGTTAGTAAAACATAGTTTGTTTATTACTAAGATCCATTATTTATTACAGACATAAGTACATGATAAAATTAATAATCTAAATATTAAAATCACATTAAATAACAAAATAAAATAAAACAAAATAAAAAAAATAAAAATCCATTATTAAGATCCATTTATTTATAGTTTGGTTTGGTAAAGGACTCATTGGCTTAGCTGTACCTGCCGATCTTAAAAGGTCGTGCGGGTAAGCAACGCTTGGCGCGGTCATTAATTGGATGGGTGTGTGTGTATGTGTGTGGCATATATATGTGTAGCAAAAAATCATTTTCTCGGGCCTCTCAGTGCTTCGGAAGGCACGTTAAGCAGTTGGTCCCGGTTCTGATATCAGTCGTTAGGTCACGATAGAGGCCTTAGGGCGACCTGAAAACTTTAACACTAGGTGAGCCACACCACTACACGAAAAGAAAAAAAATTAAAGCTTCATAAAATAAAAATAAAAAATATGTTTATTCAAAAGACAAAATTCACATGACCGTTTTGAGACGTCGTTATCTAGTGTGTCTTCGGAACACGACCTTCAATAAGAAGAAGACACAAGAAACTCATGTATTTTTTTGCAATTTTGTGATTCACATTGTCGCATATTTAGAGCTAAAGTGGAACCGGAGCAATAATCTACTATATAAAAATAAGTCGGGTTTTCCTTCCTGACGCTATAACTCGAGAACGCACGAACCGATTTCCACGGTTTTGCATTCGTTGGAAAGGTCTCGGGCTCCGTGAGGTTTATAGCAAAGAAAATTCAGGAAAAATTTAAAAAGAAAAGCTGGAAAATCAAAATCAAACTCAGCGATGACGTATGACGATGACGTATTATTTAACGAGCAGGACAACGTCTTCGGGGTCAGCTAGTCAATACTATAATCCTTACTAACATTATAAGCGCAAAAGTTACTCTCTTGTGGTGTTTATTAAAAGTAGGTACTTACCTAATAAACACCACGCGATTAAATTGAAAAATGAGTTTAATTTTGATCCAAAATCGCGAAAACGTAGAAAAGTCTATGTTAAAATATTTATTAATGTACTAGCTGCGCCCCGCGGTTTCACCCGCGTAAGTCCCGATCCCGCGGGAATGTAAAAAGTAGCCTATGTGTGATTCTAGGTGTTCAGCTATCATATTCCAAGTTTCATCGCAATCGGTTCAGTAGTTTTTGCGTGAAAGAGTAACAAACATCCAAACATCCATACAAACTTTCATATTTATAATATTAGTAGGAAGTAGGATAGGATAAGATAGGATAGTAGGATTTAGCTTATGCAGTTAAAAAAACGTTTCTATTATTTCTTATGTTTTTATTGCTCAAGGCATTTTACTAAAAATATTTTTCAAGGAGAAATACGTCATCAAAAATCCTCCCATGACAGGATTCGAACCTGTGCCCCTCGCTTGCCGGGCGAGTGCGCTACCACTCCGCTACACGGGAAACCCCGTTTTTTGATGATGTATTTCTCCTTATAAAATTTTTCTAGTATACGTTTCTGACACAAAGAGTTACATTTCTAGATAGCATTCAAGGTTTATTCTAGCTAACAACAAAAGCTAGGATTATCCTTACATACGCCAGCCCCGCTTCACTAAATCAGAATTGACAAAGATTATATTTTTATTTATAAATGTGTTGTAATGTAACTGGGTCGTGGTCCTACATTAGACATACAACACATTTTAGTACATTTCAAGGATGAATGTAAAAGAGCAAATTATACTGATACTGCAACATATTAGCGGCTATCATCATGTTACGTAAATGGCAAACTTTTCGATAAAATTTAAGATTTTCAGCCGAATACAGAAACGCTACTTAAAATTTGAGACCTACTTAAATAATTAAGCAGCTTCTAAATTTACAAAATAGTATGGGATTTTTTGAATTTGAGAGATGCTTACTTGTTTAGGTAGAACTCATTTTTTTTTTGTTGAGTAGCGTTTCTATATTCGGTCGTTTGGCACATAAATTAACTCTTTTTCTTCTGTTTTCGCGATGTTGAATTGAAATATGTTGGATTGAAATGAAAATAAAAATAATTCGGTTTTAATCACGTGGTGTTTGTTACTTTTAGCATTGTTTCAATGCTCAACGTTTCGAGACCTTTACAAAGATCTTCTCCAGGATTGACCGAGATGTGATTTGTCATTTTATTATATTATTAAAATTACAGAAAAACTACCGTCTTATTAGTCCATTGAAATATTACATTTTTTTGGGCTCCGCGTGCATTTGTCAGAGGACGCAATTTTATTTTTTGGATATCAAGGTGTGGTTAGTTTAAAGTTAAATAATAGTTTGTGGGGTTGTGGCTCTTGTCCCACGGCCGCCATCTTGGAAAAAGGGGTTCAAACGGTTTTTATGGTTTATTTAACGAAATTTATTTAATTTATTTATCTCAAAAAAAAAAAAAAAATAACATTTTGTATTTCAAATAAGATTATCTTCAACTTTCGTTAAGTAACTTTTAGTCATAGAGCTAAAAATAAAAACTTATAAGCCAAAATCCACGGAAATTTGATGACACGGTCATTTATGAACCGATTTCAATGATTATTTTTTTGTTCGGAAGGTAGAAGTCCCAAAGTGACTCCATAAAAAAATTATATGGATCGGACGAGGATCTTCGGAGTGATGAGCAGAATGGTTTCTCAGAAAGTAGTAAGTTTTTAGGGTTCCGTACCAAAAGCGTAAAGATGGCTCCCTTTTACATTCACTGTCTATCTGTTTGTCACCAATACCGCGAAAGCTTGACAATTACATTTTTACAGATGATGTATTTTTGTTGCCGTTACAACAACAAATACAACAAACCTACTGAAAACAGGATAATATAAATATTTAAATGGGTCTCTCATACAATAAACGTATTTTTTTGTGATTATGGTATAAAATCCTTCGTGTGCGAGTCCGACTCGTACACAAGTACTTAATAAGCCGAAAGGGGGTTGTTTCAGATATGCAGTTGTATAACTTTTTTGGTAATACTTATTATGAGTAGGTAATTAACTTTTTTTTTAATTAGCTTATTTATTAGGGTTCCGTAGCCAAATACCAAAAAATGGAATCCTTAGGTATAGATTCGTCATGTCTGTCTGTCCGTCCGTATGTCACTTTTTTACGAAACTATAAGAACTATAGTGTTGAAACTTGGTAAGTAGGATGTACTTATTATGTTAACCGCATTAAGATTTTCATACAAAAATAAAAAAAAAACAATAAATTTATAGTTTTCCCCATACATAGAACTGAAACTCAAAAAAATTCATCAAACTCATACGTGTGGGCCGTGTGGTATCTATGGATAGGTCTTCAAAAATGATATTAAGGTTTCTAATATCATATTTTTCTAAATTGAATAGTTTGCCTGAGACACGCTTCCAAAGTGGTAAAATGTGTGTGTGTGTGAAGAAAAGAATATATGATGTACATTAAGCATGCAAACTTCCAACAAAAATTGGTTTGAACGAGATCTAGCTAGTAGTTTTTTTGAATACGTCATAAACCGTAAACCGCAATTTAGCTTTCATTCAATTCAATAATGTACAATAATCAACCCTTTGCGCGCGAGTCCCACTCACACTTAGCCGGTTTTTTTTTCAGTTTCTTATAGGTAGATGTTATTGAACATTTATTAAGTTTGGACTGATTCTTTCTTGAATATTAATTTCTTTTTTTGTAGTTGTTTTTCCAGTCAAACATAACCTCAACATTTTCGAAAAAAAGGTCGTTGTCGTTCGTGCCACATTGCCAGTATCGAGTTTTTTTATGACTGATGGCGATACGAAGTGCACCAGAGTCACCATATAAAACAAAGTTGTTTGCCTTAAACCTAATATTTTTCGTAAATATTGTTTACGAAGAATGGGAAAAGTAAAGAAGAAATAAATAAAACAGTCAACGATTTACTACTAGCAGCAACCCGCGCTTTCACCAGCGTAAGCCCAGATTCCGGAAAATCAGGATAAAAAGCTTATATGCCAATCCAGATTTCCAGGTATCTGCATACCAAGTGCCATCGCAATCAGTTCAGTAGTTATTGCATGAAAGAGTATTAAACATACTTGTGTCACTACTTACACACAGTCTTTCACATTCATGATATTAGTAGGATTTAAAATCAAATGATCCATCCACTTACAAACGTACAAAAACCTGGCACAAAGATATTTTTTTCTCTCCCTAGCATGTAGAAAGGCACGAGGCACTGTAAGTAATGCTATCAGTGTCAAGTTTTTTCCCCGACATGACCTATGCCCACTGACTGCCATTACAACTGGACAGGACATAGCGCACTGAATTTTGTGCCTATTTGATCTGCGCAATGTTGCGCTGTTGTTGCGTGTTTTCTATTGAAAGTGATTCGGAACTATTAGTTCCATGGACGGTCACCATCACTTTTAATAGAATACACGCGACAACAGCGCAACATGGCGCAAATCAAATTGGCACAAAGATCTAATGTAATTTTGTTTGGTATAGCAATTCCAGCGTACTTGTATAGTTTCATTTCAGTGCCTATACCGATATGAAGTATATTAAGATATGAAGTACGTTGGAACGGCAATTCATTACTGAAATAATAAAATACCACAATCGTTAGACAGTTGCTATAATTCCCAAGCTGCTGTGAACTGAAAACGTGAAAATTATCGATTTTATAATCATTCTCTTCAATTGCATGTGGTTGTTTTTTATATGAAATTATAGGTTTTGAAACTGGAACTGGAAGACGCCTTAATTAATTATCAAATGGCGGAAAAGCTTCGATGAGTTATTTACTTTGCGGCCTGATTACTTCAAGGTTTGTATTGGTCTAGCTAGTGCTAGAAATCTAACTAATTATGATGTGTGCTCTGTGGCGCGTCGTGCGAAAGCACGACTTCAATGCAGAAGGTTGCGGGTTCGATTCCCGCCGGGTGCAAGTAATTATGCTTAAAAAATAAATATTTATGTCTGGTCTGGGTGTCCCTCTATGTATAATATGTATGTATTTACAAAAGAAAAATAAATATATGTATTATATCCGTTGTCTAGTCACCGTAACACAAGCTTAGTCGCTTACCACAGGGCTAGATGGCGCTGTGGGTTGTTGACAGAATTTATTTTTTATTATTAAATCTGTCTGGCGTAAACTCAACCAGATTTTAACAAGTTAAAAGTATGAGGGTTCTCAGGCTTTTTTCGGTTTTAAACGCGTGGTGTTTATTACTTATTCAATCCTGAAGCAGGGACCTGTAAAGGTCTTGAAACGTTGAGCGTTGAAACAATGCTAAAAGTAATAAACACCATGAAAACCGAAACATGTCTTTAATTTCGATCTTATATCGCGAAATCAGGAGTATTTTCGGGATTGCAACCGAAGTTTACCCAGCGCCTACACTCGAGGTGCACCACCTGTGGCTTCGTAAATTTAGTGTATTTTCTTCTCCTTCCCACTTACCCCGCACCCTTACAACTATCTCTTTTACTCCTGTTTCCACAAATAACTTGCATCCGAAAACAACATAGAAAACCTCTTTGTCACAACACTGGAATTCCAACTCTACGGCTGGGTTTTTAGCGCCATTTTTGTGTGACAAGTGTGTGGCTGAAAATTCTTTGTTAGGCGAACTGAAATTTTCAGGCTGTGCTGGTAGACGGTGGGAAATTCACCACGTTGTAGCCTCTGATTGTAATATAACGAATTTAATACAAATAGTGATGTACCTATGTTCCATATTAAGATATCGATAAAAGATAAATAATCGAATATAGCACCTCCCTTTCAAACCACTCATCCAATTTTTAATAAAACAAATTTTGAAAGTTTCAATATTTGTTTGTGTAAAAAAACGGTTGAATGGCCGACCTGGATTATCACATAGCATTTTATCCCCTCAGTATTACCACGGGAGAGGGTAAACCCGTGTGGTAGAACTAGTTCACTGTAAACCACGAATCAATCCATTTATGTCCAGTTACGGTGCTGTTATAAGCCAGTAGCTTTGCGGCTTATTCCCGATCGAGCCATAAAAATACGAAATACATTGTTCACAAAAATGTTGCTTACATAGTTTGGCTTCCGATCGGTTCCAACATGTTTAAGGTAAAATAAAACAATTGATAATTACACAATAATAAAACACAAATCTATCGAGAATTTATTTTGTAATAGTGTTTTCACAATAATCAGGACCTAGTAAATATCCTCAGCTTTAATAAGTATTGTTTTCAAAACTGATTGTTGAAAAAAAATTAATAAGTAACCGTCCGAGAAAAATCAGTCCTGGCCTTCTACGACCCCTTAAAAAAATACTATTCACAATTCACTATAATGTTGCTCATACAGGGCAACAGAAAAACTGATTGGTTTCACATCAAATACAGAATGGCAGGATTTGTGGGACACAGCCACACATGACCTTAACATTCCCATAGACCCCATCGCCAAACCTAAGGGCTTCGACCTGCGACGCAAGCTGTGGTGTCGACTAAACCGTTTGAGGACCGGGCATGAACGATGTAATGACATGCGGCACAAATGGGGCTGGATTGATTTCGCTCTTTGTGGGTGCGGCCTAGAGGACCAAACTATGGAGCACATTATCTGCCGTTGTCCGATTTATGCATACACGGGGCCCCCAGAGGATATCTTCGAGCTTACCAATGAGGTCGTCGACTGGCTTGAACATTTAGACGTAGAATTATAGTTAACTAGCTGTTGCTCGAAACCCGTTGGGTTTCCGCTAGTTCCCATTCCATCCGGTTGCGTGGTGAACAAACTAATTAAGAAAAATGACCGGATATTCGGTTTTTTTTTCAAATAACCGGATAACCAGACATTGTAGCCGGATAAAAAGTAGCCTATATGTTAATCCGGGTCTAAAGCTATCTGCATTCCAATTTGGTTAAAATCGGATAAGCCGTTTCTGAGATTAGCGGGAACAAACAAACAAACAGACAAACAAACAGACAAAGTCTTCAAAAACATTTGATTCGTGTTTAGTTACCGATTTTAAGACAGCCTGCATTTTTTTTTCTGGATTTACTTAAATTACAGATTTTTTTAACGCTACAGATTTATAGGTTACCTATAGATAACATATTTTCACTTATATTCGAAATTTAATCTGTGTAATCTGAGTCTATGTATTCCTGTTTCATACGATTAAATAAATAAATTCACTATAAAATGTGGACATAAAGTAAAATAATTCAAAACGAAACATCAATCCGCTTAGTAAAATAAATTATTTCAATCAACACAATACAATTCCCGTGTTCAACCGTGTTCAATACCAAAAATACTTGACAAGGAGATAATATTCAACAAAATATTATCTTCTTTTCAAATAGTTTTGGTTGAATTAAATCATATATTTTAGCGGATCAGTGTTTTGTTACCACCGGTATTGCAGAACTAAATGGGTATGACAAAAATATTTCCATTTCGAAGCAACACTAATTAATTTTCATTTATATTTAAAGCGCAAACTAACGTGGAATATGGTGTGAATATGAAGTTACACGGAATTTAACTATAATGGAGTTTATTTTCAGAAAAGCAGTTACATGCGACAGTTGATTATTATTTTATTTTTCGCATTTCTTTTATACCTACCTATATATACCTACTATTACTACATTATATAGGAAGAGTCGTGGAGACTGGACATCAAAGGAATAACTAAAACTATAATTAAGAGATAGTGAAAAAGGACGAAATGAGTTACGTTCCGGATTTTTCCGGTCCCGAAGACGACCCTTTCAATAACCATTTTAATAGCAAAGCCATTGGCTCAGTCCGATCCGGTAATCGGTTAAAATTGATAAAACTACGGATGAATACTATTTAGGCAATGAGGTTGGGATAGTAGATCATGTACTGGGCTCAAGCCTGCCTGTATGTACATACAGTCATACATGCCGACGTATAGAAGTGCAACATAAGTACCTACACTATGTAATAACCTACGATATCAATTAAATTGAAACTAAATCCCATTGTAGTCTGAAGATACATCATTAGCGTAATTGGCGTCGGCTACGTTAATAGGCGGCAAAATATTGGAAATAACGCCAACACACGTCTCGTAACAAGTAGGATTTTCTTATCATTTTTATTACAATAATAATAAAATTGCTCTCGGCATTTCTACTAGTAAACATTTCAAGACAATAAATGATAAAGGAAAATATTTTTCTACAAAATTACCAACGTAGGCCGAATTAATCAACCGTTAAGTCGATATAAACAAACGCCTTGTAACAGGAAGCAGATAAATAAAATAATTGAATAACTTTCTAATTGTACCTAGAAGTGCTACGACTGTTATCATTATTTTATAAACTTATTATACCCTGGCCACTTACGGCCAGGGGGACCCCCACTCCCCCCGAGAGCGGCCTGACGGTCTTAAAAAGATTTCCCCTTGTAAAAAAAAAAAAGGGTAAACCTAAATTTTGTCGTAGCGATACAGGGCGTGGCGACGCCTCGCCACGCTATATGTACTAAACGTAGCGAGTCGATGTTTTACATCTGCCGGATATAAACTTTTTATTCAAACCTTACCTCAAAATATGTCACCTCTGTTCCTTTAATTCAGTGTTGGATATTATGATGAACTAGCTGCGCCCCGCGGTTTCACTCGCGTAAGTCCCGATGCCGCGGAAATATTGAGATAAAAAGTAGCCTACGTGTTATTCTAGGTCTTCAGCTATCTATATACCAAGTGCCATCGCAATCGGTTCAGCGGTTTTTACGTGATTGAGTAACTAACACACACACATACATACAAACTTTCAGCTTTATAATATTATTAGGATAGGACAAAAGGTACCTAGTATCTGTCCGACAAAATCGATACAAGAACGTCACTAGTCGCAGCTGAAATTGCTCCAGCTTACGACTATCGATTACAGCACCGCACTACTCGTAACCCACCACGACATTAAACGCCTTCAGCGATTTTCTTTCACGGCACATTCTATATCAGAATCTGTATTAACTAGCCACGTTCCACGGTCTCGTTAATTCAACGTTGTGGGAATTCAACATTGTGGGAATTCAACATTTTGGAAAATTCATTCCACTTTTTGAGAAAATCAACATTTTGGGAAAATCAATATTTTGAGAATTCTACGTTTTGAGAATTCAACATTTTGGGATTTTATGATTTTGTGTAATTCAACATTTTGGGAATTCAAAATTTTGAGAAAAAAACATTTTGGGAATTAAACATTTTGGTAAGTTCAACATTTGGGAAGTTCAACATTTTGGGAAATTCAACATTTTGGGAATTCAACATTATGGGAAATTAAACATTTTGAGATTTCATCATTTTGGTAAAGTCAACATTTGGGAATTTTACGTTTTGGAAATATCAACATTTTAAGAAATTCAACATTTTGGGAATTCAACATTTTGGTAAATTCAATATTTTGGGAATTCAACATTTTGAGATGTTCATCATTTTAGCGTTCGTAAAACCCTGATTCGAATATTCAATATTACTGGATGTGTTATTATAAGTGTTCAATCAAGTTTACCAAAATAGTCGCGCAGTACATTTTACATGCGATTTCTATGAAAAATCGACTTTGCCCATTTGTCATTTTTTTCTACATGTTTGCCAGGAGTTATAACTACCTAACGCATTTTATAAACTTTCACTTAAAGTAAAGTAAAGTAAATACATGATCCGTGTTTTCGGAACGCGAAATCACAAGAAACTCAAGGTGGTTTTTCTTTTTTGTGATCATATTATCATGTTAAATTACAATCGTCATAGTAAATGATAGATATCTGATCTATAATTTGAGCAGATCTTTCAATGAACCGAACCCGAAACAAAGACTATACAATCTTGTTATCTGTAGGTAGTCTAGGTGTTCCGAAACCAATTGACCATTGACCTAAGCTTGAGCGTTCTCGTCCGGAACTACTCGGTAAAGTGCCCCTAAACCCCTTTTACACGAACTACCAATTATTACAACAAATGTCTCACAGCAAAGAAGCGAAGCTGTGTTTGTCACCAGAGTGGACATTATATTATTGGTAGGTATTCATTATGAAAACTGGAGGAGCTCATTGGCCTAGCTGTACCTGCCGATCTTACACGGTCGTACGGGTTAAGCAACGCTCGGCCCGGTCATTACTTGGATGGGTGACCGATAATTTTTGTGGCAAAAATCATTTTCTCGAGCTCCTCCGTGCTTCGGAACTCACGTTAAGCAGCTGGTCCCGGTTGTTATGTCTGATAGCTGTCGCTAGGTCAAGTAGGTGAGCCACATTACCATACGAAAAGAAAAAGATTATGAAAATCGTTAATATCCATAATCCAATTATTTTACCTAATTGTAAATTTGTAATGAATATCGTATGAGCTTATTTAAAAAATAAATATATAAATATATATTTAAAAACAATCTAATATCATTTGCATTCATAGACAAAGCGTATTAAAATAGGCTCAAACCACGTCACTTAGTTATTACCTAGGTAGAAAAATGATTTTACCTAATAACTTTAACCGACTTCAAACAAGGAGAAGGTTCTCAATTCGACCCGTAAATTGTTTGTTACCTATGTTATATAAGAACACATGTGGACATGTTCACGCCGTACTCCGGCATTTGAAGTTCGTATTCGATTATATTTTTTTATTTTTCAAAATCTATATACCTAGACCTACCCATATATTTTGTGTTAAAATTATGAAGTAAGTAAAAAAAGAAGTCCTCGAATGATCGATTTTAAAGTTTTTTTAATTAGTTTTACTTATTTTACTTTTTTTCATAATACTTATCTATTTAGTTTTAAACTTATTATTTTTACGTGTTTTATAAGAATCATTCATTGGATAAATAAAGGCTAAAATAAATAAATAAATAAGTGTAATCGTAAAACTAGGTATTTTAGTGTTGCCTGGTCTAAAATCTACAAATATATTAAAGTGTTTGTGTAACAGTTATCCAAGGAGTTTTATTTATTAACGGTGCATTTCGGTTTAATCCCGGCGGCGGCGGCGCGGCGGAGGGCGACGGGCGGCGCGGGCGGCGCGGGCGGGCGCAGGTAACGGGCAGTAGCTGTATGTTTCTACGACTTACGACCACAGATATCTGACTCTGACTCCAATTGCGAAGTGAATGCGGTCCTACCTTCCCCCCCAACGTTGACTTCGTTATTCTGGATACCTAATTTAATTACAGGAACGAACGAACGAAAAAAAATTTCATCCGTCCGAAAGTTGTTAGCTACTTTGTAAAGTAACTTAATATTTTAAATTTCTAATTTTAAAATTCGATTCCAAAAAGATGCAAGCGATTTCGTCTGCATTTTAATACGTAGGCCGGTAGGTACAGCCACTAAGTAAAAGGCTTAAATTAAAAATATTCATCTAAAATAATTTCGCGACGACGATTGTACCTTGTGTTCATTGTCTTGGAGTTTTTTTCGTAAAGAATCAATAATAATAAAAAAGAAAATAAAGTCACAAATTCTCCCAGATTTTCACCTGCCTCGTTACCTAGCAGAAAGCAGAAGGTTGTGAGTTCAACCCTCGTAGGGGTACAAATTGTCTTGGATTTGGGAATTATCTGTTTCATTGAATTTCAAACTGAACCAAATTCTTTGAATCGAAATCTGGGTTAGTAAGGTGGCTGAGTATAACTTCCAGGGTTAACCCGGAGTGATTAACCCCCGACGGAAAAAGAGGGGTGTTATAAGTTTGACGTGTCTGTCTGTCTGTCTGTGTGTGTATCTGTCTGTGGCATCGTAGCTCACGAACGGAAGAACCGATTTCAATTTAGTTTTTTTTTGGTTGATAGGTGACTTTTGCGTGAGTGTTCCTAGCTATGTTTGATTAAAATCGGTTCAGCCGTTCATAATATATGTTGGTTGAAGCTCGGAAATAAAAACCGAATGTTTTCAAATATGCCCGAGTGGGGTATCAAATAAAAGAGCTTGACTTTTGTGACAAGAATATGCATATTTAATCAAAATCGGCTTAGCCGTTCAAAGTATATGTAGGGTCAAACTTGGAAAAAAACCGAATGTTTTCAAATATACCCGAGTGGGGTATCAAATGAAAGGACTTTACTTTTGTGACAACAATATGCATGTTTAATCAAAATCGCTATTACAAAAAAGGTGAAATAAAAAAATAAAATTAAAAATTTAAAAAACCCCCGACTTAAAAAATCTTACAAATTTCATGTCTCTGAGTAGGTATGTGGTACCTTCCTTACGTTCCCGAGTCGAACGTTAGATACGGGTCGGTTACCATCAATTTCTGTGACACATTCCCGCGTCCCCCGACGCGGGAACGTAAGGAAGGTACCACATACCTACTCAGAGACATGAAATTTGTTTTCGATTTATTATTTTTGCCTTTTTAAAGTTTAGTTATGTTTTAACTTGGAAGATTTTTTAATTTGTATCTATTGATGACAATATTCAACATTGTCTAAATCTAGGGCAGTTTTTAAACCTATATATGCCCAGCAGGGCGACATTGTTTTTGAAGACGCCCCTGACCGCTAATTTAAAACTCTTTTTTAATACTACTCTATTTCTTCTTCTTTTTTAAGCTATTGCATAGCTTTTATCGCTGGCTTTGAGCGCGGCGACCGAATGAAGAAATTCCGTAACGAAAATAAAACTTAACACCCCCCACTCCGCCTACCATGTTGCCATGGTTACCCTCGTTACCTATGTAGCTCGGCCGAGCTACATGGTAACCATGGCAACATTATACAAAATAAATAATTACTTATAATTGCATAAGTTGACAAAAAAATGCTAAAAAACATCTTTTCTAATTTATTTTTTTTATTAAAATTCTTTTTATTTTGAATATCGAAGACAATAATCATGTCATCATCATTCATGTTCTTGTTCATATAATATGGGCTAAACTTAATTAGGCCGGCCCAAGCGAGGGAAGCTAAGTTCATTTCAACGTCGCCATTCAAGATAAATAGCGCTGCTTTCAAACGAACCTAGCCGAAGCCAGTTACCGTCACGAGTTCCACCATACCATAACCGAAAAGCATGTACATCCGAATTAGTGATGCGACCCGCGGTCGGTTTCACCTAGGTCAAGGGTTAACAGGTACCGAACTCTCTCTCGTGTTTGTTTAACGGTGTAACCAAACTTTCAAACACTAGTGATTTCGTGGATATAACCGAAATAGCTTTCCGCTTATTTTAACCCCGCTTTAGGGTTTTTTGGGTACGGACAAAAGGGTAAATACGGGACCCTATTACTGAGACTTCGCTGTCTGTTTGTCTGTCAGTCCGTCCGTCTGTCACCAGGCTGTATCTCATGAACAGTAATAGCTCGACAGTTGAAATTTTCCTAGATGGATTTCTTTAGCCACTACAACAATAATACTAAAAACAAAATAAAACAAATAGGTATTTATAAGGGGCGTGCAACAAATGTCATTTAGGTAGGTACATAAAAAACGCAACGATACCGCGATGTATTTTTACTATTAGCGCCATCGCCATCTAGTGATGGAGTGATAGACTTGCGCCAGTACTAAAATCAATTTTAACGTTGCGTTAACGGATTGATTGGTTCCGTGTTCATTTCAGGGTTCCGTACCAATTGTGATAGTGGTACGGAACCCTTCGTGCGCGAGTCCAACTCGCACTTGACCGGTTTCTCGTCTGTCTAGGTAGGTATCTGTTTTTCCGCTAACTCCTAAGTGAGCTACGCAGTTAATTGAAATGTTGTTTTCATTTTACTAAAATTTAGGAAATTTCTTCTAACTTCGTATACCTATGTACATCCTAGTCTTAAACTAGGTAGGTAGTCCAGTTTTAACTAGGTAGGCAGCACTGATTTATCGGCATATTTGTATTACTAAGTGTTGATTTTTCAATCTACAGACCAAATATATCAGTCGAATATAATCAAACACTACCAAATTTAAATGCTTTCGAAAGTGTGATTTTTAAACGTCCAGTATCACGCGGCTATAGAGCCCCGGACTTTTGGAAGGCGGGCGTGGAGCCGAATCGAACACGTAAATGCCCTCTTCAATAACAATTTTACTCGCAAACTATGAAGTTGACACCAAGTCGGCGATTATCCCTGTCTGCACTATAAAATGCAGCCAAGGACAACCACCGGATCAGATAGAACTATTGATAAATCTACGAATGAAAACAATATGGGCTATTGTGATGTGATGGTAGTGGATTGGCTACTGGTCCAATGGTACAAAGTCCAATAAAAACGTCAAAATGGCAGACCTGATTTCTTTGTAATGTAACACCACTGAATAAAAACGTATTAGACAGATAACTTTACCTAGATTCTAGAAAGTGGAAAAATGTATCCAATCTTAAGTATCCTGTAAAACAAATTTCCGAGAACAACGCGAATCGCAGCTCTGCGTTTGTTACAATTAAGCTTAAACCCATCGCAAAACCCAGTGAGTTGCGTTGCACTAAATAAATGGTAATAAAACACTAGTTTTAAACACACCTTAGAGATTTTATTACCATGAATCATTGAAGGTAGTACTAATAAGTACACATACGCAGTAATGTTGTTGTTTATAGTACTTAACTGACGTAGGTATTAATATGAACTCATAGGACATGACATACCTCCTAAAACCTACAGAAAAAATAATAAAACTCATATGTGCCGCGGTCCTATAGTGCAGGGGTACTAATAGCACAGAATAAATAAAAGACTGCGCGTTACCCAGTACGGTTATTGAATACTATATAAAATACAAGAGAATCGATTAGTTGGTACAAAATATAACAGGAACAAATTATATCTTTAAAGGTTACATAATGTCAACTCGTAACACCGACCCTTAGTGCTAACTAAAAAGAATAATAACTAAACATTCCTCGAAGGCAGGTGGACGCCAACCATAACATTAGCAATCTAACTACTTTAATTTAAATAAAAAAAAGACACCAAACCAGTCTTCTAATTAATAGAGACAATAATAGAGGTGCGTTTGCGCGCATACGCCATCTTGAATTTTCGTCCAATCGCGTCGTTTCGCGCCAAGGTTACGCGCAATGTCAAAACGATATCTCAACGCTTCCTAGTAAATTGTCTAGGCCAATGGTTGTTACCACGATAGATAAGAGTTCGTCGGCCATTTTGGATTTTAAAGTTTTATCTGCAAAAAGTTGATAAAGCTGAGGGCTGATAATGATAAAATGTAAGGTTTAATTTAATGTTTCAAGTGGACACCTTTAGGTACCTGGATTATCTAAATACCTACCTTTATGTTCCTATAGATTTTAAACTTGTTTGCTCTTCATGCCGCTTTTGACACACACACACACACACATAAAGAATACCTAATTAGGATAATGCGGAAAACATATTATTCACAAGTTAACAATATGACTAGATACACAATTGTATCATCGACATAAGCAGATGCTAAATCTGCATTCAATCTATTTTATTTTCGAATCCGTTACAAAAAGGGTATAAATTATACACGGGTTAAACTTTAAAAGTCAGAACTTAATGCAGCAAATCGTTGGCGAAAAAGAAAAACGAGCGGTTTTCGGGCAAAAAAGTTATCTTAACATTAAAGTGTGGTCAGAAAAGTGAAATATCTCTTAATTTCAGCTTTTATAACGAGGCAAAGGATAGAGGGTGTACGACACTTTACCCCTCAAAGCTGGGTTAAGAATATTTTTATACCAATTAGGTATGCTTACTTATTTAAATTTCATTTTAAAACACGCAACCTTTATCTGTGTTACATTTGTCTTTTATATCAATGTCTTACCTCAGCATCTAACAAACGTCGACAATCCCCTACTATATATACTGTAGGTACCTACTAATATACTATAGGTAACACAAGCGAATCGATAGCGATTAACAATTAGTGAGTCGATGGTTGAAGCCGAGGATTACCACATAGACTCGAAATTCTCACAAAATAGAACCTCCATTAAAGCAGTATTGTAAAATTGTTTTGTTGTTTATAAGAGTCAAAATAAACTGGAATTTTGTTACAGACTTGTGTTTTCGAATCAAAAACATTTCATGCACGATGTCCCTCGTCACCTTAGATTAAAATAAAAAACTATAAAGAAAAAGATACGAAACTAAAAAGATACGATACGTAGTCTCGGAAAATAAGACGATAAAACTGCGTCAAGCTGACGCACTAGCCTCAGTCGTATATCGAACCGTTGCCGCGTGAGCACGTGCTGTCACGCTGCGATTGTCTTTTTGACATTCATAAGAATTTATGTTTATACTTATTTATAAAGCGTGAATTATTCTTAAAGACAAATGTTTTTAAATGCAATAATTTTATGAAAATGCATGAAGGTGTTTCTGGCTCATTTTTCGAATACGCAATGTTAGAATATACCGTATCTATAATTTTATTTTCATCTAACCTCGTCACTAATAATTAGGTATAAGTATTAGTAAGTAATAAGTTGGGAGGTAATTGGGTACGTAACGGTGTCTATTTTGTTTAAATTTTCTAATCTCATGTCTAGGTTTCCTAGGTCATCGGAACGACCTCACTTTTTGATAACTGAATGTATTAAATTAACATAACTCAGTCGTCTAGTTTGTGAACAAGATTCCGGATTAACTTACCTAATAACGACGAGTCACGTGAACTTTGAATGATTTTTAGTTTGTTATTCGAAAAATGAATTTGTAAGATATAAATAAGTTGAAAAGCTACATAAATTCACCGTTTTGTAGATACTATACCAAACTGTATAAACAAATGTTGCGTGTTCAATGACTTTGTACTATTCGAGTAAGATCCTAGGGCCGGCTGAGATCACGTATTTTCTGACGAACGAAATGTGGACGATTGGGTAGAGTTAGTATGTACTAATAACGCATGCCTACTTGCTAGCTTGCTGCGACGCGACGGCCAATTCTCAGTTATCAGGTCATCAAGGTACATAAAAAAATTACTTACCTTGCGTTAATTCTCCAAGCTGATTTTCACGTATATTTTAGGTCATATACTTAAAAATATGTCGTCAATACTCCCAGGCACCTTCCGACGGCCGTATTCCTTTGCAGTCGCTTTAAATCTCCTTAAATAATTACTTAACTTCACGTAAATTGTGATGCTCCATTTTTATAGATGTCCACTACACCTAATTTAAAACCTTTTTAAAAATTTGGCGGGTGGAGATAAATGGGGCGATGAAACTAGTAGAATTGGTGTCCAAATGATAGACAGATAATACGTTAGGACCTCCTCTTCTGCTGGACACCGTGTTTTAGGAGCTTATCCGGGCTCGCGCTTACCCGTATTCTCTTGTTAATATTGCCTCCAGTGTATTCTTTTTGACAAGTATTTATTTATGCTGTAGGTAGGTATTACCTAAATTCGACCGATTTGCTTTTTTGTCTAAAATATGAAAATTTATAAAAAATCTTTACTGTCGGCCTTGCGCCAGCAAAACTAAATGAAAAAAAAATAAGCCCGTTTATCCAGCTGCAGTGGTGAGTCCTAGGACATGTCGGTTTCCTCACGATGTTATTATTCACTGTAAAGGTGATGTTACTAGCGCACAAAAGTTTTTCTTAAAGATAGTCGGGGTATCTACTACTAGACTTACACCGCTATTAAAAAGCTAAATATTAAAAAATGCTTTGAAGGAAATATTCAGAAAGAAAACAGTAGAGACGTGTAGACGAACCGTAAGTTCCAGGAAAGATGATTGTTATAGGAACGTTTTCTAGCCACTTCGCGATTCTTATTGAAACAGGTTCATGTTCGCCGCACAAACTAACAAGTTCACCTCCCCACAATTAATTTTCACCGAATCCGAGCTACTGGATGAAGTGGCAAAACATGGTGGTTCCATCTCGTACCGACCGTTGACTACTCAGGCTATCGACTCCAACAACCAATAACTAGAGATAAATCAATCTGGATGTGTAAAATAAATATTCGCGGAATTACGTAGTTCGTATGCAGTTCCGCGAATTCCACTCAGTTCCTGGGAACTGAACGATTCCATGTACAATTCGCTAATCAGGAGTTTGAATAGGGAAGCCCCAGCCGGGCTTAGCTCTTAAGGGCCATTGATTGTCGATGTCTATGCTATGCATTACTAAGCCAAAACTAATGGTGTGAAATAACGGCCCCTTTCTACTGGCTTGTCAGTTTCCAGCCAGCATTGTTGGTTATTACTGGTTTGGCTTAGTGGAATAACATGGAAATCGGCATTTTGTGAATAGTTCATTTACCAGTTGTGCCTTCATTCTTAAATCGTTTGTTGGAAACATATGGCCTTAAGGAAGTAATGCTGGAGTCCTGTTTATGCAGAGAGATGGTAGAGGTTGGTGTTGGAAAGTGGACTCGCTCTGGCAGAAGTGGAAATGAGGAGAAGGAGTCTTACTCTGTTGACCTTCTCATCTGAGCGATTGTTTTTTTTGTCTGGGGTTGGCGCTGTAGGTAAGTCATTATTGACCATACCTTCTGCAAATAGTTTTGGCAATATTGTTAAGGCCGGCCGCCTGCCTGACACCAACCCTCCTAGGGACCAGTTATCCGCCACGGCGCAGAGAACTTAAGGTTTGAAAGTCTCTCACAGATTCCATAGTCGCCTTTTACGACACCCGCGGAAAGAGATGGGGCAACTCTATTCTATGCCAGGGCTACACGACAGCGAGTCTTACTCTGTCATTGGACGTAAAGAATAATTTGTAGGGCCTTTAGTAAACAAAACACGTAGGCCAAAACCCAGCTGTTGCTAGGTGAGTAGCGGGCGTGTGCCCCGAGGCCTTAAATTATTTCTATGTCGATAAGAGCCATGAGATCGAGGTGGAAAAGAGTCACTATCGTCAAAATATGTGAAAGAATAAATTCTCTAATGTACACCATATACCTAAACCACAACATAAATGAAAATACAACTATAATAAAACAACAATGCACAAAGTTACAAAAAGGTGAACTAGTAAACAAGTACGTTATCTGTTCTGAACACAATACCAACGAAAGCTCTCGCCACATCCCTTCAGCTTCGATTAATCTAAATATGGACAATAGACAGTTACCCTTTACTTCACCCGTTCTACACCAAAACTGACGTAATGACGTATAAATAATTCTGCAGCTAGACCTAACGCGTAGATAAAACAAGATGGGTAGGTATACCTAATTTTAGGGTTCCGTACTCAAAGGGTAAAAACGGGACCCTTACTGAGACTTCGCTGTCTGTCCATCAGTCACCAGGCTGTATCTCATGAACCGTAATAGCTAGAAGGTTGAAATTTTTACAGAAGATTTTTTCCGGTAGCCGCTACAATAACAAATTAAAACAAATATTTAAGAGGGGCATACAAATAGCAAATATGTTTATGCCATAAAACCTAATCTGTCATGACAATGCATCTACCTTTTTTTCTATTATTTTCTTATTAAAATAATAATAAAATGAAAAAAATAAAAAGGTAGATGCATAGTCATGCATGACAGATATAAGTTTTATGGCATAAACATATTAAAATTTGCTTTAATGTCTTTATCCAGGGAGGAAAATGTAAACTACGTTTGTATGGAGAAAGAGAATAGAGACTATCCTCTTAAGAATTAACGTAAGTAAGAATACTCGTAAAACTTTGCAGTATGCAATTACTAACTCTTGCATAGATAAAAATTCGGTGTGCATACCGAATTTTACCTCGCGTGGTTAGGAAAATATGCGCATGGAAAAAATAATCTACCTAAGCGGAAATAACGATTATGGTTAGATGTACTATGCTCTCCTTTAGTATTTACTATTTATTTATTTAAATTTTTATTTAATAGGAAAACAAAGAGTTATACATTACAGCTTATAAACATTTTTAATAAAGTACCCCTACTTATATCTAATCGTAATCAACCTACTGTCGAAGTCAGAAACTTTTTCTGTGACATCAACACAGCTATGCCATGATATTTTATACGTCTTGACTCTAACGTGCAATGTACATACACAATTATATGTATATGTATAAGTATGAAAGAGTTACCATCTATAATAATTAAAATCTCATGTAATAAGAGGAAAAAGTTGGGAGCACGAAAAATTGATAAGGGGTGGGTTGATAAGGGAGAGGTATTGATCGGGGCGCGCCACCCCCTGTATAAGTATAAAAAGCGTAACAAATTTTCGTCTTAAGAAAAGGAAAAGAAAAAATGTATACAGCCACCCTGTGTTTGGGGGTAGGGTGGGGGTGCCATCCTAGGGGCTAGGGGTTGCATTTTTCTCGCGGTACCTCTCTTTCTTTCTCTGTTATACGTAAGATGTTACAAAGAGAGTCTTTGTTAGATGTTTCAGTTAATTAGTTTTTTCGGGTGGTTATTTTTTCATGTTTGAAATTAATTTATACCTTTTGTTTAGACGAGACAAATGTCTAATTGTCTGAGTTAAAGTTTTTATTGTTAAATTAGACAGACGGAAACTAAATTAAATTTAAAACTGAATTAAATCTATTTTTTTTTATGGTTCATATCATTTATTTCAGATCACAATTACAATTAAATCCATATGTCCAATTGAATGAAATTTGAAAATAAACAAAATAAAAGTAATTAAAAAACCATAAAAAGAAAAGAACAAATATAAAAAATCTAATAATAAACATATGTCAAATAAGAGAACAAATTAACAAAAAAATCTAATATATAATACAACACATAAAACTATTAAATAATAAATAAATAAATTCTGTCAACAACACACAGCGCCATCTAGCCCCGTGGTAAGCTACTAAGCTTGTTTTACGGTGACTAGACAACGGATAGAATACTTATATTTATTTTTCTTTTGGAAACACAAAGTAAATTTAAAAGTAGGTAAACCTAATAAATATAAAGTAAAATTTCTATTGATTTTAAGTCCACTGCGGCCAAAAGTGGCTAATATGCTGGTTGCATTTCCCCTCCGAATTGTCAAAGAAACATTTTGCGCCAAATAGACAACGGATTTATATAGACACAGGAATCGTTCTGTGTGGTTATAATTGAAATGGCAAAAACACGTTTACACATGATTCAAATTGACGGCTGAATCTAAAACAGTCTTTATATTATTTTATAAAACATAAAATTTTATAATTTTAAACAGATTTTATATTATCGGCATGAAAATAACTTAGGAAGCCTGGATTAAATCATAGAGTTTTGCAAATGTTCTAATGGGTAACAAAATCCCCGTTTCAACGAGGTTTCAACTGATTTGTATTCATATCAACTACACTGACAGTTCAAAATAACTTTTGTTAAATTGTTCCCTTCGCTTGATGCAGACTGTTAACGGATTAGGACTAATTAGCGATAACAATACCGGCCAATGAAACTTTATTAAAATAAACTACGGTTACATATTATTGAATAATCTAATGTGGTTTGTTTATTTATGTGTATACAAAGACCGCTAAATAAGACTAGACTATGAGACTCGAAATGCTGGAGACTTTACTCCGACATATTCCAACGAGATCTGAAGTTACTGAAGCGAAACCGCGGGGCACGGCTAATAATAAATGTCTTTGTAAAATAGTAACACACAGACGCCTCAAACTTTCGAAACGTTTGTTTTGTTTCGACTCAACAAGTTGCTTTAGGCACTACTTGTAGGCTGGTTTCGATTTGTACGTTGCTTCTTTAGGAATTAGGTCCATTTTGGTATGGCAAAGGGTCTTGTTGAGGTAGGCCAGAAAATATTGAGATTATTAGGTTACTCTTCCTCGTGGGGGTAAATGCCGGTCACGGTTATTTCGGTAGATAAAAATGAATCTATAAGCTCTTCCATTGCATGTTCCGATAAGTTAAATATTTACAATTAAAAGTAAGAAAAATGTTAAAACGCTTTGTCTCATTTTGTGAATGAAATATTATGAAAACTGTGATTCTGTCTATATTATCCTAGACCTTGAGGCGGGAGTCGAACCCGTATAATCCTCCGTAGGCGGGTATTCGCCCGACACAAAGAGGTCGTCTCACTGAGCTTAAACAGAACAATTCTGAGCAAAACCTAAAACATTTTAAATTTAAACACCGCAAAAAGAGCTAAGAAATACAAAGAAACAAATCCACACGATAAATCCTCAGTAGAGGAAGCATCCAATATTCAAGTTAAAATATTCACTAAAACCACAAAATTCAATTTGTTCAACTACCTACGTTTTCTTGTAGAAATACGAAATGAGAACTGGCCACGGAAAAAAACAGGGGTGTTTTGTTGAGGAATTAAAGTGGGGGGTGGATAGGGTTGAGGGGGGAGACGCGGGATGATTAATTATTAGTTTGTGTGTGTTGCGAAGATAGGTGCTCTTGTAGGTAGCTATTGCTTCATTTGAGATCGGTCTTAGTGTAGAGGAGAGATTTGTACCTGACTCTGTTAGGGTTTGCAATAGAATTCCTATTACTATTTTAATCTTTGCATAAAAATAGAAAATAAAAAAAGCCGATAGTAAAACGACTACGTTAATTAAAATAAAACTGAAAACATGATTTTCCGATTTGATCTAACAAAATTATTTTACAAATCTCAAATACCAGTCTGTCTAGTGTCTACCTACACTGATGCACGGACACTACGGACAGGTAGGCAGAGCGCTCGTATTGGAAATACTAGTACATTTTGCGGAATTGTGTTTTAGAATATCCAGTTTAATTTAATTTTCCGAACGATTTATTCGTTTAGTATTCAGTGTTTTTATAAACGAGTGTATTATTTTATTTTATAACGTAGAGGATTAAACGTTTCATCTACCTCTATTAAAAAACTTAACAAATTGGCTGAAGAAAAACTACAAAAAATACGCTTCAGTATACGCTGGCATTGTCACATAAAAATCTAGGTTGAAAAAGGGGAAGAACGACAAAAACGAGTTTCATTTCCCACCGCTCCGTAGACAAACCTTAATTGTCCCAGAGAAAACAAACCCTTCAAAATCCTAACAAAAAGTTGCATAAAGCCATGAAATGAGCCATCAGTTTTATAACAATGGTTGAAAAACAGAAGGCCAAATTGGTCATAATGAGTGCCTTCTTAGAGTTTCCCCCGCTTCTCCGAGGGATCGAAAATTCCAGATTATTATGGTCGGCCGATGTTTCGACGACAGACTGTGACACTCGAAAACTAAAAAACCTTTTTGATCGAAAGTAAAAAAAATAAGTACTGGATTTAGAGGACCAATCCCGTTCATCAATCCGAAGATCCTCGGACCATCTCGGAGCTTCCACCTTCATTTAAAAAAAGAATTATCATAATCGGTTAGGCCGTCATCGAGTGCCGTTGAACTTCTCTAAAAAAAAATACGCGACGAATTAAGAACCTCCTCCGTTTATTTGGAAGTCGGTTAAAAATACCTTGATAGAAGTAAAAATTGAAACAGTTGGCCTAACTTCCGGGAGGCATTCTCATACCGCCAGAAACCTATCATTAACTAAAGACAAATTAGCAATTCATTTACGAGTTCATTTTTTGGGAAAATTGATTTAACTATTTTTTGGGGATTCTGCTTTTCTGACTTTGTACTGTTTGCTTGATAGTATTCAAAAGCTCGACTTCTCTGTTGAATCTGCCTGGGTATAAATAAGACCGGGAAACTGCAATAATCTACTAATCCTATGACTATCGGCAGACTTCACGTTTGCGATCTGCGTACCTTCTAAGGGGGGTTTTGCTTCCTTCCCCTTTGGGTCAAGCGGGGAAATAAAATTTTAAATTGAAGCCGTGAAAAAGACAAAAATGTGGAGAGCGAGATAGCTTAAGGAACGTGCATACTGGTTTCTGTATAGACTCGATCTACGCTCGGCTACGCTACGAGTGTACGATAATATACGCTAGTTACGCTACATCTTCGCTACCATAATTCACCGTGGTAAATTTGGGATCGGGTTCCGTACAATACAGTAGTAGCAGTCTATTTCTATATCGATCCCGAACCCTGCTGCAACAGAATAACTGCGTTGTCATGGTATTCTAACAATATATTACACTAGCTACGCCCCGCGGTTTCACCCGCGTAAGTCCCGACCCCGCGGGAATATCGGTATAAAAAGTAGCCAAAGTGTTATTCTAGGTCTCCAGTCTCCAGTCCATATACCAAGTTTCATCGCTATTAGTTCAGTAGTTTTTGCGTGAAGGAGTAACAAAGTCACATACAGACTTTCGCGTTTATAATATTAGTAGGATGTAGTAAACAGAAATTCATATTAATTGCCAATAAAATGTCGAATGTAAATGTTACGTGTCGCAGGGATATCGCGAAAACACAGATACCTAATTAGTCAAATAACATTTTTAGTTTTTTTTTATATTGTTTTGAGTATTTTTTACAAAATAAGTTTCAATGAAATGGAGCCACGATTTATTTTGCTCAATAGTGTTATTTATTGGTAGAATTAAACTGTAAAATTAAACTACATTACGTGTTTGTACAGTTTTGTCTATTTTTACTACAATATGGCTATTGTTCAAAAATAGACAGTAAGTGTTTTGGGGGACTAAATAAGCACTAAACATATAAGACTACAAAAGAGGATATAGGTAGAGGTTTTTTCCATTAATTTATTATAATAGAATGTGGGCATAAAGAAATATATTTTTTTGTTATTTTATTCTTCTTAAAGTTTTTTTTTTTTTTTTTCAAAAAAGCAGTATTTCCTAATTGTGGTAAACACTAAGAAATAATGTTTAAATATTATTTGCATTAAGTAAACATTTTTTAATATAGGTACCTAATAATAATATTGTACAAGGGTCATTATAAAATATAGAAGTACGACTCACAAACGCAAAATTGAAGAAAGATGGAAATTATTCTTAGATTTTTGCGTTGTCTATTTTTGGTCTACGTTAATTATTTTTCTCGATTTATAAGTTAGTATTCCGCCGTAGTTCTATTTTTTTTGTGTTTGATGTCTTTGAAATGTTGTTTTAAGAATTATACAAAAACATTTTAAAAACGTACCTATAGATACCTATTACCTAAAACAAAAAAAAAGTATAATATGTAGTATATCCGTTGTCTAGTACCCATAGTACAAGCCTAGTGCTTAGTTTGGGACTAGATTGTGTGTAACGTCGTGCAATATATATATATATATATATATTTTTTTTTAAACAAATAATTATAATTATGAGTATTAAAAATATAACAATGCAAATTGGTATACATAATATTCTTTTGAAGAAATAAATAGGCTACTTTTTATCTCGATAATTTCTACAGGATCTAAATACTATAATATGTATTATGATACTTTATAATATACTGTAGATATAAATCAGCCCATAGATTATAAAATATTCGCTAGAAAGCTTTCATATTCAAAAACACGCCAACTGATAACGTAATCAACACCCTCTCGAATTCTTACCCCCCTAGGTGGTGGGAGGGTGAGAACCGTGCTTGTGTGAAAGAATGCTGGGAATCAATACACTGGCTCACATTAAATTGGCTGGGGTACCACCCCCTATTTCACCCCTTTTCAGTTTTTTGGTGATTTTCTCTTGAGAATTTTAGTTATACTGCAGTTATTAGATATTTTATCTACTTATATTTTATATTTAAGATCTGTTTATAACATTTTAAATGTTGGTTTTAGACCGATCGATGGCGGGACCGAGTGGAACAAATACGTTAGGAATATGTTATTATTAATTATTATAGGTGGGTTGTAGAATTCTCTTTATTAAATAATATGCTGAATTACTAAATAAACTAATGTGTACTTGTTAACTTATCTAAAAAATCTTTCTAAATTATGTTTTCCCAGTACCAACAAAATACTTCCGGCTTTGAATTGACAATTTCTAATTACGTTTAGAAAAATAATGAAATGTTCGTTTTTAATAAAATTCATAATGGTTTATAGAAACGAACCCTTTCCAATCAACCCTTGTGCAAAAAATATTCTACAAGTTTTTTTATTGTGTTCACGAGGAAATACCAATTAAAATCCAATTACGTTTTGATTACAGAATAAGATTAATACCTACGAGTGAGATTATAGGTAATATCAATAAAAAATAATGTCAATTTGTCTATGGCAAACGCCAACGCAATATCGTATTTGTGCACGCAACAAGTATCCAAACCTTTGTTTCACGCATATAAAAAAGCTTGATAAAATGGCGCCAGCAGTGCACTGGGATCACACTGACTACCTAATCTTTATATATAAAAATCAATCCCTATTTCCCTTGGTCACGGCATCACACTTAAACTTTTACACATATTTCGATAATTCTTTTTTGTTGTGAGCGCTATTGTCAGGAGAAGGTTCTTATGAAAGAAAAAATGCTAAACCGATTTTGATGAATTTTATTTTTTTATACTAAACGACAGGACAACGTCTGTCGGGTCAGCTAGTATAAAATAATTTAGGTTCGCTGATTACAAGTAATTTCCTTTATACAAATACTTACCTGTCAACCTTTTTTAATTATTTCTAGTCCCAAATTTATATACCTATACTATAGGTATCCAATACGGTTCTAATTATGGAATTTATATATACAATTATTACTTAGATTATTAAGTAACAACTGTGTAATAGTTTACTTTATATTAATATTTTTTAATATAAGGTAAACTATTAAAAGTAAACATAATAAATATAAAGCTAAATTTATATTGACTAAGTCCATTAAGGCCAATTATGCTAGCTGCATTTCCCTCTGAATGGCCAAAGAAACATTTTGCGCCAAATAGATACCGGAGCGATGGCCCCGTTGTCATTCTATTATATTATAGTCACCCAAAATCTGAAACTTTTATAACAGATTCTGTTAAATCACCCAGACGGTTCCACCCACACCGTATTCGGCCCAACTCAAGACTTAATACCACAAATAATTAGGTTTTCACTGGAAAACCTTAAGCACCGAAACCTGCGTTACCACAGAGGCCACACAACAGCCCACAGCCCACAGCTCACAAAGATGTACACTTATCCGTAACGTGTAACTTAATCAAGTTATATCAAAACGTAGCAAACAATAGTCCAACAGAGCAGAATAAAACAATAGTAGGTAGTAATAAACTGCCGTCAAACCGGCACAGAACTTAAGCCGAGCTTACACGTAGCACCAATAAACCGGGGCTAGCCGAAACTGGGCAACAGGTCGGATAAACAAACATACGGATTGCATTGTTCCCTTTGTTATGGTACTGAAGAAATGACTTTGTACTACGTGTATTAATAGAACGCACAACTAAAATAGATGTAAGTACGTCAAAATAGGATCTAAAATGGAAATTCAAATCAACAACTTCTACCGACCATGGCGTGTGAATATTAAATAAACTTTACTACACACTAGGTACTACACTATTTGAATTTACTACGAGTATTATCGAGTTAAAATAAGTTAACTAAAAGGTACCCTAATTAAATATATTGTAGTATCGAAATTATAACTAACAAGGAATTAGGATCTAAATATCGGACCATATCTCGAAAAGAAATGTTAAATCATTTTTTATCCTTTAGGATATAAATAAAAATAATCTAAGTGACATTATCAAAGTGTGTCTGTTTATGAAACAGAACAATGTTCAGGCGAGTCAACTTCCCGCCTATTGAATTTTCGCAAGCAAAGCAAAGTTTTCAGGAAATGTCGGGGTTACGGTACCTACCCCCTTTATATTTTAGTGTAACTTTGACGAAAACGTTCAGCCATTCGATGCTATACAATTAAACTTTACCACGGAATATCTAAAGCTATCGGAAGGTAAAAGAGCTAAAGCTGAGCTGTTGTTTTTATTCTCTTCTTGCTTTATTTAGATCATGATAGCCTTATCATGATCGACATTAAGCTAAAAGAAAGCTGTTGTCATCTTCCCATGTTGTTTGATGTTTGCAAATGCAAGAAAAATTAAAAAGCTAAATGTAATCTAGGAAAGCATTAAGTTCTGTAAATACAATTGTTTTATCTAAAGTACCTTTGCGGTTTTATACTCGTAAATATTATTACAGCTAATTCTAAAAAATAAGTGTATTCCTTCCTAGATTTTTTAATATTAATTTAATAAATAACAATAAATGCAATATACTGGTCACCGTCGAAAACCGTTGGAAACTAATTAAAAACATCAATTCCGCGCCACGCTACGGGGTATATTTCAAACACACACTCGTACACATACCACCCCCGTGCACACACACGTACATGTGGATGAACGCACACAACTGTTAAAAATAAGTCTCGACTCGGCCCATAATTATCCGCGTAAGAGAATGGTCTCGCTCAACACGCTATAAGAAGAAAACGCCGTAAGTTACAATGGATATCGCCTAAATTGACTATGAATTGACATTTAAATTTCAATTAAAAACCTGTTTATTATTGGTTTATAAAAAAGAATTTAATATTTATTACTTGAATAAAACGATAAAATTAATGAAATGGCAAATACGAGTAGCCTATTATAAGAGCCAAAATGAATCATAGCATAATTTTAGGGTATCGTAGCGTAGTTAGCAAGAAAAATAGCTTAGCATGACCGTCTGTCTGTCCGCCCAGAGACGCTTAGCACTAAGAAGTTATAAGTTTGCATTAGTATACATATTGATGACGCCGACAAAATAATAAATTAAAAAAGACTAAAAAATAAGGTCCTCTACTGCCTCCCTAGCATGTTAAACCGGGAATGTTATTTTTTCGTCTACCCCACCGTATGGGATATCCTTTGATAGCTTTTTTAAAATCATTGTGGATTGTCAACAACCATTTCACAATACAATAGAAATATTGATCTTCGAAGTGCCAGTTAGAGTTAGACTTATGTGGCCCTGTTCAACATATTTAGCAGTCAAATGGCTGGGTGACATGGATACGTGACGTGATATATGTATTCACGATATAATAACATAATAGTATAATTAAGTTTAAAGAAAAAATATTCCAGCAATATAATAAATAATATGCTTATTAAATTTATGAGTTTTAGAAATAAAAAAAAAAGTATAACTTCGAAGAAAATGTCACTGAAAATGATTATTTAGTCGTTAGTTGTAACTAATTTTTCCAAATTGCAATCCGTATAACTTTATCCAAACTACGAAACCCTATGCTGCGCGTGCTCCACAAGGCACGCACTTGCTTAATTTTAATTTAATTTCGTACTCATTTTATATTTAGTTTAAACAGAGGTATCCGGTTTTAATAATGAACAGTTGGCCAGTTATAGAAGTTATCCGCGGGGAGAAGGGGATAGCCGTGTGTCTTAAGACGGAACGGGACGGCATACTGAAACCCCGAGTTATCGTAAATTGATCTGGGCCGGGGAGGCGCGCCGGCGGCGGGCGGCGGCTACGGCGACGCGGTTCCAAATTTGACAGCAATGGAAATTGGCGGGAAACATTATTGGTTGCATCGACACAGAATATAAAAAATATACGATTTCAAAAATAGAACGATACGCGTAAAAGTACTCGTATCACGTGTTTGATAAGTAGTATACTGAAGTTACAATGACGCCTGGAATTGGTAACCCACGGCGCGCGTAAACCAAGCAACTGGGTCACGTAGGTCAGGGATGTCAAATGGTGTTTTTGCAACGTTATTAGAATTTTCATTATATCTCAAGAGTGCTCCATGTGAAATTATTTTGTAAACTGGTATGGATCGGTTCGGGCGCCGCTTTATTTCTTAGAACCCGCATGTACGCGACTTTATAAAATCTCGCACACACCAACATCTTAATAACAGAATCCGAACGCTTCGAGCGATAAAATAAGAATATCATAACTGGCCAGCGGGTGGGGGTGGATTTCGGAAGAACGTTCGCACCCCCCAAGTTTTTAAAATAAGAAAATTTCGGTGGAGCGTGATATTTTAAAAATAAGAACCTCTTTCGTGGCATATTCCGTGGAGAGAGATTTTAAAATAAGAATAGTTTCGCGATACCTCCCCCCTCCCGTTCGTCTGGAGTTTGAAATAAGAATTCGGGGGCCAGATTCGGGTGGGTCGGGCATATTCGGTGGGTGTCGGGGGTTCCTTGATGAGACGCGAGCTTTTTCCTAGAATTTCGTTAGCTCCTTTGGCGGAGGGCAACGACCGTGTCGGCAGTCGATACTTGTTCGATTAATTTTATAGTAATTGGATAGACTATAGGTTTTAAGGGGATATTTTAAGATGCACCGAGATATCGTCTACGATATGGCAGCGATGCAGGAAATGGGAGGTAATGGAATTGAAGTTTGAGAGATGCTTTTAGAAAGGACGTTACTGAAATCAAATTTGTTTGGAATCACTTTTCAAAACTTGATGCTTAACATGAGTTGCTTTGGTTCAACCTATAACATGAGTTATAGGTTTAATCAGGCGCTAATCGACGTGTAACTGTTTAAAGATTGTTACATTTATTTTTAGCCAATCTTGGCTAAACCTGGCCCAGGACCGGACTGTTTGGAAGGATGTTAGAGAGACCTTTACCCAGCAGTGGGACAATGAGAGATCGATTTTTTTAATGATTTTTTTCAGTTTTTTTAAGACAATTACAGATACATATAAAAAAATCAGAATGATCGTAAACCAAAAATAGTTTCAGTAACAAGTGGGTTAATATAGGAATATAGGTAATACATTTATTTGGCGAGCTTTAAATATCTACAAGGACGTTTTTAGGGTTCCGTAGCCAAATGGCAAAAAAAGGAACCCTTATAGATTCGTCATGTCTGTCTGTCCGTCTGTCTGTCTGTCCGTCCGTCCGTATCTCACAGCCGTTTTTTTTCCGAAACTATAAGTGGTATACTGTTGAAACTTGGTAAGTAGATGTAATTTGTGAACCGCATTAAGATTTTTACACAAAAATAGAAAAAAATTATAAAATTTTGGGGTTCCTCATACTTAAAACTGAAGAAACTCAAAAAATATTTTTTTCATCAAACCTATATAAATGTGACGGATATAATACTTATATTTATTTTTCTTTTGTAAATACATACGTAATAGAATGATAAACCTAAAAAAAGTATATGATGTACATTACTATGCAAACTTCCAACGAAAATTGGTTTGAACGAGATCTAGTAACTAGTTATTTTTTAAAACGTCATAAATCGTAAACCGCAATTTACCTTTCAAAACAAAATCTGTTGTAAAGATAATGTTACGGAATCCTTCATGCGGGAGTCCGACTCGCACTTGGCCGGTTTTTTCCTTTGTTAAACTTTTTACTATAATTTGTTTTTAATTTCAGATTACGATTTGACGTTTTGGTTCTTTGTATTTTTCATTCTTTTCTTCAGGAAGATGTTTCAAATAATAGTTTACAATTAAAAAACGAAGTGTAAGTGTAGACTTTAGGCAAGTACCTACCTAGTACTTATACTGCTTCGAAGTATGGTTAGTTAATTTTATTTGGTAAGGACCCGTTTTTTACAGGTACTTAATTGAGTTCAATTTTATAAATAAACTAGCTGACCCGGCAAACGTTGTTTTGCCTTATAAATTATAGATAGTAGCCGATTCTCAGACCTACTGAATACGCATTAAAAATTTGGTAAAAATCTGTCGCGCCGTTTCGGAGGAGGACGGTAACTAACATTGTGACATGGAAATGTTATATATTAGAAGATAGACTAGGTTAGTCGTTCGGTAGCTTATAATTTGTTGTAGGACAAGAAGAACACTATTATTTGAAATTCACAATGAAAACTGTATTGAGTTATTAGATTGTGTATGGCTTATTGTGAAATCTATTAATACTAATATTACAAAGAGGTAAGATCACTGTTGGTAATGTTCATGTCTTTGACGACCTCGGTGGCGCGTCGTGCGAAAGCGCGACTGTAATGCAGGAGGTTGCGGGTTCGATTCCCGCCGGGTGCAAGTATTTATGCTTAAAAAATAAATATTTGTGTCTGGTCTGGGTGTCCCTCTATGTATAATATGTATGTATTACAAAACAAAAATAAATATAAGTATTATATCCGTTGTCTAGTCACCGTAACACAAGCTTAGTCGCTTACCACGGGGCTAGATGGCGCTGTGTGTTGTTCGGAGAAATTATTATAATTACTTTATTAACATATTTTCCGAGTAATCTCTGAAACCAATACAAAGCTACAGGAGCTACCTTTGATCTCGTAATTCCCAGGTAATCGGGACTTATGCGAGTGAAACTACGGGACTCTGATAGTCTGATTAAATCGAAAATCGTGCTAATTACGCTATTTATAAGTGTAACCCAAGAACCGCTGAACCGATTTGGCTGAAAATTACGGTGGTAGATTAGAACCAAGAGACGGTCATAGAATACTTTCCATGGTATTATTAGGGGGCGTCCATAAATTACGTGAGATGTTTAAGGGGGGGAGGGGGTCGAGTCAAATCTCATCTAATCTTACGTTGGTGAGAGGGAGGGTCATATCACGCAATTTTTTTTCTGATTGAAACAAAAAAAATTATACTATTCTGGTCCATTTAATCCAGATTGTACACTGAAAATAAATTCTGCTACCGGAGCTGTATTTTACTGCTCCAGTAACTGAACAAACTCTGAAGCATAGTTTTTTTTTTACAATAACAATCCAACGCGTTTACGTAAGAAACCCACATTTTGAAAAATCTCACGTGAGATTGGAGGATGGGGGAGGGGGTTGAATAAAATCTCACGACATCTCACCAGGGGGGAGGGAGGTACAGAAAATTTCAAAAAACACCTCACGTAATTTATGGACGCCCCCTTATCAAATGAGTTTTAAGTGCTAGTCTTGGTTTAAACCATGATTTACTATGCTTAAATCATACCTAATTTAAACCAGGTCTAGCCTTAAAACTCATTTTATAATAGCAAGTTTTATATTTGCCTTTCAGGCGGAATAAAGTTCGCCGGGTCAGCTAGTTGAAAATAATTACTAATGTCGGTGATAAGTTTGGTTAACGCAAAAACAATGATTATAAACGGTAGCCCTAGAATACGAACGTCAGAACGAGCAAGTTCGTTAACATCATGATATGAATTTGTATCTTGGTGGCTGTCGGCATTATAAGATGCTCTCAGAGCCGGCAGACAAAGCAAAACTTGAACTTTATCAAAGTTATCTTCAAACCTGACGGACGGACTCTGTCTGGACAATGATTTTTGTAAATATTAAATATCTATTGCACTTAAGACGCTACTTAGGTATACATTAGACGTGTTTTAAGGTGGTTGGTGTAAACAGCATTATGTTTTGTTTAAATCTACATCTTTACTGCAATAAAATGGTGGAGTGGGACTTTAATAGATTTTCGTTTAATAATAATTTTAATAATTTGATGACGGTCTCTGTTGTGGCGCGTCGAGCTAAGGCAATTAAGAAGGTTGAGCGTTCAATTTCCACCAGGTGAAAGTATTTATCCTAAAAAAAATGTTTGTTTCTGGTCTGAAAAAGTATTATATGTAATACCTATATCCGTTGTCTACAGTACCCATAGTACAAAGCCAATGCTAAGTTTAGGGCTAGATTGCAACGTAGTTCATTATTTATTTATTACTTATTATGTCAACCTAACCTAACACTGTAAATAAAATGATAATGTCTGTCTGCAGGGTCGTGCTTGTGCAATGGCGGAGTGCTCGTTTGCTCGTTGCCAGCAAGAACGACGAGCGATACGCAAGGAGCTGCAGCGGTGGACAAAGAACATGGTCTATATCCTGGGTAAGATCAAGTTGTACCCCGGACCTAATCTCCCTGCTAGGTGCACCAATATTACTTTGATTGGTAATGTGCTGGTTTATATTTCCCTATACCTACCAGCAGTGATATTTGGTCAAGGGTATATTTTAACAGTGTTGCTCCTAGTAGTAATATTGAAGACGAATGAAGAGGGTGTTCAGTAGTCTTATAATAAAGGTACCTATTTCTATTATAATGAAGAGAAGAAGAGTGTGAAGCGTTGAGTAGTTAATATTAATGGATAGGAAAAGATTTTTATATCTTTACGTTATCATTTTTTACTAAAAACAAATAAAATTAGACATTCAAATAAAACCAAAAAACAGTTAAAACTAAAACAAAAATAAATATTCAAGCACATTAAATAAAATCATAAAATAAAACAGAACTAAAGATGATTTTACAATTTGGTTGTCAACCTAAAAAGTGCTGATTTTGCGAATTGTACATTTTGCGGTGCTCATTGTGCGAAGCGCTCTATTTGCGAAGTGCTCATTGTGCGAATTCCATTTTCTAACACACCTACCGTGAAATGTACATTTTGCGAGCGGTGCACATTTTGCGAAGTCTCCCCGCTAGAATAATTCTATCAAATACGTTAAAATATAAACGAATATCGTTTTCAGATCAAATACATACACAAATTCACAATAAAAACTCACTTCAAAAGCTTAACAGTAAAAAAATGTACTTCAGTTATTTTGTTTCAAAACTATGCTGCATTCGTATGGATAAAATAAATCGATCATATTTCAAATATCTGTGAGTTCCGAACAAAAAATAAACTAATTTCATTAAAAAGCTGAAGTATTCGCCGTCTAACTTCCTTCCCGCCGTTCTTACCTCATTTCAACCGGAAAAGCTTTGAACATTTCCGGAAATTCGTTTGCGTGTGTTTGTTTGCCTGCTGCTCAAGGTCTGTTCTGAGAGCTGAAACCATATTGCATCCTTAGCTGAAAACAAAAATAGTAGATACGGTATATTCTAACATTGCGTATTCGAAAAATGAGCTAGGAACACCTACATGCATTTTTAAATTTACAAACATTTGTCTTTAAGAATGATTCAGGCATTTATAAAATGAGCAACGAGGCATTCTGACGGATTTCAAAAAGACAATCGCAGTGTGACAGCACGTGCTCACGCGGTTCGACATACAACTGAGGCTAGTGCGTCAGCTAGACGCAGTTTTATCGTCTCATTTTCCGAGACTAGGTAACGTATCTGCTGTTTTTTGTTTTCATCTAAAATTGCATCCTCTTTTAGGGATGCGTAGGAAAATAAAACGTTTCATAAATGAGCCGTTATTGCCGGCTTTCATAGACTTACTAGTTTCGTTGTGGAAATTTGGACTCTATTACGGATGTGAATGGTGTAGTTTAGCTTGTCGCGTCAGAGTTCGTCTTTTTACATACGTTAACATTTCGGTGCACCAACTTTTGCGTTAGTAAACTCAGTTGTGACCGTGTGATATTGTTATTTGAGTTTATTCAGAGAGTTTATTTGTGTTTCAAATTAAATGAAATGTCGAGGACATACATAGACAGGTACGTCGGTAATGTTATTTTAAAGTTATTTTGTTTAAATTCTAATTGAAGATGTTGTCCAAATAATTTCTTGTTAATGCACTACACTTGAAATTAAAGACATTTTTCGGTTTGAATCACGTGGTGTTTATTACTTTTAGCATTGTCGTAACAATGCTAAAAGTAATTTCAATACAACATCGCGAAAACAGAAGAAAAATCTGCACAAAACTTACTTAAATAAATAAATAAATTCTCTGAAAAACAGCGCCATCTAGCCCCGTGGTAAGCGACTAAGCTTGTGTTACGGTGACTAGACAACGGATATAATACTTATATTTATTTTTCGTTTGTAAATACATAAGTACATATTACATAAAAGGACACCCAGACCAGACACAAATATTTATTTATTAAGTATAAATACTTCCACCCGGCGGGAATCGAACCCGCAACCTTCTGCATTGCAGTCGTGCTTTCAAACGGCGCGCCACAGTGGTCGTCACTTACTATACTTTTATTTCGAGAAAATACTTCAAAAGACATGAATCTGTAAACAGAACTGAAATCTGTAACTTTTGCTTTATATTTTCGTATCTAAAAAATAACTTAATCAAGTTTTGGTCGTGAAGCCTTGTAGTTGGCTTTCCGTTTTTTCCCTGTTTTTATGTTTTCGTTTATAGCTGTTAGGTTTCCAAATAAATAAAGTTAAGTTATTCTATTTCTTTATTAGGCTAAAAAAAGTTATCTATATTATTTTAGTTACTGAAAATAGCCAAAATGTTTTTCTATACTATTCTATTCTATTTCTATACTAAATACTATTAGAGATTAACATTATTTTCGTAAATCAGTCGGATTATTTTCGTATCTAAAAATACTTGATAAAGTCTTGGCCGTGAAACCTTGTAATTGGCTTTCCGTTTTTCTCTCTTTTTTAGCTATTAGGTTTCCAAATAAATAAAGTTAAGTTATTCCAGTTCTTTATTAGACTAAAAAAGTTATATCTAGGTTTTATATTAAAATAGCCTTGAGCTACATACAAAATAAAAAGAAAAAATTCTATTATTTTAGTTAGGTATTGAAAATAGTCAAAATGTTTTTTTTTAATTATTATTAGAAATATGCGGTATAGACACATAATTATTATACCATAGTTATCTTAAAAGAGTTTTTTTTTTAATGGCATAAATACAGAAAACAGAAGGAAAATCTATGGCATAAATAGTTTTTCTGGAAATAGCAACCGTCCAAAATTCCGGATTCTAACTCCTATCAATTTCATTAAGTTTGTCCGTAACTGATAGCAATTCGGCGCGGCAAGATAACGCTGCGACAACCTACCTACATCTAGACTTAGAGCATAGACGTCGGCCTGCACGGCCGTTCCACAGTGGTCAATATTTTAATGCGATCCGGAATTACCGGAATTCAATTTAAAAAAAATGTCTCGGGCAGTGTTTAGACTTAAACCGTTATTTACACAAAACTATTTTTCGATGAATGATATTTTTGTTGATAGATTTTTTTTTTATTATTTGTTACAATAAACGGTAGGTTTTGTCTCGTAATTAACGTTTTGTACCTACCTAAAGACTTCTCATGAATATTTTAATTACAACACTGTTAAATATTTTAACTAAACCGATTTCGGAGTACTTAGGTGAAGTTTTTAGTGAAATTCAATTATAATTAAATATTTTTTGGCATATATTTTATTTGTCATTTAGTCGAGTTTAGATAAAATGACGGATTCGAATTCAAGAAATACCGAATTTAATGACCAATTCCGTTCCGATAACGTAATTCCGTTATCATAGGAGACGGTTTGTGGCCACTGTGGCGCGGTGCAGCAGTCTCGCCAGTACGCATGCGCCCACTGCCGCTTTGCCAAACAACCTGTTGCAACTTGGACGGCGTGCACTCATGCAACCTTCTCTCCGTTATCACTCCCGTTAATAATAACAAATCACGGAACTATTTTCCGGATTTCTAAAAAAAAAATCCGGTAAATTTAAAAATCGTTTTCTAAATTCGAATTAAAAATTCCGCGATTAAAAAGTGTACGGACACAGTTAACTTTCGGCCACGTCTTGAGTTAGTCTCTAGCTAGGCCTTGTGAAAGTCAGTGTAAAGACAATAAAAATATAGGTGCTTGTAGCGATCTTAGTTTGAATAATAATTTTTCACGATATCCCATTACTGATTAAATTAATTCGAATTTAAGTGATTTGTTAGAAAAAGTTTCGGAGAAAGTTTCGCCGTTGAACTGTACAGACTTTTAAAGTTGTCTGAGTGACGTGGAGACTGTATTTTCGGCTGTGGAACGTTGGTATTTGCCACCGTGGAGCCGAAACTGAGCAACAAGTGCGAAGATGCGTTCTACGGTACGGTGCTAGTAGAGTTTGCATGCCCGCTTTTACGGATTATGTCGCTACGTGCCTGCCAGACTCGCGATTTCGGGATTTGTATGTTTGTTCGCAATTTTGCAATCTAGAATTAAATTGAATGCTATTTATTTAGACAACTAGACTTACAACAGTCCACTCTGATTGCAAAGCGAAATTACGATTGGACGGTAAATTATAAAAAATATTTGGATTTTTTTCTTTTTCTCTAACTCGGTTTGATTGTAATTCTGTGACATTGTTTTGCCGAAACTGTTAATTCCGTTATGTTTTTGGGTGTGGCGCATGGCATTTGAAACTTCTTTTGTTTTAAAGGGTTGATCTTTTCGCCATCTTAGATGGTTAACCAAAAACTGTCATGGCGTCTTTAAGACAAAGGGTTTTTGTCCTATATTTGAAGATAAAATATTTTTGGTTGTTATTTTTTGTATTGTACTTTTTGGGCTTTAAGCAACGCTTTATTTGTTTGTGAACTTAGTTGTTTGTTACATATTATTAAATGTATCTAGCTTTAGCTAGCTGTTTTTTTTAATTCGTAGCCTTTTACAGTCCACTACCAACCAATAAATTAGTTAGAAGAAAAATATAATTTTCTCATGTTTTTTTAGTTCCCATAATTACCTAAATACTTAGATTTTATTTGAATGACATTTATCTATTATCAGAAAGTCAGTAGGTTGATTTAAAAATGAAAGTTCACCTAGTTTCGCAATAAAATCAAGGTCGACAAAAATGAGTAGGTTAAGTTGTGAAAATGAAGGAATTTCCTGCGTGGGCTTGTCTAGCCATTTCCCGATAAATCGCGAATTTCCTTTGAAATGAAATACTGCCCTTGAAGATAAGATAAACAAGTCAAAGAAAACAATTTTCTATCTTATATTTTAAATTGTAGCCGGCTTTTCAATTTCCGCGAATGTTTCACCATAAAATTATTTATTGATGAATGTGTTAGTCCAAATTACAATTGTTAAAGGCTTGTTTTCCGCTTATAGGCCTCCTGAAATTGAGTCCTTTTTGCGTGTGGGTTATTTTTGCCAGTGGGAGAAGCAGCCCAGCTCTTCCATAAAATAAGTCCCAATTTTATTATGAAAGCAACCTAAATGGAAACCTAAATGGGCAGGTTATGTGAGCCGTGTGCATCCCGATCGATGGGATAACGCGCGTTGGGCGTCGGAAGACGGAAATCGAGGGAGACCCCGTTAACGATGGCGTAATGATCGCGATTCATTTATAAAACGGACTTTAAGAGCCCTATAGCCGCTAAACTCAAAACCCATGTCGGGTTCATCGAAAATTGTTGATTTTTTCATGACGGAATGTTGTTGAACTTTTTTTTGTTATGGATTATAATCGACATTGTTTCCGACATTTTAGTGCAGTTTCCAGACAAATATGTCGAACCGTATTGAATGAAGCCTTTCGACATTTTAACGAAAACAGACATTTTTTGTCTAAAATTTGCACCAATAGAAGGTTTTTGTCTTAAAACCACACTAAAATGTAGGAAACAATGTCACATACAATCCATACACAAAAAAAAGTTCTACGACATTCCGTCATGAAATAATCAACAATTTTCGACGAACCCGACAGGGATTTTGAGTTTAGCGGCTATAGGGTTCTTAAAAAAATGTCAGGGAGGCCCTTGCACAGTACCTACTGGGGCAACGTAGGCCTAGCTTGCTTAGCTTGATTTGGGGATTAGACGGCCCTTCTTGCAATGTCCTGTAAAATTTATCTAACTAGCTGTAATACAACTTCCAATAACATATTTGAACTTATCATTATTTGGTCAAATTTGTTACAAAACGTTTTACCTACATATCCTAGCTGCGGCCTGTACCTACTCAATATACTAAAGCTCAACTTTTAATTATGTCGTTCTCAAGGGATCGATACTAGAGGCTAGTATAAAACGGTCTCAAGGTATACCTACTATGAGTATGTATTCGTGTATCTTTAAATGTCTATAATAAATATCTATCTTAAATCATAAATCATTTATTCACTTTAAATAGAGTAGTACATATTGGATGATAGAAATTATGAAAGACCTTTGCTATTTAACCTCATTTTGAGGTATGTGAAATTGGTAGTCTTATTTATTACAGTAGTCAAGATAATTCAAATCAAACGTTTAGGTGCACAGTGTCCAAATTGCATAATGTCATTCGGGTGCAAAATGTCATGGTCGTGGAATGTCATGGTTGCAGAATGTCATGGTCTCAATAATGTCCAAAAAACACTTAGTAAAATTTTGTATTAAAAATAAAAACTTTAAAATTTAAATGCATTTATTGATTTTTTATTTATTTATTGCATTTATTTATTTTTTCTAATAATATGACAGGTTTCCGCAAGTATAGATCGTGTTTTGATAATCTAACACAACTGATATCGTTGATAAAGCGATAGACAGGTGCCAAATGTACAAAAACCATTTCCCAATTTTATTTTAATTTTACATATAACGAACGATATTTCAAGCCGAAACATTATAATAAACCAGAGAATAAATTGTGGAGTACATACTGCGACTACAACCATATATAGAATGGATATATCGTCATTTCTTTATCAATTTATCCAAGGACAAGAAGAACAATGACACATAAATGTCAAAACATAAAAATCAAGAAAGATTCAACAATATATTTTCAGCAAACACCTTTTCATGTCCATCTCCGACCCCTAGCTCGTCATCATATATTCATATATATGATATAGGAGATATATTCAGGACGCCCCCGGACTCCAGCGACGACGACGACGACCACTACGTGGCGCAGCTTCAGACACCGCCTGGGAGTTATGCGGAGCCTGAGAGGCTCTCTGTTTCTCTCGAATCTGCCCCTTCTACATCTGCACCCCCACCGACCGTCAGACCACCGACTCAACAAGATGCGACAAACCGAAATGTTCTAAATTATGTGTCACAGGAAAACAGGGTTAAGTGTGATAAGTGCTCTCGTTTTTTTAATGGTAATCGTGGCGTCAAAATTCATATAAGTAAAATACATCGTTCGGCACAAAATTTTAACTTTACAAATTCATATTCTTTTTGGGAATCACTATCTACGTTTAAGAGCGCTATGCCTGTAGTTAAAAGGATTCCGCGTGGCGCACGTATTAGTGTGGCAAAATGTCTTACGCGTGACCTACAAAACGTAATAAAAAACAATACAGTTAAAGCTTGGGAGCACTTACTCACTTTCCCTTACAGAATTTTACACGTTTCGAAGAATTTTTTGGAAAAAGAATCCCTAACAAACAAAATTAAACAAAATTGTACACGAAATAGCGACTCCATCCCTGATTTCACTTCTGTATCTTATCCTCATCCCCGGGCTAATCTTGAAAAAAGTGAAATCTCTTTCAAGCTCGTTGAGGATAAGATGGCCGAAGGAGACATCAGAGGATCAGCCCGGCTATTGTTTTCTAGTGACACAAGTGCACCAAATAATGCGGAGACCTTGTTGGCTCTTAAGGAGAAACATCCACCTTCACCAACACATCACTTTACAACCTTGCCTTCAGGAATCGACGAAGAGCCCATGAGTGCTGCTCCGCCTGAGCTACTATCGGCTATTTCATCTTTTCCGAGTGGCTCAGCGGGCGGCCTCGACTCGCTAACGCCACAACACTTAAAAGATCTTCCGAGTGTGACATGTGGCGAAGCCAGGGACGCCCTGCTAAAGGAGCTAACAGCACTTGTGAATATGATGCTTGGAGGCAAGGTTGATGAAAACATCATAGACGTTCTCTATGGCGCCAATTTATGCGCCCTCCTCAAAAAGGATGGGGGTATAAGGCCTATAGCTGTAGGAACTGTTTACCGTCGTCTCGCAGCAAAAATCTGTTGCAAGAATTTAAAAGAAACCCTCTGTAAGGATTTCCAACCCTTACAGTTGGGTTTCGGATCCCGCGGTGGCTGCGAGGCTGCGGTACATGCTTTGAGAACGTCACTTTTCCATAACAAATGTGAAGTGTTGGTAAAGGTTGATGTAAAGAACGCTTTCAACTCTGTTGACAGAAGTTTTCTTCTCAATCAAGTTAAAGACAAAATTCTAAGTGCTTTTGGATTTATTTGGCAATGCTACGGCAAACCTACGAAATTAACATACAAAAACAACCTCATTCTTTCGGAAGTAGGGTGCCAACAAGGTGACCCCCTTGGGCCGGCTCTTTTTAGTCTAGCAATTCATCCGACCATTAAAAAGTTAGAGTCAAAATTCAACGTGTGGTACCTAGATGACGGAACTCTAGGAGGCAATATAAACACAGTATACAATGATCTAAAATTAATTATCTCGGAATTTAAATAACTTATTACATATATTATATTTTTACTTTAAATTTTTCAAAATGTGAAATTTTTGTTCCCAACAAACTGATTCAAAATACAGCATTAACCCTTTTTAACACAATAGCACCAAATATAAAATTACTAGATAACCAATCACTTCGCCTCCTAGGATCACCGATTCTAGACGAATCACTAAAAGATTTTATAGAAGAAAACATTCAAAATTTTCTTTCTGTTTCGGAACGCCTCCAAAAAATTAACATGCATGTGGCTTTTTTTATAATAAGATATTGTCTTTTCGTGCCAAAATTCATGTATTCTCTTAGATGTTGTCAGCTTTGGAAACATCCCTTGCTTACACAACAGCTTGACAACATCATAAGAGATACACTCACCACCATTTTAAACACTTCTTTAGACGATCGCGCTTGGCGGCAAGCCTCTCTGCCAATAAGGTTTGGAGGTCTCGGTATTCGCAAAATTTCTAGTGTATCTATGCCAGCTTTCTTGTCTTCCATATACAGTACTTCGAGTTTAGTACACGCAATTTTAGAACCTATAAGTCCAAATTGCCAGTTAAACTACTTAAATGAAGCCACAGAAAGCTGGAAAAGAGCCTGTCCAACGGAGTCGTTACCAAAAGCCCCCTCTTCTCAGAGGCAATGGGACGAGCCGCTCTGCACGTTAGAATTCAATGACCTGATATATACTTCAAGTTCTTCTGCAGAGCGTGCTCGTTTACATGCCGTTACTCGATGGGAATCGGGTCTTTGGTTACAGGCGCTACCATCCCGTAATATTGGTAATCTATTAGACAATAACACATTTCGGTTGGCCGCATCTCTTCGTGTAGGTGCTTTCTGTACAGCTCCTCACCGGTGTGATTGTGGAGAGCCTGTAGACCGGCTCGGTCACCACGGATTATCCTGCCCAAAGAGTGCGGGCAGGATACCACGGCACTCCAGCCTGAACGATGTCATCCGTCGGGCCTTCGGCAGTGCCGGCGTCCCGTCAACTTTAGAACCTAACGGACTTTTACGGGACGACGGCAAGAGACCCGATGGAATGACTCTCGTTCCTTGGAAGATGGGTAGGCCCCTAGTTTGGGATGCGACTTGTGTGGACACGTTGGCTCCTTCCCATCTTCCAGTAACCACGGTGCGGGCAGGAGCTGCCGCTGATAAAGCGGAAACGGCACAAATATAGTCATCTAGATAGGGGTTACATGTTTGTGCCGTTTGGGGTGGAGACTTTAGGTCCGTGGGGGCCGGCCGCTCTGGAGCTGTACAGAGAGCTAGCTAAACGTTTGGTGGAGGCTTCGGGTGACCGGAATGCTGGCTTGTATTTTGCCCAGAAAATAAGTATTTGTATACAACGGGGTAATGCAGCCAGTATTCTGGGCACTTTTCCCTCCACCCACCCGTTTAGCTGATTTAGATTTATTTTAGTTTTTAGTTAGTTTTATTTTAATCAGTTTTAGTTTTAATTTAGTTTTTAATTTTAATTATGTTTTATAGGTGTTTGGTTTCATAATAAAACTGATATCGCACATTCAATGTGGTTTGACAAAAGATTTATTGACTTAATATATTTTGAAGTTAAAAAGTTAATAGAGGCGATGGGTGAAAAAAAAACAAAAGACGATCGAGTTAGAAACAAAAGACGATCGAAGTAAAATCAAAAGACGATCGGAGTAATATTGTCAAAAAAGGAATAATACAGTTGCAGAATAAAATTTTAAAACGATACATAATTAATAATTATTTAAATTTGCACAATGTCAATTTCAGAACATGTCAAAATAAAACGGAAATTCAAATGTCAACGAAAATTAAAAACCAAAATGTCATTATAAAAAATAAAGTTAAAAATCAACACATAAAATACATTGGTACATACATAATAATGTTTTTATGACCTCAATGAGTATTTTGAGGTCATAAAAACATTATGTATGTATTATGTATATTAATTTATATTATGTATTTATATTATGTATTAATATTATGTAAGTCTTAATTTTATCTGAGAATGGAATAGAATAGCTAGTAAATTTAACTGCATTAGTATAGATTTCTCCTCATTTAATTACTTTGAACTAGTAGTACTGCAAACAGTTGACCTAGCGGGCACTTTATTGAAAGGACCTACATCGGTATTCAACAGCGGATTTACGAGAAGTTTGTGTTAGTAGTTTCAGGAACATAATCAAAGTAAATTTAAAACGAAAAGTGAGCAATTTACAATATTCAGAAGAGGTATTCTGCTCATCGCTTCCAATCTTTGTCCATATTTTTATTAGACCCGTTTGAAGTTACTATCTTGTAAATAAAAAAAGGATCTTATTAAATAACAGAGTATCAATCATGTTCAATTTTATTTTCTACGGAGCTCGATATTTCTCCGATATTTAATTTAATTGAATCTTCTATCTTCTGTTATTAATTTATTATAAAGCTGAAGAGTTTGTTTGAACGCGCTAATCTTCGGAACCGCTGGTCCGATTTGAAAAATTCTTTCAGTGTTGGATAGTCCATTTATTGAGGAATTCTATAGGCTACTTTTGCCGATACCGATATTACCACGGTATAGGGACTAACGCGGGTGAAACCGCGGGACGCAGCTAGTTTAATCATATTTGTAGTGAAACCAACCACGTACCTAAGTTTAAAATCGTATAAAAATAAATCATTGAAAACGGATCTCATAGTGCAAAAATATCAATTATTCCCCGTTTGCGGAAGAAATACTTAATCAAAAAAATCTACTAAACACAGTTTCATCAAAATACGTTAAACACCGGTAGAAGCCATGATTCAGATTAAGAAAAAAAAAAGTACAATTTCCACTTAATTTACGAATATATAAATACTAACGTAATCTAACAACGAACAAGAAATATCAAGCCCGCCAATTGAACAAAACAAATATCAATAAGTAAAAATGTATTTCTATAAAAGATAAATGATAAGGGTAAGTCTAACAACCCCGAATCGCAATCCAAAATTCTACCACTAAACTGTCCATTTACCCCGACCTCCTAATTAACAGGGCCACTAGAGCAGATTGACGTCGGAAAACGCATGGTTGAAATTTCCGATGCTACCTACCTATTGAATGAATGCTATTCTCCCATTTGGGTAATTAGAGGGTTGAACACTGACATGTATTGTAAAGTTGGACACCGATGACGTCACATTACATTCCAGGCAGATTTGTTCCGCTACGCATATCATTAACTAGCAGTGCCCGCGACTTCGTCCGCCTATTTTTAAAAAAATATAATATAGCCTATAGCCTTCCTTGATAAATGGACTATCCAAGACTGAAAGAATTTTTCAAATCGGACCAGAGGTTCCTGAGATTAGCACGTTCAAACAAACAAACAAACTCTTCCGCTTTATAATAATAGAAGAAGAAGAAGATAGATAGAAGATCGTATTAGTAAGAACTCATCAGTGTTCCGACACATACATAGGCCATGCAGTGCGATGCGACCAACATATAAAAGGTACTAGCAAATTTTGCCAGACTAGAAGCAAAGATTCGCGCGCTCAGTCGAAAAATGTCTGGCATTTCCCGCATAAAATTTAACCAATGTGTTGTGTGACGTCAATATTTAGGTACTGCATATCACGGCGGCGCGAATTGGGGATTAAATTTTCAACATATCACATTGCAGCATTTATTGGGTATTTTAAAGTTGGTTCCTGAATAATTCCTACAATGTATTCAAATATAAATACCGAATAATAGTTTATTTTCCACAGATATTTCAAAAGTATCATTGTTTGTTGTATTAGATGACTGAGTAAAGAAATATTAAGTCTAAGATTTAACCATGCTAAACCCAAAAGAATAAAGACGGTTAAGATTTTATTTTACCATTAAGAGGACAGTCTCAATACTCTTTCCTCCCTGGATAAATACATTAGAGCAAATATGTTTATGCCATAAAACCTATAGCTGTCATGACTATGCCCCTACCTTTTGTTTTTTTTTCATTTTTTATTTTTTATTTATTTTATTACTATTCTAATTAGGAAATGAAAAAATCAAAAGGTAGGGGCATAGTCATGCATGACAGATATAGGTTTTATGGCATAAACATTTTTTCTCTAATGTCTTTATCCAGGGTGGAAACAGTCGACTACGTTTGTATTGTACGTTTGTGAAAGAGTATGGAGACTGTCCTCTTAATATTTTTATTACGAAAATAGAAAAAAAATATCACATTCCTTAAAAGACTTAGACCTACAGATCTAGTTACATTTGCCTACAGTCTGAAACCACCACCAATGTGCTGACTAATATAATATTCTTACAAATTAAACCAATTCCAAGTGCCACCAGGTGCCACTGTCAATTTAATGCCAATGACAACGAACCGCTCTCAAGATTTAAATGTTTGTATACTGCTAGGATTTGTGAGACCGAATGCACCGAATGATGGTAACAAAAGACCCCATCCCATGATATCATATTTAACACCTTTTCACAAAATAAAAACATAAGTGACGAGGTAAAGGCCATTTAAGAAGATTAATCTTATAAAGATTCTTTATCGGTTTTCAAGTCATGTTTTATACAATTATAACTACGTACTAGCTACTAAAGTAGTAAAATTACGAAAATGTTTGAATATTTTTATTTTTTTCGCGTCCCAATAGGAAATTCCCTACTGTGCGGCGTCCTATCCTACGTTTACTCCCAAGTTCCTATTACAAGATTTTCCCTATTTAATCCATTAGGTAATTATACTACGAGTATTATTCTCGACTAAACTATCGAAGTCGTTTTTTCGTAAATCAATACGAGTTTAAAAGGATTAAACTGTTATTAGCAGGCAAAAGTATAATGACGTGAAAGTCGATATAAGCATACTGTATATTCCGACTTTACAGCGGGATCGGGAATTACGCGGGTAAAACAACGGTTTATTCCACTTTGATCACCTGGGTGATATCACCCAGGTGATTTCAGTCGACATAAGCAGTGTCCTCAAATCACCTTGAAATCATATCACCCAGTTGATTTCAGTCGACATAAGTAGTTTCCTATGATCACCTTGGAATTAAATCACCCAGGTGAAGAAAGGCGACTTTATTTTTTCGTGTAGTGGACTTTAAACACTCACTAAACCATGCTAATAAAAACTTACAAAATAACAGACAATTTAATATTTACTTAATTAGACCCACAAGAAATGACGAAGAACAGTGTTACACGGTGATCCGAGGAGGAGGTATTAAGCCGAAAGGGGGTTGTTCTAGAGGTCTAGGCGAACAACTTTTGTTCTACAAGTTTTGGAAATTCGAAGTAGTTTTCGAAAATTTTGAGTTTAAAGTTTGCATGAAAATCAGCTGTTTTTTAGAGTTTGAGGTCATTGGCCTTAAGAGGGTGGGTACTGTTACCATTTCCATAGAAACATAATACCAAAATAAATAATGAAAAATTTAGTTTTCTACCCTGATATCGGTATTATTCGGATTAAGATTTTATTTTTCTAGGGCCCCAACCACAAGGTTTTCCAAAATTATTCGAAATGAAATAAAACGGAGAAACATTTTTTTTTTTCATTTTTATAGCGTAAATTATTTTTTATTGGGAATAATATAAAACAAATGAGATGTAAACTAGTAATTAACGCTGGAAAAATGAAAAAAATGTTTTTCCGTTTTATTTCATTTCGAATGAATATTTTGGAAAACCTTGTGGTGGGGGCCCTAGAAAAATAAAATCTTAATCCGAATAAAACCGATATCAGGGTAGAAAACTAAATTTTTCATAATTTATTTTGGTATTATATTTGTATGGAAATGGTAACAGTACCCACCCTCTTAAGTCTCATAAAGTGTAGTAAGTAAAAACAAAGGCTTTTGTTAGCACAGCATGATAATATATACCCTGTTCTTAATTTCTTGTGGGTCTTATTAAGTAAATATTAAGTTGTCTGTTATTTTGGAAGTTTTTATTAGTATGGTTTAGTAGGTGATAAAAGTCCACTACACGAAAAAATAAAGTCGCCTTTGTTCACCTGGGTGATTTAATTCCAAGGTGATCATAGGACACTACTTATGTCGACTGAAATCACCTGGGTGATATGATTCCAAGGTGATTTGAGGACACTAAAATTTCCACTTCTATCACCCAGGTGATCAAAGTGGAATAAACCAAAACAACAGGACGCAGTTATGCGATATATTTTTTGCGTTGCGACTTTGTGTCGGCGTCACAACATTGTGGCTGTCAATAAGTCCGTCAATAACAGAGCTAACTTCACAAAATACGTGGGCATTTCGGTAGTACCTACTTAACTACCTACGCCATTCAACCCCTGTCAGATACATTCGGACGAAATATTTTATACATGAAAATCTTGTTTGTTACCGTGTCCGGCGGATTTTGATGGACATTAAATTTTGTTTTATTTTCACTTTGTCCGTTTTAATGGTTCCGTTTCACAGATACAAATGGATTAATAATTAACTGTTATATTTGTAGCCATGTTATTTTTGTGTAAGTAGGTACTAATTTCATTTCATTTATTTCATTGCACAGAATATAGGTTACAAAGGTCTTAAAGCTACGTATTGGAGACTCCATATTCTACCCCTGAGGCATGCACAATTTAATTATACTAAGTCTAATGTCCAATTTTGTTACATACAAGATCTAAGTTAAAATTTAAATAAAATCAAATAGGTATAATAAATTATTTAGTGCAGTGTCAAACATATAAAAATACCAATAAACTTCGATTCATTTCTTAATTTCATACCTTAAAGTTATGAATTATACTTACCAATAGAAAAAATAACAATTACCTAGCTGGTCACGTACTTATCGTTCAGATATTCGTCTGTATCAGATGTCATATAGAGCCAAGCTTATAACTCCACACGCTTCGAGTCCACAAGTACCTTACTTCACTATCACAAGCTCAACATCTTAGCCAAAATATGTTGCTTGGCCGTTTCGCAACCTTGCATAGGTTTTCTATTACACAATACTTAGTTCTTGCGGTGACTTCACTATCACAAGCTCAACATCTTAGCCAAAATATGTTGCTTGGCCGTTTCATCACCGCAAGAACTAAGTATTGTGTTATAGAAAACCTATGCAAGGTTGCGAAACGGCCAAGCAACATATTTTGGCTAAGATGTTGAGCTTGTGATAGTGAAGTAAGGTACTTGTGGACTCGAAGCGTGTGGAGTTATAAGCTTGGCTCTATATGACATCTGATAACTTTTTGATACTGCACATCATAATGATCTCGCTCTCGTCTTGGCTACATTTTACATGAAAATGTTTTTGTGGGGGATTATTTTAACGCGATCTAGACCCGTGCCTAATTATAATGATGTGTGAGTAATTTCCCGAACAGTTCGACTTTGGAACTGGTAAAGCGCGTCCGTCAGAGACGAGTTTGAAATAGCTCACTATCAGGCGACCTTTCCGCTTCTAGTCTCTAATAGAGACCAGACCAGCTCTATGAAATTTATTATTCTACAGTATTCTCCACACTGTTAACTCCAATCTTTTGTCAAACAAATTGGTTCAGCCGCTAAGGGTCCTCATTCCACTACCGTGTTCCGCACTCATTTTACAAACCTCGTTTGGGACTAGACAATACTGTGTGCAATGTTGTAACATAATATAATACTAAATCTATACTAGTCTATACTAATATTAAAAAGAGGTAACGTTGGTAACATTTATGTATGTATTTATTTTCCGGGAAACTTCTGGGCCAATTTTCAAAAATTCTTTAACCACTAAACCATTGTAACATTGGCATGTTACTCCTCGATAATGTCGTTTCTATTCTACTTTTGATCCCGATATTCTCACGGGATCGGGACTTACGCGGGTGAAACTGCGGGACTCTGCTAGTAATATCACAAAGAGGTAACTTTGGTAACATGTATGTATTGAATGTATTTTTCAGGTAATCTCTAAAACTATTAAACTTATTTAAAAAAAAAATACCAATAGAAAGCGACATTATCAGTGAGCTATTTTTCATCCCGATATTTCCCCGCAGGATCGGACCTTACGCGGGCGAAACCGCGGGACGCAGCTAGTAAAATAATAAAGTCCTTGTGGCAAACAAAAGCAAACTGAAATGAAATCGGAATACCTGTGTTGGTATATTTTTCATACAAAGATCATTAAAAATATTTGCTTAATTGACAATTTGTAAAAGTAATACGTACATATATACCTTTATTATTTCCAGTCCGGACTTTAGCTTGAATAACTTTACTAATAAAATAATAAGTCATTAACAGTAAATACTGTCTGCTCAGTCTACTGTAATACCTGAATAATATGTAACAAACAATTCTTATACCTTTTATTATTTCCAGTCCGGACTTTAGCTTGAATAACTTTACTAATAAAATAATAAGTCATTGACAGTATACTGTCTGCTCAGTCTACTGTAATACCTGAATAATATGTAACAAACAATTCTTATACCTAATAAATTTTTTATCTATTTCTAATCTATTTGATATAGATATAAAAAGTCGTTGTCCTGACTGACTGATGGATCAAGGCACAGCCTAAACCGATAAAAATAAACAAAAAAAAATGAAAGTGTAACATAATGGCTGTTGTTACCTTTATTTTTCTATTAATGCATTTTTTAAAATACCTTTGTGGAGCCCCAGGGTACCGCCGTGCGTGTACACTTTGAGTATGGCTACTTTTTACTATATATATACTGGCTTTGTAAGTCCCGACCCCGCGGGATTTACGGGATCAAAACTAGCCTATGTCGTTTTCTAATGTCCTATCTATCTCTATATCAAAACTGAATCATAATCGGTTCCGCGTTTTAGGCGTGAAAGCGTAGCGGATACCTAGACAGAGTTACTTTAGCATTTATAATATTTTAGTAAGTGAAGTTGGCATTCGATAAGAAAGGATTTTGGAAAAATCTAACGAGATCGGGACTTATGCGGGTGAAACTGCTAGATAGATAATAAAAACAAAAAAATAGTTCTCTATCATTTTACTAGAAATAGGGTACAACCTACCTACTTAAAATGAAAACTGACACGAATCTCCACATAAGAAACAGAAACTGACTCAAAATATGCCTTATTATTAAAACAATAAGTTTTAAAATGCAAAAAAGCTCCCCGTAACAAATTTTTCATGGTGAACTCCATCACGCCAGCGCCATCTCTTCGGATTTCTACAAAATTTTTCAGTGAACCATTTTCTTATAAGAAGTAACCCACACAAAAGCACGCTGTATGCAGTTATGATGATGCACACTTCTTTACTAAACTCTACACAATCGAACGCACCCACACGCCGAGAAAAAAACGATAAAAAACCGCACACAAACTCAACTTTTCCTATACACATACTAGAACGAGATAGAGTTCGTTCCATTTTTTTTTAATCGAAGTCCTATTTGGACCTTACTTATAATTTTTCTGTTCCAATTTTAATTTAAGCATAAAAATCAGATATCCTTAAGATTATTTCGTGGGTTTGATAAGTATTTTTAAAATAAATGTATAAGGTTCTACAAGCGCGGGCAGACTCACACAGATGTAGAGCTGTAGACGACACTGCACTTTGTCGATGTAGTGGTATGTACTGCGGTGGCACGTTCTTAGTACTTGAGAGGTCAGATTAAAAAACTTTTTTTCCAATTAAAAACAACACTTAACTAATTTAAAAGTTCAAGAATATTGTAAACTATATTTCTTTACTCTTTAATTTTTTTTTTTTACATTCTCATAATATTTTCTTGAGTTATAAGGCAAAGGTTGTATTTCCGATAGTAATCGTTAGATGAAGTTAGGGAAAATCCAGATCTAGATGGCACGAAAAAAAAATGGTATAAATTCTACCGATACTCCTTTTATTTGGCACTGATTATTATAGTGACTGTATGACATTTCACACACCAATTTATTAGTTCACTTAATGGTATGTCTTTTGTTTTATTTGAAATTTATAATGTTGATGTCAGTATCAGCCCAAAAACTGCAACTAATACCGCCAGCAATCCGAAATAACACCTGTGAAACACGAAACTAGCAGTTCAAAACATTGTTCCTTAAAAAAATACAAATTAGGCACTTTTTTAGAGTACGGGTTAGTTAAGTTATTTTGTCATACGATACCTCGTCGTGATATTTGAATATAATTTGCAAATAGAAGACCGGGGAAATTGAGGTTTGGAGAACCTTTATTCGTGTTTAAATTCTCTTGTCTCTTAGTCTGCACACTTTTTAAATTACATTAAAACAACAATCATTAACCATAAATAGAAACATATTTTTTTAGTGGATATTTAATATTTTTTTAAATATTCAATAAATAACCAAGTAAAATTTTTTTTTTTAAAACATTAAATATCCAGGTTTTATAAATAATTTAATTATCAGTGTCAGTGTTCATTCGACCCAGTGAATTATTATTTTTCAAACACTATAGTAAAAAAGATACACTATCATAATAACACCATAATAATTTTATCAGTGTAAATAATATTAATATATCTTGCAAATAAATGTGTAAAGTATCAAGAGTGGTCGGTGCAGTATTCTGGGTCGCAGTAAATACAAGGTAATGGCTAAGTACGCACGCGGTCTAGTACGTCGAACGCCGGCTGTGCAGTCCCGCCTATGCACATTCGGCAGAGAGTCGCATTTCCGCTCCGAACAACTGACAACACGCGACAACAACAAACAAATATAACTGACCACAAACTATATTTTATTAAAAACATACATCATATCATTCGCGTAGTCAATAAAGAACATATTTTGGGATTTAGTGCGTTTTATCTACAAAAGTGCGATGCGTACATATCACATTGAAACTTAGGACCCTAACTATTTTTATTATACTCAAATTTCTAAATAAAATATTAAAAGATATATTTTTGTGTACATCGTGATATGTTTATTCAGTGAGTGTCGTTAGCTGAAGGGATTCGTGAGTGAATGTCGTGATTTTTTTGAGATTGGAACTTTTTATTTTTTACAAAATTACTACCGAAGTGTCAAGCTGGAACGAAGAGGCGGCTACCCCTGACGCATGTAAGTAATCAAAGTACTTGTACACTTGCAAATTTAAAATTTTAAATTTGGAACTGTGCGTACGTACTATTATTAAAAAAATGTGAACTCACAATTGGTGCTAGTGTGGTGCGTAAGTGTGTGTACGCACATTTTTTTATTTTCTTATCCCCTCCAACTCCCCTTCTTAACGTATAGTGTGTCCTACTCTTTTTCTATGAAAATGTATGGGTGTGTGGGTGAATGCAAACGTGTGGCACATTGCAACCAAATTTTTATCGAAGGCCAATATTGTGACGTAATTTGAAATAATTATTTTTAGAATCATATTTTTAAACATTTTTAATTATTTTGCTTAACTGTATTATGGTAATAATAATTTTGATTCTTTTATGGTTATTTATTTTGGAGGTAATTTTTTTTAAATATTTTACTATTTTATTTATTTTGTATTAACTTTGTTTTATTAATATTAGCGAATATTGTTAGTTTACTTGGTTATTATAATTATATTTTTATCATTAGTATGCTAATATCTTTTTTGTTGCTACGAAATCGCCTACGCGCCATCGTAGGCTTAAAATACAGCCGTCGGAACTTTTACCGCGCTTTTTGGTTGATTTTTTTCTTCTTTCTATAGGTTTATAAATTAAATTATATGTATGGATAAATAAAAAATCGCTTAAAGTGCGATATCGACATCACTTCTATTAGAAAAGATTTTAAAAAGTATTTAAACGCTACGCGATTGTTTTAAGAACACCTACATTTTAAGTTAATATGTTTTTTACACATAAAATTAAAATAATTACAAAAAGATATTAAACTCCATCAAATACTTCAGCAAAGGAAATAATAAATACTTTAACTAAAATTGACTTACGTTGACGTTCTCAAACTGCGACGCAAAAGGATGTTTGTTCCATTAACGCCATTAAAAATTATATTCAACATCGGTATTTCTTTTTTTTTTCTTTTGCAAAAATCTATCTTGTTTGTAGTCTTTCTGACAAATTTTATCAATTTAAGAATTCCGAATTTATTTAAAAATAGTTTTAGTTTATTTCTCACTTACGTAGGTACTTATTTGCATCTTTGTGTATTAAGTATATTGGATTTTTTCAATTAGTTATCTAGTGTCTACCTACTACAAGCGTACTTACTCAGTGAGGAGATAGAGGGCGCTATGTGCAACATCAAATCATACATTAATATTTTATATTAATGTATTAATTTACAAAATAAAAGTATAATATGTAGTATATCCGTTGTCTAGTACCCATAGTACAAGCCTAGTGCTTAGTTTTGGTGCTAGATTGCGTTGTGTGTAACGTCGTGCAATATTTATTTATTTATTTTATTAGGAATAATGCAATTCAATTCAATCATTTATTCATGATAATATAGGTTGGTGGACAGGTGGTGGTAAGTCAATAATAAATAAATAATCTAGAATAAAATCTAACAATTCTAAAACTATTAAATGATTAGGTATCGTTAATAATAAAGTAATTATAAAAAAAATATAGCTTACAATGTTATTTTAGGATCATTACAGAATTAAAGTCACTTAAAAATAATACTTATTTATCAGAGACAATGTAGAACTCAGATGGCATTTTAAAGTGAAATAAGGTCACTTTACAGGAAATGAGATAATGGCTTTTAAAAATAAATTCTTGTTGATTATTCAACTGGCTACAAATAAGATTTCTTTTTTTTGGTTGGTTTATAGGGTTTTAGTAATTTAATAAATAAGAAACTGATACCTTATAATATAATTAAAAAAAAATAGTTTACTCTATGAATTAACATTTAATTAAAATGAGAAAAATAAAAATAAGAAACCTTATTTTAATTAACAGGAAATTCTAATCTCACAAATAAATTAAAAAAGAAACCATTAAATTTATGTAGCCACTTTATTCCGTTTAATTAACTTCTATTTATTTTAAATTGCTAATTAAAAAGAGTAGTTTCATCAATTTATCTTCTAAAACGAAGTTGGTAGCAGTACCATTCTATCTTTAAATAGCAAAGCTCAAGTTCGCGCCCTCGGCTGCGATTGGCGGGGCACGGCGCAGGCGCGCGAGTCCTTGCGCGCACGCTCGGCCAAGGCGAGCGCTTACACAACGCTAACTGTCAATGTTACTACATAACCTACAAACTGAGACTAGTATCAAGATTGTTTCACCACTCTATATTGCATTTTTAATGTTTTTGTCAATATATATATTTTTTAAATTATTGTGTGATTCCTTGTTGAGACTAGAAATTGAAAATGTTTTCAAAAATCCTTTGTCCTTGGTGAGATTTGAACGGATCTTCGCCTCGTAGCGTAGCTACAAGTAGCGGTTAGTGATATTCCAGGATAGCAATTTTGGAAATTCCGAGCAGATTTAATTTTTATAGTTACATTTCCCGGGTCTTAATCGCGACCAAGAACATTGTAACATGGTTGAAACGTCGAGGTAATAAAATAAATAGTATTTACGCGATTCAAGAGGAAAAATAAAATTAACACTCAGAATCACTCAGTTGTCCGTCTTTTGTTTAAAATATGAGTTGTAATTTTCCATTGCCAACAACGCTTGGGCTCAGTTGCACACTTATTTAGACCGAATAAACTAACTAGTTCGGAATAGCGAGCCTTGAGCATCCATGAAGTACAGCATTCATCAGTTAATACATTATTTTAAAAAAGAATTACGAACATTTCATTACTAGTCACACTAGGTACACAATATATCATAAAACCACACTAGTAGGTCATCATCATCATCCGAGCGATGTTCCCGGTTGCATACCTCTCGAGAGCCCGGGGTTCGCTTTCTTACTTTTACGTCTCACACAAGTAGGTAATTCATCAAATAATAGTATAAGTAATATATTAATAATCGTCATTAAAAAATAATAATAAAAATAGATACAACAAAAAGAAATAAGAATGGAAACAAAAAAAAACCATTTGACAAAAATCATATTAATATGATTTTGGGAGAAACACCTAAAGTTTCAGTTGTCAGGTCGTCCTAAGGCCTTTTACTTGACTTTTGGGAGCTATAAGAGTTTCCCCCGTATCCGATATTACCTGACAATACTCTACACGAGTGTAACCGCGGGACACAGCTAGTAGACGTATAAGCATCAAATACGGGATAAGTACATTTCGATCAATCATTAGTGACCATGGTCGATTGCTATCGGTTGACATCGTCATCCATAATGTGGAAAAGGCAGGCGCTTTGTGTTATTCTCTTTGTTAGTTATTTATTGCCTTTGCCTAGACCTTACTAATCATACTAGGATTATACAATGTGAAAGTCTGTATGAAAGTATGTAATGTAACATTATAGTATAATTTAGGCGGTTTCGCCTGCAGAAGGTTCGCTCCCGTAGGAATGTTGGTCCATGTTACTCAGAAGGTTTAAGAGAGTAGAAGGACCCTTAATTATTTGAGTACCTACTTATTTTTATGGAAATTAAAATATGTATTCAAAATTGCTTTATTATAAAGGATATAAACTTCCTTTAGAATAAAGCAATTTGGAATAAATACTTTAATTTCCATTTGGGAAACCTGATATTAATAAAAAATAATTGTTGCAGAGGGACAATATTCAGAAAGCAATACGTCTTAAAAGCAGTATTTACAAAATATTGTAAGGAAAAAAGATACATTTTACATGACCTACTATTTTGATCAAACTTGAGAGCATGCATGGATGGACGCGTGCTTCTCCATACAATCGTATTCCTCTTTTTCCTTTCTGTTTCTTTCATGAGATGCACACTTTCATAATATTTCCTAGTAAAACGCGATTGTTAGTAGTATGTTCGGATATGTGTGTAGTGAATGTTTTACACGATATGAACACAAAGAAACGGCGAACATCATAGAAACTACTTTCAAATTAGTAACAAGATAAACCACCTTTCCTCGTCGTCAGTCGGTTAAGTAACGTGAATGAAACCCGGTGACCGAGGCCGAAGCTTGAATTAACATCGAGATAGTGCGCTCGCGCAACCTCATTCAGACACCGAACATTCTCGCTATTATATTCACTTACCTACACTAAATTTGAATTTTCTTTATGAAGGCGACAAATCGAAAATTGTGGACTTGGATTTCAATAATTTAAGTAGGTATACTAATTAGTAATGTGTTTCGATGAGTAACGTACGAACCTTTTTTTTTTTTTTTTTTTTTTTTAACCTGGGAAAATCTTATTAAGACCATCAGGCCGCCCCTCGGGGGAGAGCGGCCCGGTGAGTGGGGGTCCCCCCGGCCGAAGATGGTAGGTGGCCGGGGTATCCGTCTTTGGGGCTGACGGGCGCTATTTGTTGGGGCTGACGGGTAAACTTAATTCGAAAGGGGATCTTCTAGACACCTAGGTTAACAATTTTGGGAATTCTAACTTTTTTTTGATAATAATTGAGGCTATTGGTTTTTCCTAATTTTAATTAAGCTCAACATTTACCACTGGCGCGCCGGTGACGTAATAGTTTCAAAACACTAAGAAAACACTTAGATGAAAATAAAAATAGTAGATACGGTATATTCTAACATTGCGTATTCGAAAAATGAGCTAGAATCACCTACATGAATTTTCATAAAATTATTGTTGTAATTAAAAACATTTGTCTTTAAGAATGATTCAGGCATTTGTAAATAAGCAAAAAGTCATTCTAATGAATGTCAAATAGATAATCGCAGTGTGACAGCACGTGCTCACGCGGCAACGGTTCGACATACGACTGAGGCTAGTGCGTCAGCTAGACGCAGTTTTATCGTCTCATTTTCCGAGACTAGGTACCGTATCTTTAGTTTTTTGTTTTAATCTAAAAGAAAACACAACTATTTCTCGTTAATTTCGCAAAAGCTTAACCTAAATTTCACAAAATTATCACTCGTTTTCTACAAAATTTCGTTTTCTGAAGTATGTAAGCTCTGTGCATCAGGGCTTAAAAATATTTGAGACATTTTAGAAGCAGTGCCCAAGGTTCTACATTAGTCATATAAAAATGTAACTAGATAACTTAAGTACCTAGTATAAGAACATAAATAGATTAAATTACACAAAATATGCGTCACCTGTTCAAATGACGCTAGTTTTGACAATTATATCGGGCACGTTTTTTAGTTACGTGCTTAAAAAATAATTAACAGAAAATTTTCATACATTGACGTAAACCGGATCACGTTTTTTTTTCATATTCTCAAATAATAATTGATTAGCTGCCTACTTACCTACTGACTTGATTAAAAATACTATGACAATGACTATTTCACTGACGATTTAGATACTTCGCCTTGGAGTAGGTTGAAACACTTATTATAAAAGTTTTATAAGTATAAGAAGGAAGCTAATTTTATATAGCTTTGTATAGATATACAGGGTTATAGAAAATATTAATAAAAAAAATTACCTCCCAGCTACCCAATTTAACTGGATTAGGTAGGATATAACTACCTATATGGCTATAATAGCTTTAATAAAAAGCTCAAATATTGAATACGAGATTTTTCAAGTCTTACGTTTTCGCGATGATGGACTTTTCGCATTATTTCAACGCTCAACTCAGACCTTCACAATAAAGTGCGTTTCATCTTTATTTACCTCTGCCGTCATGTTGGTAGCAAAACAAAAAAGTCTTGCCTTAATATCTTGAATGTGCTATACCCTAAACCTTGAATACAGGAAGATTCGTTCATTCATTCTTTATATACAAATCCCCCTAAATTCAAGGTAGCGCATTATTTTTTTTTGTATTTTGCACTTTTTTGTTTTGCTACCAACATGACGGCAGAGGTAAATAAAGATGAAACGCACTCTACCACGCGATTAAAACCGATTTTTTTTTAAATTTCTATTTAATACTTTATTTATATATCCGAACTTTTTATTGAACCAAAGTAACTTGTCTTACTGATGATACCACAGTTTACTTAGTAGTTAGGCGTCTCGACGCTTGTCAGTTACCTATGTAGGTAACATCCTATACAGTAAATACAGTAAAGTTTTTTAGTTATTGACAATACACCCAAATATAAGTACCTAGTGGACGAAGACCTTTCCGTCGAGCCATAATGTTCCAAGACAGACAGAAATAAACAATAAGAACAGACAGAAGTAATGAAATGAAACGAAAACAAAACGAAAACTTCCATGTCTGCCCGAAATTGAGTGACCCCATTTTTTGGCGGGCGGTTGTTTATGTCATTTTGTGTCTGTACAATTATATTACGAGCGCGATACTGCCGAAAATGTTTGAAACTTTTATGGTTCCGTACACATATATGGATGATTTTACTGGACCGGGACGAAACCGCTCCGTGATGGGGCCAGTTACTTTTGTAGAAAGATAGCTTACTTTCGCGTGTTAGCTTTTGCGTGAAATAACATAGGCTACTTTTGATCCCAATATTCCCACGGGATCGGGACTTACGCGGGTAAAACGGAATTCTGCTTGTACGTAATAATAAAAGACAAAAAAACATCCCTTACATGGTGCAGATTTCCAAAAAATATCTTTAAGCCACTGTATGTGGCTTAAATACTTCTACAAATGACCATTTCTAAATAAGTAAAAGTTCTTGTAAATGTAAATGTCTTGAAACGCGAATTGAAACTCGTTCGAAATGACGTACCTATTAAGAAGAAGAGAGACATAATTAATTAAAACTAATCTGGTTATTATAATCCGTCCAATGCTCAATTCCAGCTACAATAAGCAAAGGATAGAGTAATTCTACTCATAAATCGAGAGACTCTCGGGCTGTTCAATCGAAAAGCTGGCCAAGTTCGAGTCGGATTCGCGCACGATAGGTTTTGTTATCCCAAAAAAACACGTTAGTTGTATGGGTGCCGCATTTTTTTAAATTCTGATTTTACAGAACTAAATCTTTTGTAAAAATTCAGCTACCTCGCTATCGCGATTCATGAGATACAGTCTGCGTGACAGACAGACAGACAGAGTCTTAGTAAAAGGCTCCCATTTTACCCATTTGGTTACGGAACCCTAAAAATAACGACTTACGCGGAAAATGGTTTTTTATTGCTTATTCTAATTTGCCTTCAAAATTCATTCTGCCGAATCAAGCCTTGATTTGTCGTTTTCACTCAATAACAGATAGACCGAAGCGCATATAAATGCATTAGCTATATTGTAAGTAAAGATATTGCTAAACACTAACACCTGCTTTTGCATACCATCGGACCTAGGTTCTAGGTTGTCTAGTTTACGATCTAGACCCAGACCTGACTAGAGGATCTAGAGCTTGTTCCATTGTAAAATGGAAAGTGGTGTTAGGTATGTAGTGAGTAGATAGATAGGTACCTATATAGTTGAGTCTTCATGATTGTGTCATTTACCTTCGCTGAGTTAAAATACCTATTATTATTCTGAGAATAAGAAAATTTGCATTCAAAAAGTTGATTACCTACCCTTTCAATTTTGCTCCTAGCTCGCTCTTCCGCGAATTAAATAATTCTACGTTCAACACTTAGTGCATTTTTTTCGATTTTGGATTGGATCTTTCAAAGAAAAGTAATTACAAACTTCGTCAGAGAAACAATTGCGAAATTTTCCAAGTCGTTTATTGATTCTTTTTCAATAACTACCAGCCGATTTTCAAAATTTCAAACTCTCTAATCAAAATCGCATAGTAGCGGTTTAGATGTGCGCTGATCAATCAGTCAGGACAAAGCATTTTATAGATTTATACTTAGATTCGTTTCAAAATTTTCTAATTCTTCTAAAATTCCAAAAAAAATACAATACTTATTCAGCACTCAGCCAATTATATTGTATCTGGCCAAAACCCACAACAATGGCAGCGTCAATCATTAGCCTTGTTAAAGTTGTCTACCGTCATTCCACTGTACAGGTGGTGGGCACAGTGAGTATTGCAGTAGATAAATAAATATTGCAGGATGTTGCACACACACAACGCCCAATCTTCTGCATTGCAACCGCGAATTCGCCCAATGCGCCACAGAGGTAGATGTTCCATGTGATTTAATTATGGGGCTTCGGTAATTAATTAGTTATTTGACGAAACTAAATTAAAAAAAAAACATTTTTTGCGAATAGCAAGCCCTTAAGATGTTGTAAGTAATTTAAATCTCAGCGAGGTAGCACAAAACTAAAATCAAAATGGCCGCCTAGGGCGTAGATCAGGTTTATCTATTGCAACCGCTGAGCAAAATAAATTCTGAGTAAAAACTGATGCGGCTCATCCGTCTACGGAACGTTTTAAAACAAGAAATAAGACACGTTGGCTGGGAGCCCATGCGAAGAGGACTTACGTCTTAGTTTAAGTACCTGCTGATGTATTTTGTATGTCTGGTTTAGGTATTTTAGTATTTAGGCTACTAACTAGAAGATATTGAAAATGTTAAAATTTTGATCCAGTTTATTGGTTAAATTAAGACTTTATGATGTTTAAATGTAACTCACTATTAACATCGCTCGCACGGTGAAGGAAAACATCGTTAGGAAGCCCACGGCTTAAAGTCACGCAAAGAGGCGTACTTATAGGGTAGTTGCGGAGACACACAGTAAAAACTTAAAAACTCCACTAAGTATGTGGATTAGTTTCTTTGTGATTAGAATATGTAAGTAGTTTCTACTCGTACCTAGTAGCTTTTATAATTTTAAATTTTTTGTTATGATGAAACTTTGTATGCGCATAGGAAAATCATATTAAGACTTTCATTCAAAAATTATTCCCACGTATCGGCTTACGTGACTAGTTTAAAATGAAAACTGTGAGAAATTGAATTTAACTTGTGACGTAAGAATGTTGTTTTAAAGTGTAAAAGTAAATTATTATAATGAGTAAATTAGCATCAAAAGATTTTTCTAAGTTCATATTTTTAAAAAGGAAACTCTCGGTGGGTTAATTTAACCAAGTGATGTCTGCTTTTCGTTGTTAAATCGGTTAAAACGCCAATGCGATAGGAGAGGCGTGCAATGATATCTTCCCGAAAGCATTGCATTTTGAAAAACCATCTTTTCTATTTAATGACGTAAGTTAATCAATGGTAAGCACACGGTCCTACGACAAAAACCCACCACGACGACGCCCGCCTGTTTCCCTCGTTCTAAGGTGCAAGTGGTTTGTTCCATACATTTTTTATTTTGTCTATGCTTAAACGGCATTTTTAATTTAAATTTCCGACTGTTACATACCACAACATATCAACTCTTGTCGCAGGAGGAAAAAGAACTATGAGTTTCTTGTGCCTTCTTCTCATTAGAGGTCGCGGTCCGAAGACACAGTAGATTAGATATAAAATCTGACATTTTTAAGAGATATCTTGCTAATCCGAATGTATAAACGTATTTTTATTTGATTCGAGTCAGTCTTTTACCCCTGCCGAAAAAGATCCATGTTTTCTTTAACGCGCATGTTCGTTTTTAAGTCAGCTTTGATAATGAGCGACCATGCAAAGTAAACTGCTATCTTCTTATTCAAACCCAGTGAGCGCCTCATTCATAATCATTCGCTCACCTAAAATATATGTATATTATTAGCTGCGTCCCGCGGTTTCACCCGCGTAAGTCCCGATCCCGTGGGAATATCGGGATTAAAAGTAGCCTATGTTACTCAGGGTGAATGTAGCTTTCTAATGGTGAAAAATTATTGAAAAATTAATGAAAACAAACATACAAAAACACACACACACCAATATACAAATCTTTCCTCTTTTATAATATTAGTATAGATATAGATAAAAATAACATCAAAATAAATGATAAAATTCAACAATAATTAATTTCTTAAGACAGCGCACACATAACTTACCTAATTTCTATAGAGTCAAAAAGATAAAACTTTTATTAAATTATCTATTACTAGCAGATTCCCGCGGTTTCACCTGCGTAAGTCCCGATCCCGTGGGAATATCGGGATCAAAAGTAGTCTATGTTACTCAGGGTGAATGTAGCTTTCTAATGGTGAAAAGTTGAAATCGGTCCAGTAGTTTCGGAGATTACCCCCAATATACATACATACATACATGTTACCAACGTTACCTCTTTATATATAATATTAGTATAGATCTAGCTAGAATGCAATGGTATTTGGAAGTGCAAAATCGGTATAAAAAGCAGCTTTATGTGTTCCAGAACTCCAACTGCCTATCTATATTCCATGTTTAATCGCAATCGGTTTAGTAGTTTAAGCGTGATCGAGCAACCAACATCTTAAAAATCGTCTTCACATGTTTTTTAAATTAAAAATTCGATTGTAAAAAACCTAATAACCTTTATTAGATACAACTTCATTCATTCACAACTTTTACAAGAAGAAGAAAAACAATAAAAAAGGTGTTTCAAAAAAAAAACCAAATTTAAACCAAAATCTTTATTATTTTATAAGATTAGATAGATAGTAAAGGCAGAAGATGGCGGTGAATATCTTTAGATATAAAAGGAAAAATAAAAGGCGAGTTATAAAATAAATCTCACAATATTATTTAAAGCACGACCAATCGAGATACAGAGAGATCTCGCCGCAGATAAGCTCCTTGACTGGCAACCTAAGCCAATCGAATTCAAATCATAAAAGAAAAACTACAGGGAAAAAACTTCTATCTCCCGGCAACAATAAGCTTCTTGACGACTTATTTCCATTCTCCTTCTATAGATATTGTAAAGAATATTTTGCAATATTAAAAAAAACCTAATGTTCTAAGATTTTATCAAAGTTTCCATGGCAAAATTTGGATTAAAATCTAATTTTAAAGATTTCATAATCATGATTTCATTTCAATTTCAATAATGTACTTATTGTTGGCAAAAACTTATCGAGAAAAATTAGGGAGTTAAGTCTCATAGTCTTTTGACTTTTCAAGACTAACGCCTTAAGTCGAATGATTCAGAATAAAAAAAAAAGAAACGGAAGAAGCACAAAAGAATAACTAAAGAAAAAAGTGTGTTTCTCTCTGGCCACAATTCAAAAAGGGAACGCACCTCAAAAGCTGTCCAACTGGCCGATGCGCTGACATTGCGCGTTCAGAACCTGCCCTACCTCAACCGCGAACACCGCGCGGTCATTCACCGACAATTTATTTCGTTTTTTACCCGCATACAAACTAAATGCACACGTATATAGACGTAATAAGCTCGTTGTAGTTATACTCGTAAATATAAAGCATACTCCACTATCTGACGTTTGAAACTGGTCCGTAACTGGATTCTTGTACCTCCTCTGATCAACGAAGGTTGCCTTCGGTAGCTTTGGGCTATCGACTTTAGCTACTATTAAGTTTTATGTTCATATTTTTGATATTAAAATTTTAATGGTACTCTTTTATCTGTGCTGTTTATTTTAATAGTTTTTTGAAAAGTAAGTGTCGGCGTTTCATTCAATCGTTATATTGCTAATTTTACAAATGAAAAGGCTGTTTGTATGTCATAATAAATAATATAACTCATAAGTATTTAAATGTTATGTATTAAGAGGAGTATATACGCCAACGACCTTGAAACTGAAAATCCCTGTCGGGCTCATCGAAAATTGTTGATTATTTCATGACGGAATGTCGTAGAACTTTTTTTTGTGCACAGTTTGTAGGTGACATTCTTTCCTACATTTTGGTGTAGTTTTAAGACAAGAACCTCCTATTGGTGCAAAGCCTATCCAAATTTTAGACAAAAAATGTCTGATTTGGCTAAAATGTCGATAGGCTTCAATACGTTTCGACATATTTGTATGGAAACTGCACTAAAATATCGGAAACAATGTCGCCTACAATCTGTACACAAAAAAAGTTCTACGACATTCCGTCGTGAAATTATCAACAATTTTCGATGCCCCCGACATGGATTTTCAGTTTTTCAGAATAGGGCCCTTAACCTAATAGAGTTTAATATTCGATTGTAATTAAATGCATTACCTATTTAAAACAATACTGAATTAACGCTGAAACAATTTCGATGAGTCGTACGTACACGGAATTCCGGGTAACAATAAACAAACAAACTTTTGTTTTTAATTATGAAATTGAATTGATAACAAATTATAATGCGTATTGAAATCAGTTGTAGATAATTTATACGTAAATATCACTCCAAAATGTAGAGGCAACCAGAAGTACCTACTTACTATCGCGGTTTAAATTGCATTAGATTTAGGTACACTATAAATAACAAGTCAGTTTTAATACGGAACCTTAAAAACGACCCTGTAACTTTTCTTTGGCCTTATTCTCGCGTTAAATTGCAGGAGCTAGCTGAAGAAGCTCCTAGCCTTGATTTTTTTCATAAGTTAGACAATTTTAAAAATAAATAAGTAACATTCCAAGGAACAGTAGGTATTATGTTTTTTTGGTATATTAATATTTATTTTATCCACGCCTAAACCTATCATAATAAGTTAATATAATATAATAACTTATTTTAACCATATTTTTTCTAACAAGGCAATCAATTCATAAATCATTTATTAGTGATACACAGGTATAGCAAATGCAGAATCTAATCAGACCTGCTTGAGAAATACACGAGTTATTTAAAGCTGAAATTAAAAGGTAGTTCAGTTACTGCTATAAGTGTCCTTAATAAGTTTTACAAATCGCAAGAGTTCAACATAAGTTTGTTAGACTTTTACCAAAGTTATTAGTTAGTTTCTTTTATTGCAAGTTAAACTTATGATTTTAATCGGTAAAAACGCGTAATTCCCGATCCCGCGGTAACATCGGGAATTTTATCCCGATTATAGGCTAGTTTTTACTAGCCTATGTGTTAATCCTGATCTTTACCTATCAACATACCAAGTTTAATCGCAATCGGTTTTGTAGTTTTTGCGAGCGAGGAGTCACTTACTTACACACCAATATTCACATTTATTACTTACAAGCAGCGCCTCGCGGTTACACCCGTGTAAGGCCTGAACCTTCGGGAATAACAGGATAAAAAGTAGCCTATGTTTTATGCTAGGTCTCTATATTACAAGTTTAATATCAATCGGTTCAGTAAATAGGATATTGGTAAATGGTTAAAGATTTTATTTTTAAAAGAAATTAAAAAAACAGTTCACTTTTATGAGAACTTAAAACTATCTAATATATAAAATTTCCATGTCACAGTGTTAGTTACCGTACTCCTCCGAAACGGCTTGACTGATTTTTATGAGATTTTGTATACGTATTCAGTAGGTCTGAGAATCGGCTACTATCTATAATTTATAAGGCAAAACAACGTTTGCCGGGTCAGCTAGTTTATATATAAAATTATTTTTTATGTCTCCTTGTTTAAATCGTGCAGACGGATAAGATAGAATTAGCAAAATGGACGTCAAAATAAAGGCTTAATTTTCCACTGTCGGGATCAATAAGTACCTACATCCAAACCATCACCTATATGTAATCTACATATATACCATATCATATCACTACCAGTAGATATTGTGTTAACAATGTTTTGTCTTCCGCACAATTAGACTTGCTTGGTTCTATGATGATAACCGAACACCAATCAATCGGATTGAATTTCACTGTCTATACCGACCTACAGTATATTCATGTAGGTCTTAGATGAAAACAAAAATAGTAGATACGGTATATTCTAACACTAGCAGCTCCCCGCGGTTTCACCCGCATAAGTCCCGATCCCGTGGGAATATCGGGATCAAAAGTAACCTATAGCCTTCCTCAATAAATGGACTATCCAACACCGAAAGAATTTTTCAAATCGGACCAGTGGTTCCTGAGATTAGCGCGTTCAAACAAACAAACTCTTCCCCTTTATAATAGTATAAAATAGATTGCGTATTCGAAAAATGAGCTAGAAACACCTACATGCATTTTCATTAAATTATTGTATTTAAAAACATTTGTCTTTAAGAATGATTCATGCATTTGTAACAAAGCAAAAAGGCATTCTTATGGATTTCAAAAAGATAATCGCAGTGTGACAGCACGTGCTCACGCGGCAACGGTTCGACATACGACTGAGGCTAGTGCGTCAGCTAGACGCAGTTTTATCGTCTCATTTTCCGAGACTAGGTAACGTATCTGCTGTTTTTTGTTTTCATCTAAGATGTAGGTACCGATGTGTGTATGTAGGTCTATACATGCCAATAGTCTGGAGCTTAGTATTGACGGTGCTAAATAGGGTTCAATGACTCGTGTTCAGCCACAATGTTAAGATCTTTATCTTATCTAGATATCGTCAAAAATTACTATTACCTATGCGAAGCTTTCTAATGCTAAAAAAAATACTATACTACATATTTATGTGTTCAGTTTGGGATGAATGCTTACCTAACAATTTAGGTTAATAAGTATTAAAATCTAGTTTTGTATGAACAAAGTAATGGAATTGGATTTTCCATAGAAACAAGATATTCTGCAACATAACAAGTCGTTCCGCGAATTGTAGACGTCGCCGCGTCGCGAGGACTTTATTGGATGGAGTTTCTTCTTCAAAAAACTCAGTTATCAACTTTATAGACAATAGGAGTTCTAGGTAGAAATGTTTAGATTTACTGAAATAATGGAAATGACGTGAAGCTCATAACTGAATGAAATTGTTTAAGGTTCCAGGAAGATATCTCAGACTCAAAACAATAGTACTATCGTGGACACGTTGCCGTAGAGCTTATTTTACTAGGGAAGTGGGTGACTGCAGTTATGTAACTTTTTTGAGGGGCACATTGGCCTAGCAGCGCCCGCCGATCTTGACTGCTCGTGCTGGTTAAGCAACGCCTACCGCAGTCATTACTTGAAAGGGTGACCAATATAATGTCTGTCCCAAAAATTCTCGTCATTCTTCTCATTCTAGAGCTTTTCCGTGCTTCGAAAGGCACGCCAAGCAGTTTGTCCCGTAGTTATCGCTGATAGCAGTCGTTAGGTCAAATTAGATGCCTTAAGACGGTCTGAAAATTCTTACACTGAGTATGGGTATTTGGAATATTTTGTTTGAATAATTTGACGACTTACGACCTTCTTCTATTGACATTTTAAACTCAACACATTTGAATGTTATTGAAAAGGTAGTGTGTAAGTGCAAGTCTCCGTAGTCGCTCCTACGGCTCTCATATAAAGAAAACATTCATATTTTTAATTACGATGAAGAAAACAAAAACTCTGTATAAGACGAAAATCTCCCAGAAATAAAAGTGAGTCGGGATGTAACAAAGAGCGATCGATATCGCTTCAGACGTTTCGTCGTAACCTATAAAACTGGTAAGAAGGGGTTGGTCAGTGCCTACCGTAACCACGGATTACAACTTTCAAGGATAATCTTGAAAATAAAATGAAAAAGTTTGTAAAGACGTGTGACACTCGGGGACTGCCGCGATAAAGCTATTGCATAGCATTTTTTACTTATGCAATTATTATTATTATTTTTTCATTTAGTACCATGTTGCCATGGTCGCATTGGTCGCTCGGCCGAGCTACATTAGGCGGAGTGGAGGGTGTTAGATTTTTTTCGTTACAAAATTTCTTCATTCAAAGCTCAAAGTCCGCGATAAAAGTTATACAATAGCTTAAAAATATGGTTACTTTCTTCTTCTTCGTATAGTGGTGTGGCTCACCTAGTGTTGTTTTATCAGAGATAACAACCGGGACCACCTGCTTAAAGTGCCACGCCGAAGCACGGAGGAGCTCGAGAAAATGTTTTTGCCACACACATTATTGGTCACCCATCCAAGGAATGACTGTGCCAGGTGTCGCTTAATTCTCACAAATATACAAAATCGGCGAGCGAAGCCAGGTCAACGAGGTCAATAAAATACGGTAAAACAAACATTTACTTTGCGTAAATAAACAAACTTAAGCACTAAATTATCTACTACAATGCAACAACCAACTTCCAACCAGTGATTGTAATATAAGTACCTACTACTAGCGCCACCCAGTATCGATCTTCAGAATTAAAGTTGGTTTCTTAATAAACTTTGAACCACTTCGGCGGTGTGTAATTATCATTTTTCTAATATGATTATGTAGGTTGCACACAGTGCCATCTACTCCAAAACTTCATTGTTGATTTTTTTATTGTTTGGTGACTCCATAGAAATACACATGAATCTTGTATCAAATCAAATATAATATTATTATCAAATCAAATATATACACAATACAATATCACGCGGTTTAAAAAATATTTAATACAAAAGTTTTCTTTTGTTATCTTTTGAGGTACGAGACCACAAAACGACTATTTTCATACAAAAAGTTTGATTCCCAATAACCTCATTGCACTATAGTGTAAACATCTTAATGACAAACGCCACACAAAGCGAACAACTTTGTACTAACTAGTATAAAGTATTAAAACAAGAAAATGTTTTTCGGAAAATGACGGTCTTCCATATAACGTGTACAGTGACACAGACTTTCTTAGAAATATCCAGTTTGCTACGAAAACAAGAGACACCCTATAGCCGAGAGAAGCTAAGATTTGGATGCGACGAGGTCACATCGAGAGTCTGTTGTTCATTATTGCTGACTCTTTCAGAACACGGACCGGTTTTTGACGAGGAAACCTATCTCATGTTTACATAGTAGCGCTCGTTTAAAAGGTTTTTTATTTTCATTTTTTATACGGAGTATCGGATACTTAATCCTAATTGCTTTGACATCGTGATTATGTTCCATCGGAGATTTTGTTTTTTTTGTTGTCTTGATAAGTAGCAGGCGTCCTGCCTGCTACTAGGCGCAAAATACAAAGTCATGTTACAAAGTGAGGAAAACTTTTGACGTGTAGCCCCGGAGCAGAATAAGGCTACCCCATCTCTTTCTTTGCGTTCTAGCGAATCTGGCGCGGTGGCTCTGGACTCCCGAGAGGGATGCAACCTGGAACATCCCCCAGATGAGAAGAAGAAACCTTTGCCCAGCAGTAGGATACACATGCGATTAAAAAAGCCAGATCTAGACCCTATCTCAAAATTGATAGTGAAAAGTTCTATCGTCTTTTGTTTCGGTTGTAGTAGCGTAGAATAGTCTATCAGGGCAAAAAAAAAATCTCTCGTACTACGCGTAGTACCTGCGGGAGATTTTTATTGGTAGCTACGTGACTTAGTCCAGACAAGACAATAAAATTATTAAATTATAATATACATACATGCTTCCGTTTATTGGTCCTACTTTCGTATATTTGTTGCGTTCATCTTCTATTATCTATCTATTTCTATAAAATGCTTTCTCCTGAGTGACTGATTGACTGATTAATCTATCAACGCACAGCCTAAACCATTGGTAGTAGAGAGCTGAAATTTGGAAAGTGTATTCTTTGTATGATGTAGGCATCCGATAAGAAAGGGTTTTTCGAAATCTCCACGAATTTTTCCAGCTAATTTATAAATATATTATTTACCTATATAGGTGCTAAAAGAGATTTATTAAAGGTGGATTAAAAATGTATTTATTCAATAAGATTTCACATGATCGTTTTGAATCGTCAACATTTAGATCTATTTATTTTAATATGTACCACATCTAATATTTTTCTAATTGAATGTTCGTAGACGGTCAAAGATCCCGATGGAGCAATAAGTTACCAAGTTTTTGGGATATTTCTCACCGAGGACGTTAACCTCTATAATAACTTATTTGTTTGTGTCGAAATCAGATTAGTTTTCGACTTTTAACAGTTTCTCCTAAGTTCAACTTACTTATTAAAATGTTATTTTAGATATTTGTTATCGTTTTAATATCCCGCGCGTCTCAAACATTTTGGGATATCGAGAAATAAAATTTGATCTTCCTTAGTTACAATTTATTCTCATATAAGTCCCAAGATTCATGAAAATTAGGGCCCTAAATCGTATGAGTAGACCACACGCAAAATTTCAACATGTGAGTCACCGACGCCGGTAGACTAATCGGTAAAGTCAGTACTCCCGGATTGAGACGAGAAAAGATGCGTTGAGATGCGTTTGAGTAAAGATGCGTTGTTGGTTCGAATCCCGCCCTGCGTCTATCGTGCGGTGTGTTTTTGCGGAAGTTTTAAAATATTTCTACGAAAGCCCAGTGCAGGCTTAAGCACTTAAAAATGAAAAATAGAATATAAAGTCTGTAAAAGCAATTGGTTGACAGTTAATCTTAACAAGTTAACGATACAGCAGCGATGCTGCTAAGATTCACTTTCAACTCTCCCCGCAACTTCTGGCGAACTTCCAACTTTAATTGTGACTATGTTATAGCAATATAGTCCAGTTTGTCACACTATTTTATAAACAGTACGACAGAATGGGCTACAGAACTTCGGTACTTATCCTACTAATATTACTTATCAAGCTGAAAGTTTGTGAGTATGTATGTGTGTATATGTTAGTCAATCACGTAAAAACCCCTGAACCGATTACCATGAAACTCGGTATCGAGATAGCTGGAGCAACACATAGGCTACTTTTTAATATCAAATAATTTATGAATTCACACTTTTTAAACTTACACGATATCTGTCCAGATGAATTTTTAGAACTTCGGGTCTAGATCGCGTTATAGATGACTATAGATTTAATTACCTCCACGTTTCGGCAAACGGGTTACACCGGCCGTGGTTCCGAGTAGACACATAGAAATCTATATTCATAGACACAGACCCGCAGTTCTAAAAATTAATTTATGAAGTCCATTATGATTGACGGTTGTAGCAGTCAGTTTGTCTGTCACGGCAGCTGCAAACATGCGGACGAAACCGCAGGGCGGTGTATATATTGCAGTTACCTATACCCACTAAAGTGATACTATTTTCATCACTTTAACAAAGTAGAACAAGCTACCAAGGTCCACCTGCCCACTGCCCAATTTATCAATTAGATAACAGACACACTGACCGACCAATCCTAGTACTTCCCTATACCTATGTATGTGCCATTGTTTTACTAGTGTAAGTCACTTAGGAATACTGCTTTTGAAAAAATGCTTTCAAAAACTTTAGTACCCGGCGGGATTCAAACCCGCGACTATTGATAATCCGAACCAACGCGTTAAACCGCTTCCTAAGTGTGGATTAACACTAAGAAATAATGTTTACGTTGTTTATGCAGTTATTTGTTTATTACCCTGCGGTTTCTCCCGATCCCGCGGGATTTAAAGTGGCATGTCGTAATTCAGATCTCTCTTCAGATCATACCAAGATGCATCGCAATGGGGTGCCACGCGCAAAGCTGTTTGCTGCTGGCATCGGATGATCTTTTTTTTTCGATGATGGTCCTCCACCAATGGAAACGCCGAGTTTTTTTTTATTCCTTCGGTCTCAGACCGATATGGCCAATTTGGCGCCGAGAGTTGTAAAAAACACATGTTTGACAGTTCTTAATCCAAACCTAAGATTAATCGACTCGCACCCTCTGCCGGGATAAAACGTTAGTGTTCCTCCTAATTTTAAGTACCTTGTTTTTTTTTTAATTTTGGAGCCTAAATCACCTTAGAAATTCGTTGTCTTCGTATACCCATGACACAAGCCTACATGTTAAATGGATGGCATTGTAAAATCTCGTATAAAAAACTGAAACAATTATTGAACAAAAAAAGCTCCAACAAAAAGCTTCACATATTCGCAACATTAATAACTCCTTTGTCCAAAACATTCGGCTGAATACAATACCAGTGTTTCGCCACTATCAACGAAAAAAGTTGAATCATCAAAAAAAAAAAACAAAACGTCATTGTCCGTCAAAGTCAGCGAGACTCCGCCCGCGCTTTCGCTATTGGCGTTCGAAATTTGAAATCCCCCGACCTAGTTCCGCCTTCAAATTTTTTTAACGAACCAAAATGGCGTCACTCTATTTGTTAGTTGGTATAATTTAGTGCGGCATGCTTTTTTTAAGTAGGGCTCTTTATTTGTAATAATTGTTATATTTTAAGTTGTCTAGTTCATTGCAGACATGATCTGTGGTTTAAAATACTAGCAACGCCCGCGGTTTCACTCGCTTCTCTAGCAAGAGTATCGAATAATAAAAACTAACCTATATCTAATCAAGATCTCCAGCTAACTGCGTACCATGTTTTATCACGATCGGTTCAGTAGTTTTTGCGTGAAGGAGTAGGTAATAAAGATACTCGTTACTTACACACAAACTTTCACAGTTATTTTATTAGTAGGAATATAAATAAGTGTTGTCTGTTTGTTATAAATTTTTCGAATTTAATAAACCCAAAGCGAAAATTAGAGTTCAGATAGATACCTACACATCCAGAAGTTTCTTTAAGAGTTACTTTAAAAACACTTTCAAAGTGGGCATAAAAGATCAAAAATTAAAAAAAAAAATTCAAAGCGTTTGTAAAATGACAATATTTCCTACTTTTTGGCGAAGATTTTATACAAAGATATCCAAAAAAGGTATACCTAGCCCATTTTAGACCTACATTGGTACTCAAAAGCAATCTTTTAAATATCTTTTATAACACATTTGCTCGTAAAGGGCCTCTTATTTCACCAATTTCAATATCGTAATGTATGTCATTACGTACTTGTGCGTAATCGTAAAGTAAAACGCACGAGTTTCTTTCTAATAAGGTAACACGTACGGTTTATCATGCTCCGTCTAAAACCAACGGTACTTTTTTAAATCTTAAGAAAAAAAAAGCAAAGAAAGCAAATCAAAAAGTTTTTATGTCAGAAAAGTGGTCAATATTTTATGAATAAAATTAACTTTGGGAGATAAAATATAAAAAATAAACATTTAATTCTTTAATTTAATTCATTTTGACAGTAAATTACATCTGTAACAGAAACAAAAAAATATTAATTTACTTTATTAGTAATACTGGCTGTTTTTGTACCGTTGCCTTAAAAAAAAAAAGCACTGATGCCCGCGCATCGCTAATTTGTGAACAAATAGAAAGTCCGAGTTTTATTTATTTCCTCGCAAATGTGTTATAAAACGTCGTATGACATACGTGCGCTTTGATAATTACAGCCTCTGCTTTCTTGTAGCCCTCGCCTACGGCTCGGGCTAGCAATATCGCCTCGGCTGTAATTTCCAACTTACCGCACTTATATCATAATGTACTATTTAAATTTTAAGGGTTTCGTAGTCAAAAGGTGAAAACGGGACCTTATTACTGAGACTCCGCTGTTCGTCTATCTGTGTATCACCAGACTTTATTTAATAAATAAATAAAAAAAACACAGTAGATAATGATGTATTTTATATTGCCGCTATTACAACAAACAACTGAAAACAAAAAAAAATAAACAAGCAAGGTACGTTTATTTTTATTAAATTTAATAACAACGTTATCGCGATTTAGTTTTACCACTGGCCCCATCTAGCGACACAATGGCGCAGGTTTTAAAAATAAATGCTCGTTCACGGATTTCGTGATCGTTGGTAGAGGTTAGGTAAAAAACATCGAATATTCCCAATCAGACACGTAACAGTTCATTACGTTCCTGAAATAGAATTCTAACTAAGTAGCTGGTTACGAGAAGCAAGAAACCGTATAAAATTGAAGTATTGACCAGAGATTTATACTTACCTACCTATAATTATGTATATGAGCTTACGTAACAAAATCTAATCATCGAATAATTTCTATTACAGCAACCCTTGGGTAATCGGATTATATACAATCTTGATAGGTACCTACTTTAATATAAGTATATATAAACCATGTACAAAAACGTATCAAAACTAGATAAGCGTACATATTACATTTTGTGCCTATTTCGATCGTCATTTGCTTTTCATTTATCGCCTCTGAAAACATCCTAAGTGTTTTAACACAATATATTTCTAAGTATTGTTTGACCTTTTGCAAAAGTGACCAGATGTAAAAATGACATTCTGTGAAAGTGACCAAATTTTTCGCGATGACCAGTTGACCGACCGAAAATGACGATCTGCGTCAAAAACCATCTTATCAGATAACTTGGTAGATGACTTTGCCATCAAAAACACATTTTTTTTCTAATGCCATGTGAATCTAGAAATAAACATACTTTGATTTTGATGCTATCAGTGGTTGGCTGTGCGAGTGGCTGTGCGAGGCGGACAGTCAGTCAGTCAGGATAAAAGTATATCATGAAAATAATAAAAAAACCATATGCGTGCAAATAGCCTCACTACGCGGGATGCCGAAGATCGTGCGAAGTGGAGACGTACAAGTAGGAAAGCGGGCCCCGGGCTCTCGAGAGGGATGCAACCGGGAACATCGCTCGGATGATGATGATGCAAATAATAAAAAAAAAAACAATGTAAAAAGGACGGATTTAAAGCGAGGGCCATAGATGATCCTGAGCGACGCGAGTGATTCATGGCCCTCAGTGTAAATCCGTACTCTATTCAAGAGTTGCATACTACACTTTTTACCAAGACTACGAGAAAAAGAAAAGAGTTTATATGTCGATTATTCCTTGCACTAGGAGTTTGTAGAAAATATTTTATAAGCATTGAGATAGAGGTCGAATGGATTGGTGTGTTCCAAATTCTCCAAATTCCAAAGTCTTATTATTCACTGTTTTCAGTGAATAAAAGAAGCTTTTTAGAGTGGTAACAGTATAAAGTCTTTTAAAGATATAGAAGATCTATCAAAAGACTAAACGCAAACGCGTCGAATTATAAGTAAACGCGTCAGCGAGGCTCAAAGCGGTATTCACATAGTTTGCCTATAGTCGGTGCGCCTCGCGGCGCTCTGACGTGCTCACAAACGACCCTATGCGTGGACTAAGCTTTTGTTACATTTTCGCAGGCGTTAAGCCACACATTACAACGTTACACAGAGGTAGCTCCACCCTGTTTTCACCCGTTTCACCCGCATAAGTCCCGAACCCTCGAAAACATCAGGATAAAAATGAATAATCAATAAATTCTGTGAACATCCTGATCCCGCGGGAACATCGGGATAAAAAGTATTCTAGCTCTCCACATTCCAAGTTTTGTTGCAATCGGTTCACTAGTTTTTGCGTGAAGTAGTAACAAAGTCACATAACTTTATAATCTCTTATACACGGTGCTCCGACGAGGGGGTATTAAGCCGAAAGGGGGTTGTTCTAGAGGTCTAGGCGAACAACTTTTGTTCTACAAGTTTTAGAAATTCGAAGTAGTTTCCGAAAATTTTGAGTTTAAAGTTTGCATGAAAATCAGCTGTTTTTAGAGTTTGAGGTCATTGGCCTTAAGGTGCCCTTTTATTTAGTTTGGAACACTACAATCTATACATTAATTGCTTTTTTTTTACAAAAACAGCTGTTTTATTAATAATAGATATAATAGATTAAAAACTTACGTGACTATATTACGTAAAAACTCAACAAAACAAAAATCAGGTGTGTGGAACTCGTTTGACATTAATCTGATTTATTATTTAGTCGAAGAATCAGTAAGTGGGTCGTATTTCAATAGGTAATGACTACTGACCTGACGACGTAAGTAACAACGTCGGTAGTCAATACTCATCTCATCAACTATTCAGTAAACTAGACACTCTATCAGTGAGTCCTAACACCACCCGTTGCCGATTACGGCACGTATTCTATAAATAAAATGTTTCAACAATGCTTCAGTATTGGACCAGCACAGCAATAAAATTGTTGATTGTTTTGAAAGAAAGTTAAAGTTCAAAAACTCTAGGCGAAACCTTGCAAAAAATCCAAAATGAAAATCCCTTTTACAAAATTGTTTTTACAAAAATACAAAATCCCCACAAATTGTTTTTTTTTGTTTCTAGGATTTGTCGTTATAGCGGCTATAAAAAAATCTGTAAAAATTTCAACCGTCTATCTAGTACGGTTTATGAGATACAGCCTGGTGACAGACGGACAGACGAAGTCTCAGTAATAGTGTCCCGTTTTTACCCTTTGGGTAAAAAAAAAAACAGAAATGAGACGTAGTTGATACATTTTTGTTTTAGAATAGGTGCCCTAGTGTGTGAATATATTGTTGTAAACACACCATGTTAAATGAAACAATAAAGTAAGTGTTACACTGAGTGTGGAAAATGGACATGCTGCTTTTACTATAATTACATTTTCACATAAAGCGGTACCGGCGGCAGCGGACAGTAAGCGACTCAATTCTATTATCTAGGTTTCAGTTTTTTGCTTCATACTGTACCGAACGTATCACTTTTTAGGCTTCCGTACCCAAAGGGTAAAACGGGACCCAATTACTGAAACTACGCTGTCTGTCTGGTCACCCTGTATCTCATAAGCCGTGAATCGTGATAGCTAGTCCGTTGAAATTTTCACAGATGACGTATTTCTGTAGCAGCTATAACAACAAATACTAGAAAAAAAATAGAACAAATATTTAAATGGGGGCAAAAAAGTGATTTTTGAATTTTAAACTAAACGATATCGTGATTTTTTTTTTACCACTGTAAAAATAAATGTCAACGTTGCGTAACGTTGTTGAGGATTTTTTAGTGTGAACACCAGAGACATCTTTAGTTATCATTAAGTCAAATAGACAGAATACCGAAGTAAAACCACAGTTTACCCAATAGTTAGTGAGCCTCGTGCGGCTCCTAGTAAAACTTATAGTTGGTACGCCTCGTGCGGCTTTTAATAAAACTTATAGTTGGTACGCCTCGTGCGGCTTTTAATAAAACTTAATGTTTGTACGCCTCGTGCGGCTCCTAGTAAAACTTATAGTTGGTACGCCTCGTGCGGATTTTAATAAAACTTATAGTTGGTACGCCTCGTGCGGCTTTTAATAACACTTATAGTTGGTACGCCTCGTGCGGCTTTTAATAAAACTTATAGTTGGTACGCCTCGTGCGGCTTTTAATAAAACTTATAGTTGGTACGCCTCGTGCGGCTCCTAGTAAAACTTATAGTTGGTACGCCTCGTGCGGATTTTAATAAAACTTATAGTTGGTACGCCTCGTGCGGCTTTTAATAAAACTTATAGTTGGTACGCCTCGTGCGGCTTTAAATATAACTTATAGTTGGTACGCCTCGTGCGGCTTTTAATAAAACTTATAGTTGGTACGCCTCGTGCGGCTTTTAATAAAACTTATAGTTGGTACGCCTCGTGCGGCTTTTAATAAAACTTATAGTTGGTACGCCTCGTGCGGCTTTTAATAAAACTTATAGTTGGTATGCCTCGTGCGGCTTTTAATAAAACCTTGGTGCGCCTTGTGCGGCCCTTAGTAGGTATAGGTATTACGCAGATCGACTTTATTTCTAGTTATTGTTACAGCCACAAGTTTCTTTAATTACAAGAATTTCTTCGACATCTGGAATGTTACAAACAAACTATAAATACTGGTCACGTTAACGGGGTTAGAAAAAATGTCTCGATACATTGCAAAGTTTAGAAAAATAATGGCTATTTTTACAGAAAGTTTGCCAACTATTAATTAGATTTTTTCCAAGAAAATAAATCGGAAATATAAACGGGAATGTTTGCAAGTAGGTAGTTACGACAAAATAATATTTATGTATTTGTGACTTTATTACTCCTTCACGCAAAACGATGAATATAGAATTGGAATAAAGATAGCTAGAGTTCTAGCCGCTAGGTCTTGATATTCCAAAGGGATCAGGCAGGACCTACACGGATTAGTAAAAAAAAAATACAATAACTTATTTTTTCCTAAGTGTAGGTATTCACAAAATAAATAGTAGAATTAGAATCCAAACGACACGTTCGATGCAATCTGTTTATTTAATTTATTATATTTTTTTAACATAAATCGTCCCTTTGATCGGGTTGCAAAAAATATAATAAATCAGCAGTCGTAGTCGAATTTTACTTTGAACCATATTTCAAGGTAATTCAAATTAAATTCGTGGTTTGACATCTACTTCCAGATTGGTCTTTTATCGGGACGTATATAAAGTAAGTTATTTTGATTATTACCCTAAATTCATTATTCATGATCTGGTTGCAATAGTTACACGGTTGTAATTGAAAGCTGAAAACCTGCCACGACAATAAAAGTAAATATCAAAAATAATCATTTAGCACGAATCTGATCATGTTTGCTATCGCCATTAAAAGAGGTCAAACGCTCTGGCCTAGCACCGTTGTTATAGATTCACCATCTTCGGTTTATCAGTTCCGTTATTTTTACGTCTAACTGTTGCGTTGCCTGGACCAATTTTGATGAATTGTGAATTGCCATAAAATTATCATTATAAGTAAAGGACATATCATGATAAGTTCATTAAGGAAGAAATAATATAGACTTTTCGTCTTATATTTACGACTGGGTTGAACTTAAAACTTAACCCAGTGCAATGCAGCGCTTGTACTAGGTTACTGTTCTTACTACGGCATGCTACTGACCCCATATAACGCAGCCATAATATATCCAATATTTGTAATTCAAAATCTCAATTTATTCTATGGTAATTTAGCTTTATCAAAATGGGTTGCATGATAAGTACCAAAACACTGCACTAAAGTAGGTAGGTACTTATAAAATGTAATTGAAAATTTATTGCATTCCGTCGAAAAACAGGAAAACCTTGCAAGTTCGTTTAACTGGTTATTATTTAATATTTTGATAAACATTTATTACCTACTAACTAGGTACTACTTATGCCATTTTATTTTACTTCGATGTTTTATATAGATTTAAATATGTTTTGTACTAGGACCTGGCACGTAGGTACGTACCTATAATATAGCCTAGCGTATCTTCGACTGTTATAAAGAGAGCCTCCAGAATTCTTTACAAAAATATCTACATTTATTTACTAAAATATTCTATTTACTTAAATATCTACATCAGCCTTAGTAATAAAATAAAAAGGTAAGTAATTAAAACTATGAAGCGAGTGAAGGCTCAAGCACTTAAAAAATATACTTAAATCTAATTTAAAAACAAATAAAAAAATAAAAAAAAATTCAACAGTAGATATTCACTTAAAACATCTGATGGAACACTTAAAAGCTTGAATCAGTGACCTATAAAGTGCATTATTTAATGTGTAACACCACACGGCGTCCGTGTCGCGCCGCGCCGCGGCCAGCCACACCCACAACATTAGATTGTACGTAAGTACACGTACCTTTATTTGATCAGTCTGTTTGCGCTCGGTGTGCGCACGCCCTTAGCCTAATTGACGCGTTTTACCCGAAGGCATGGAAATATTAATAGAAAATATCTGATCAGATTGTGTACAAAAGAATGTTTTACTCTATACTGCTAATTAACCAACTTTATACTGTTTATTAACTAACTTGTTAGTTACAATATGTAGACAAATACCTACCGCCAGACAGACAAGAAAAGATGAAACTTTTTGTATGAAAATTGGTTCAAACCTCTTCCTTGACCTAGAGCAGGGGTTCCCTAACTGGGGGGCGCGCCCCCCAGGGGTGGCGCAGAGACATTTACAGGGGGGCGCGGGCCACTTGTGTAGTTAAGTATAAAAACCTGCGATCGCTGAGAGAATGCATTCCGACTCGACGGCTCGATACTACCAATGAAATTATTTGAAATTGACGCCTATCAAGAACATAATATTGTTTCTTCAGTCAGCCAACCTCCTCCTCACGGGCGCTATCAAAGGTACAACTTGCCAAATACGGTTTCGTATGACTTTGAAAACTTTGATTATTATTTTTTATTCTGGCCTGATAATCTGGACTGGACGGGGGGGCGCGGAATTTTTTTTATGGTCGAAAGGGGGCGCGTCCCCTGACCTAGAGGTAGGCACAGCTTGTTTTTAGGGTTTCGTAGTCAACCAGAAAACAAGAAACCCTTATAGTTACGTCATCCATGTCCGTCTGTCTGTTTTTAATAAAAATGATTTACGTTTGAAATCTACAAATTATACTCTAGTAGTTTTAATAGATATTTTCAAATGTGATAGTTTGAAGGTAGGTATGCTATGTAAGAAAGTAAATAAGTAAAGTATAGTCAGGTAAGATCGGATACCGAGGAAGACCGTATGACTCAAATATTTCCCAAAATAGGTGACATTGCAATTGCCAGGTGCTACAGATCGGTGAGGGATGAATTGTCTTTGTGAACACCGTGGCTAACACGAAAAAAAATATCACTTATTTTGGAAGATATTTGACTCATGCGGTTTTCCCCCTTATCCGATCTTACCTGACTATATTATGTGTATGTAAGTAAGTAATCGGGTACGTTTGTTACTGCTTCACGCAATAATCTGTTAATTGAAATGGGGAGGTAGGTGGGTGGGTTGGGTACTAGGTAAATCTACTAAGAGTTTCTAACAGTTACGAATAGCCCATTTCTTGAATTTCAAACAGTAAAACAAGCTCCAACCAAACCAAATCCTATAAGCCCCGCTCATCAAAACCATCGCCTCTTAAAAGCTGAGTGCGTAAATCGTACCACAGAATACCAAGTAGTTAGTACGTAACTCACACTCGTGGAAGCGTTCTCTGTGTGCGTAACGAACTTTTTACGCAAGTACGCACTCACACACACATCGACGCGCGAAGGACACGGCCGAGGTCGACGACCCCAGTTTTTTGCGAGTGAACGCAGTCGCACCGTACACTGCTTCCAACGAGCATTGGCCTATGATTACCTTTATTTTTTTTTGTTCTCAAACGCCAAAAGATTGAAGCAAGATCAAGTTCTCGCCTTGATATTTTTTCACTGAAAATAAGAATGTGTTTTTTATTTAGCATTCGGATTATAGGTACCTACCTAGTTAGGTAGTTTGTTGTGATTGCGCTCAATTACTCAAAGTTGGATGACATTTTTATCGATTGCAATTTACACAATTAAATGCTCTCACCGTTTATAAATAGGGCCATTTCGATAGGAATATAATATTTGCTGTATTTATTGAGATCATTTAACTTTTAAATGTGTGTTATCACACGTAAACGTCTGAATGTTTAATGGGCCGGCTCTGTTCCGGCGAAACCGGAGTGAACCGGTAATAGTCAGTTTTTCATCCGATGCCGTTAACTTCTATCAATGTAACGCGTTCGACATCTGAATACGAAATAAGAATGCAATAGTCGGGTAGCTGAACTTAAGAATGGCACTATCGGGTAATAACATCTCTGTTAAAACCGTTTTATCTGTTTACTTTTTAGTTTTGTTCGATGTTTGAACGTTTGTACATAATGTAGTAGGTAGGTAGTAGGTACCTACTGCAGTTTGCGGAAAAAATATTATCGGCGTTATCGACTGGCAGATGTCGGGTTTTAATTAGAAGAGTTGTATTGCTTTAAGAGTATTAATGAGGACGTCAACTTTGAAAAATTAATTCTATTATTAAAATTACGATTTATTTATTTTCATTGCAAACTATAAAATAAGTAACTAATACATTTTAATGGTTTGTTGTTAGTGTGTTTCTTGATTAGTCTCCCAAAAATAGTACTTACTTACTTAGTAATAAAATAGTAAGTAGGTAGGTATAGTTTATTCTGCTTAAACTACACATTTTTACTACTAATAAAATATCACGCAACTTTAAACCACGTATTTACGGCAGGTAAATAAAATGTGGTTTATAAAGTACACATACCTCAATGCTGTTATCGATATCGCAACATCTTTTCAATCAAAATAATAAAGCCACTAACATGAGAGCATCGAGCCGAGCGAGACCCGGTAACTTGAGAGTTGTTGAGGGCATGTCGTCAATCGTCAACAACGGCTTCCTTTTATTTCAAATATACTTACCTCATTCGTTTTATTTTATCAGTTCATTCCACGCCGATTTATTTGCCTTGTCTTTTGTCGTAAACTTTTATGAAAATAAAATGTTTTTTTTTTTTCCAAAAAGGCCAATTCTGACCAACCCGATAACATTATTCACAATCACAACCTAGCCCAACATTCGGCGCCCGAGGCCACCCCAATTTCGTCCCTAATCCCGACCTGCCCTAAACGCCACGCACCGCGCGCCTGTGTGCCTTTAGACCCACACCATCTCACCTTACATTACATAAGTGTGCGTGTCGAGACATTGACATTTTAAATTAAGAACGCATTTTATTTGACCGAATTCAGCAAGTTCATTTTGAATTGAGAATTGAGAACGGATTATTATTAGAAGTAGTTCGCTGTCCATTAGTGGCGGTCAAGCGACAGGTGGAATCGGGAATAATCTATTTTGAAGTTGGTTTGACCTTGTTTGGTTGGTATTTTGGTATGCATCTATTGGAGTATTTATAAGGTGAAATCTATGGAATCCAAAGATAAATGATTTATTTGTTTATCAATTTGACGGAAAATAATGGAATCCAGGGAACTTTTAATTTAAAAACATGGAGTTCTAATTCTAAACATTTGCTCCCTACCGCGCCCGCTGTCGTATTTGATATGCGTAATACGAATCGGAATTAACGGAATAAAATAAATAAAAAGCCTCCAAATACTTACCTATATTTTCGTTGTTCTATATTTACTTATAGTTTTATTTCGAGTAAAAAACTCGCTTAATTCATACACAGCAGATATAGGCCCTGCGCAGACGACAGACTATCCATGACGCACTTTTTAGTCTGTGAAAATAGAACCTATGCAATTATATGCAGTAACGCACACGACGCGCAAAAAGTCTTTTGCCTTTTTGTGCCTTTTTCGCAGACTTTTTGTGCGCCGCAGACTCGATCGCACAAAAAGTGTGCCGTCTGCGCAGGGCCATATACTTAACACAATGAGTTATTTCAAAAGGGCTTGCATACGAAAGATGGTTTAATTTCCCGTTTCATTTCTTTTTTGTCATCATTTTAATTACAAAAATCACCTGTTTTAATTAAAGCAAGCAGCATTGAGCATTAAATACACGAAATGCTTCCACAAGTCGATAAGAATCAATATTGATATCGTAATTTAATGAGCATAAAATTATGCATAAGAAAGAATATACATAAAAATATGTAAGCCCAATATCTCTGTTGTTAATTAAGATAGTGGTAATTAAACTTATTTGCATAATTATTAAAAGTTTGATTAATTATAATCATGATTTTTCTTATTGTATAATTTACTGTCTTATTTATTATAAAATTTTTTTTATTTTTTTATAGTTTTCGTGTGTGTAATTAATTAACCTACTTATTATAATTAAACGTAATTGAATATAGAACACATCACAGACTCCTATTAGTTTTTTATTATCATTATTTATAAGTATATTTAAATAAAGATTAAAACAACCCCAATTCTTTACCGTATGTAGTACCAGCATACAATATTCGGTCAATAATAAAATTTTATAATAAATCAACAGCAACCTCAATAATTTTATTTTAAGGTATTATTTTCTTAAAAAAATAAAGATAACAAAACTCGTTTACACTTTTTACTAACTAAAGTATATTTTATACCATAAAAACTGTTCGATTTTTAAAATTGCATATTTATAATTATTATAATATAACACAGTCCCTGACCAACCATAAGGAAAATTTACGTGTGTGTCGTCGCATAACCATCAAGGTGTGCGTGCCCTACATTTATACTTAATAAGCATAATCACACGCCCAATTCTTTCACCGTTTGCGTTAAATTGTATAAGTGTGCGTGAAATTCTTCGGTAACCAACTTGGAAGGAATGAATGACGGTTAGGTTACTGACCTACGCCAATAGCATTCGTTCGACTTTTAGATTTTTCCCTTACGCATTTTGTTTTTGGTTTTGTGTTTTATTATTTTTCTGTTCTTCTTTGTGAGTGATTTTGCTTTGTTTGAATTTAGCATGTTGAATTGGAATTTAAGTAGGTTATGTAAGTTGCTTTGGCATTGAAAAAGTAATATTGTTAGTATTATTTTCATAGTGATTTTTTTGTGTTTATGCTACGAATGGTTTAAGAATTTGTAGTAAGTATGTGGTTATTAATTAATTCATAATATTGGTATTATACCATACCTAATAAATACCATAAAAGTTTTATAATGCCTCCGTAAAAAAATAGAGTCTTATTATTTCACACCAAAACACTGCCGAGGCGCACAATTACTACCTAGGAGCACGTGCATAAACCTTGAGTCCATTCGTTAGGTAACAAGGAAATTATCAAAGTAGAGACAAAAATAAAAACTTTCATTTTGTTACAAAATTTCGGTGGGTGTGTTACACAGTTAATATACCTATAATCGGTGGTGTGTTATAAACGATTAGAGTGTTAATCAGTTAGAGTGTTTTCGGACCTGAACAAAAAAAAATGATAGGTTAATTAACTAAGATAACAGCAGCTACCGGGTTGAACCCCGAATAACACATGACACAAAGGAGATTATTATGTCTGTATGTTTGTTTCATACACACAGAGAAAGAAAGAGAGACACTATCTGCTTTTAGAAGCAGAAAAAGCCCCCAAGTCATTGTTTTAGATATATTTTCTTTAAAAAAGTACGAAATTTTTCTTCCGGAGGAAATATTAAAATCCTTCCTTGACAAGTTTCTATAGTGACTGTTGCCCTATCTGTGAGAGAAAGAGATAGTAAACGAGGTTATTGTTGTGATAGACAGAGATGGCAAGAGGGCGACGACCTTTAAAACAAATCGTCGGTAGAAAGGGTTCGGAATAAGTACTGATTACAGAAAAGTTGGCCCGGCCCAATTAATTTATTTTAAAATAAATATTGTTGAAACGGCTCTCTCAAAATTTGGTAAATGGGTTTTTAGTAATGGAATTCAGTTAATGAATGTAACTATTTAAATTTGAAGTAATTAATTTAAACGACATAGAGGTATTAGTATTTGCAGAAGAAAAATATAAAGTCGTCGTCGTCTCATTTGCGCATCAATGCGTTTGCTTTTCATTCCTAGATTTAGACACAATTTTGATCTTCTCTATATTTTTAATCTATAATATACAATTTAGTGCCAGGAAACGGCTATATCTGTTTTCTTGTGTATTTTTTTTAAATGTACCTTACGAGTACCTACGCTTCGTACAAACATCACCAAACTGTCATTCGAAATTTAAACATTGGTTTCAAAGTGCGTGGAACAGGGTAAATATAGCAAGCCAGAATTCCATGAAAAGTGGAATAGCGTAGTGCCATTTTTAAGCTATTGCATAGCTTTTATCGCGGGCTTTGAGCTTTGAATGAAGAAATTTCGTAACGAAAAAAACCCAACATCCCCGCACTCCGCCTACCATGGCAACGTGGTACAAAATAAAAATAATTATAATTGCATAAGTTGATAAAAAATGCTATGCAATAGCTTTACCGCGGCAGTCACCGAGTGCCACGCGTTGTTTATTTTCAATAAACGGTTTGGAGACTAACTGTTCTGCGAGTCGTACATTTATCTAGGCACGACTAGTATGCACCCTATTCCCTAGACTCGTTACGAATAGACAAGGACCTAGGCTAAAAATTACTTGGGGTACTTTCACGCACACTCGTGCAAATATTATGCACGCACCGGATATATTTGCACGAACCGGATATACGAACACAAACAAAGAATTTCGTAGGTGTTTCTATGTGTGCTTTAAGTGCCTAGCTTTAACAATTTAAAGGATCTACAGTTTGATCTACAGTTTGTTCTAAAATAATGGCTTAGGTCGACTTGTTTAAGTATAAGTTTATATCGTAGCTGATGTCAAGATGCCAAGTGATATAGGTAGGTATCTACTTTAAGGGCCCTATTCTGAAAAACTGAAAATCCATGTCGGGCGCATCGAAAATTGTTGATTATTTCATGACGGAATGTTGTAGAACTTTTTTTTGTGTACAGATTGTAGGCGACATTGTTTTCGATATTTTAGTGCAGTTTCCATACAAATATGTCTAAACGTATTAAAGCCTATCGACATTTTAGCCAAATCAGACATTTTTTGTCTAAAATTTGGATAGGCTTTGCACCAATAGGAGGTTATTGTCTTACAACTACACCAAAATGTAGGAAACAATGTCACCTACAATCTGTGCACAAAAAAAAGTTCTACGACATTCCGTCATGAAATAATCAACAATTTTCGATGAGCCCGACAGGGATTTTTAGTTTCAAGGTCGTTGGCGTATATACTCCTCTTAATACGTAATGAACAAACGGCCCAATTTTTCTTTTGGAATTCTGTATTTTAGGTACTTATCAAAAAACACGTTGTTAACGTTAACTGGGGTTTGGTAGACAGTACCTACCACTTATAGGTTCCACGTTCGCCATATTAGCTCCTACCGGGTTTGCTTGTCTGTCTGATAGATATAAAGCTGTAATTTAGCATGGATACACATACAATAAGTATATAAATTTGTTATTTATCCGGTCAAAATATCAAATAGAAACTTTCTACGACATATTTTTTATTCAATAATTTATTTTTAATCCAAACTAAAATCAAAAAAACTTTTTTTAACACATCTTACCCTCAGATTTCGAAATTTTATCTTTTAACGAAATACTTCTGGGACTTTTTGATAGATGGCACTGTTTAATTCTTTATAGGTAACGTTATTTAAATTAACGCCTTTTATTGTTAACGGTCGACAAAAATCTATAGAATAGTTAATCTAACGGTTTATAGAATTTAAAACTTTACCAATCGTTATCTTAAAAATGTATAACAGAGCCATCTATCAAAGAGTTCTCTTTAGCAAGTGAAACCTAACCTGTGATTAAACCACCGTTAAATTTAACGGTCTTTAAAAACTTTAAGTACCTACCTAACCCAGCATTCGTCAAATAAAAGTACCTAATATTTTGTAGGAAAAATAAAGTACCTATGACCATAAACGTCGTTTATTTTTCTGGAACATAAAAAACCATCCATACTTCTGAGACTTATTCAGTCAAATTATTTTTGATACCTATGTAATGACAATGACAATTTGTACGCTTTTAAAAACTATTCCTGTATTTTACAGATCAGTGATTGAGACAATTCGGTGTTATATTCGAGCCCCTATCCGGCGTCTGTCTACGTGACTCTCCTCAGACCCGGAGGATCAAACGATGTGCGTTTCATACGTGTTACATGGACACGTTTGTTTTGGTTCCACATTACTTTTGTATTATTTTTGAGGATACAAATCCAGTATGTATAAAAACCTCTGTAAAAATCCCCTTAAACTTCAGGTAAGATTGGTAGATTGGTAGGTATAATTCAAAGTTAAAGGGTAATTTTTTTTAATTTCAAGTTGCATCTTATAGCTTCTTTTCGTTTCTCTATTACCTTAACCTAGTGGAAATTTAAAACTTTGCTAAATTTCTTGAAAGTTTTAGGAAAATAAAAACTAAATTCGTACACGCCGATAAAAGTGTTTATTGGTACCAAAATGTTATATTGGTATTATGAATTATTAATATAAACGGAATCGGTTATCGAAACACAAGAATAGGTTCATTTTATTTAAAGTACTTACCTATCATTTCGAATTTTTTTTTCGGTAATAACTAGGGGATTACAGGGTTTTTTTACACACTGTTTTTTTTCATGACTCTACAGGGTTTTCTTTAGACACTTTTATAGTGTTTTTGTTCATGACTTCAGTTGGTAGTAAATAAACAATTCTTTCTCACATTTCCAATTACCGACTCTCTGTGGCTGTGGAGTAAATGGACACCATTATTGAACTTCAACATAGAAATCTATGGAGTTTACCGCGTTAAATGTTTTTGTAGGCTTAAAATAAATTCTCAGAAATACCCTTTGGAGTCAGAAACCTAAAAAGTGCTCATTCTGCGAAATGTACATTTTGCGAAGTGCCTGTGCGAATTGCTCATTTTGCGAATTACTTGTTTCGCGAAGTGCTCTATTTGCGAAGTGCTCATTGTGCGAAGTGCACCTTATGAGAAGTGCACCTACCGCGAAATGCACATTTTGCGAACGGTGCACCTTTTACAGGGTGCACATTCTGCATCTAATCCTTTTTTTTTTCTAAAAGTCTGACGATTTAAGCCTCTTTGGTGCGATGGCCGAGAACTTGCCTGAGTCGCAGAAGGTTGTGGGTTCAATTCCTACCGTAGATCAGATATTCGTCTGAACTACATATTATTTTCCAGTTATGGGTGTTTCTGGTCCAATAATTAGGTATGTATTCTACATAATATATGTAAATGAAAAGTAAGTACCTATACGATTGTTACTTATACGAAACAAATACAAGTATATAAATACAAGTAAACAAATACTTGTAGGTAGATAGTTCTGTGTGAAATGTCGTAAAAGATTTGTCATTTATACTAGGTAAATAAAAGTACAGAAGTATACGAGTTACAAGTTACAATAAATAATACATCAAAGATTTATTTACAAATATTACAAAAACGCCGTCTCTATGTTATCTTAGTACAATTCCGTTCACTAAATTGGCATTTGCTAATTAGATCAGAACGGTTTAATAATTGGACACGTGTGCGAAAGGGACACCGATGTTAAACACACGTGTCAGAGAGCGATGAAACACAGGTGGGTATAATATAAAAAGCTATGGGAAGATTTTCGTAGTTGATAGTAAACTTGATATAAGGGTGGAGACAGACTTGAGCAGCACCGCAAACCGATCCTCGAGCATTCGCTGTTTTTAAATTCACTCGAGCGTGAGTGATCGATATTTTGTTACAACTTGATATTAAAAACCAACGAGCTTATTGGTGTAACATTTCGTTAAGCCTTTGCACGAGCGGGGCATTTCAAGAAAGAGTTAACGAAAGGTACAACGAAATGTTACGAGTAAATGCACACTTACAGTGATCATTACGCCAAACAGAGCGCCGAGCATTCGCAGGAAAGTTACATTACATGGAAATGCTTTGGAAACTGAGCATTGACTGTATTGTATGTACCATTCGTAAGAACGTCACATTACACAGAAATGCTCGAGAAAATGCTCCAGTCTGTACTTACCCTAATATAAACTATAATTTAACTATTAGTACAGTTACAGACAAAAGAGTTTATATATGACTTTTCATATCAAAATTAAATTAACAGATTTAATCGCGTTTTTTATTTAATTTTATCTGCGCTTGGAAATCTTTAATGCTCTTATAGTCGGAAGCAGCTTAAAATCTCATAAACTTACTCTTTTAAGAGGAGTATATACGCCAACGACCTTGAAACTGAAAATCCCTGTCGGGCTCATCGAAAATTGATGATTATTTCATGACGAAATGTCGTAGAACTTTTTTTGTGCACAGATTGTAGGTAACATTGTTTCCTACATTTTGGTGTAGTTTTAAGACAAGAACCTCCTATTGGTGCAAAGCCTATCCAAATTTTAGACAAAAAATGTCTGATTTGGCTAAAATGTCGATAGGCTTCAATACGTTTAGACATATTTGTATGGAAACTGCACTAAAATATCGGAAACAATGTCGCCTACAATCTGTACACAAAAAAAAACTCTACGACATTCCGTCATGAAATAATCAACAATTTTCGATGCGCCCGACATGGATTTTCAGTTTTTCAGAATAGGGCCCTTAAAATAGTTTCCAAGCTACGGAATAATATTATTTCCTACAAAACAATAGTCGGAAAGTTCCCTATTTGCAGAGTTGACTGTCAGTGCCCTGAGGGCACACAGCTGTTGGTTTCAAACACAATTGACCAAATCTCCTAAATCGTTGTTGGAAAATTGTTAGCGGCCATTTTAAAATGACTCTCTTGACACGAATTTAGTTACGACGATTTCACTTTTGGTCTGCTAATATTATAAAAATACTTGACATTGGCTATTTTCCAAATAGCCTTAATTCGGTCCAAGACCGAAAAGAAAGAAGAAGCCTAATCCAAGGAAGGCCACTAGATAACTTATCAGAATAACGGCCGAATACTAAAACACTACTGAAAATTTGAGGACCAGTTAAACAATTGAGTAGCTCCTAATTTAAACCTAAAAATTTCCATACTCTTTTTGAATGTAGAATCTGCTCAATTATTAAGTAAACAATGGAGCAGCTCCTAAACTCAAAAAAAATCATACGGCTTTTGAATTTAGAATCTGCTCAATTATTTAAGTAGCCGTCAAATTTTAAGTGACATTTCAGTATTTGCCGTAAGTTCCAAACAAACGTATGACGAAGTTTCTAATCTGCGGGCCCTAACAATTATTTTGATTCTTGATAAATTCGTTTTCTTATTAATTCTCGATATTGGAATTGTTTTCTAAACCTAACTATTATCTTCGTAACAGTAATTGTTATTAAAAATCTATTGTAGGTAATTAATTACTAATAATAAATAAAATCAGCATTACACACAGAACATCTAGGTTCAAACTAAGTAACCATAGGCTTGTATTACGGGTGTCTGGCCCCGTTTTGAATCAGTATATTTTATGCTTTTTTTTTTGAAAATACCTAAAGATTGTAGAAACACCCAGAACAGAAACAAAACCTAGCGTCATTACGTCGCAACTAGTTCATTCAAATACTTGTTCAACGGTGGGCATCGAATCTGCAACCTTTACTAGAAGCGGGTGTTCGTCCACCGTGCCACAGAGGTCGTCATGTAAGTACATTACAATTAGTACAAATTCAAATTTATTATCTCAAAATTTCAACATAAATAAATATAAATCCATAAATATTATACTTAGGTTACTACAAAAAACTTGCCATAATATAAATACCTACCTAATGAGATAAAATACATTACAATTAGTAAAACTTAAAATTTCTAATTTTTAGTTCAAAATTTCAATAAAAATAAAAAACAAATCCATAAATATTATACTTGGGTATACTACAAAAACCTTGCTATAATATAAATACCTAATGAGATAAAATTTCCCTACACTCGACTATATATGAACTCTAAATGGCTAAAGCGAGTTGCATTCGAATTATCTCATTACATTCTAAAGATATTGTATAGATACCGAAATTAGATTGTAGTTTTTTGTTGTCTGTTTTACAAATATTTTTCGAGAAACTAAATGAGAGAGAATTGAGACTTTATAAGTAAGGAGTTTGTGTTGCAAAAATAAAAAATAAACTGAACATTATTTTGGCGCGTTCTATAAAATTCGTTTGTTAAAAAAAAATTGTTCTCACTACCGTCCGATTTCTAGATTTAGCTAATAAACCAAAAAACACGAAAAATAATATAAAAAGGATTTAAAAAATTGAAGAAATAAAATATTGAAGTCGTGTACCTAATGATAATTAAATTCTATTATGAGATGTTTTTAAAATTAGAATTTCGCACTCAAAAATCAAATCAAGTCTAATTAGTAGAAAAGCAGAGCAATATAAAAGTGCACATTTTTTAAACTTTTCGATTTCCGTCCATCATTATTATTACATCTACAGGTCTATACGTTTTTCAATTTGTGGTTTGCCTCTGACATTTTTTCTTCAAGAAACTGTGTCAAATCGTAGCCTACTATTAAAAAAACTAAGTAAAGACCGCGTTTATGGATTGTTTTATTTAAAAGAAAACACAAACAAACGGAAATAAAAAACTGAATGGTGGCTTCCCATTTTCGATTGAGTAAGAACAGAGGCATTCATTTCCCATTGGGTCGTCAGGAGACAACTTTGCAAAACAAAAGGAGTTGAAGAAAAAGTCCCAATTACGTTTCCCTCCCATTCGCCCTCCTCTTTCCCACTGACCCCGGTTTGTACGTGTGGCTATGGAAACAGCGAGCAATTGAAATGTATTTTCCGCGTGATCCGAAAATTATATCGAAATTTGGAAATAATATGTACCGACCTACTATTTATGACTTTTAGAACTATTTGTATTCGAAAAACGTTCAAATCCTAAAATATTGTATTTTCTGGCTCTACAATGTTGAATTCTTTAAATGTTCAACTTTTTGGATCTACCGTCGGGCTACTTTTGTATGAAGACAGCACGGACCTTAGGACGTGGCATTTTCTAGATTTAAATGTTGAGTTCTTCAGATGTTGTTTTGTTTTGAATCTACCGTGTTGAGACCTTAACAAGTTAAATTTTCTGGATCTATAATGTTGATATCTCTTGTTCTACAATGTTGAATTTCAAATAGAGTTTAACTTCAAAATTCAGGTGACATACATACATACCTTTCGATTTATTGACTCAATATCTTACAATATGTGAAGATTAAAGTTCGATAGCCACTCTGCTTCCGACTATAAAGTTCACTGATGAGCCATATCGACGAAGTCAGTGAAAGACAACAATACGCAGTAAACAATGATGTCACAGTAGGCACACAATAAGTGGCGCGCTTCGTTTCCAAACAATTTGAAGTGGAAACGGCGGAGTGCGTGTATCCCTAAAAGTCTAGATATATGTATCTCTTCTATATATATGTAATGCTTTGTCCTGACTGATTGGAGAATCAACGCAGAGCTTAAACCGCTGATAGTAGAAGACTGAAATTTGGAGAGTTTGTAGTAGGCACCCAATAAAAAAGGGTTTTTTGGAAGTCCCACGGGATCAAGACATACAATAATATTATTATACAATACTACATGAGTAAAGAATAGAAAAGAACACGCTCTTCAAATTTCACGTCTCTAGGACAAGCAGTTTGCGCTCTGCGTTGTTATACCTATAGTTTATTAAGTCAGTCGATCAGTCAATAAATCGGTCAGGACTTGGTATTTTATTTGTATAGACTCAGGCAGTATATACACAGTGTAACAAGTAAATGAAATTAAAACAGTAGCACGTCTCGCGCCGCGTCGTGTCCGCTACAGACGCAATTTCCGTCCACTCCCGTCTAATACGAGTACAGTTTTCTCGCTATTGTAATGGCTCCCCGTATTCCCCAAAGAGTTTTATTGCACTGTCCGAGGAAGTAATTTCGTAGGTCCGACTTTTAAGTTTTTAAGAAAGTACATTTTCTTTAGTCAGACATTTTTCCTTATATTTGCTAGTTCCAAAGAAAAAGTTAAGCAATTTTAAACTTTAATTTCAGGTGTTAAGGTCTAAGCAAGAACGTAATTGCATTGAATTTTTTATAAAGTTTCTCTGTTACAGTCAAATTGTACGAAAACTTGTTTCGTTGAGTTTCTAGTTTTTTCATAATATGTAGTAAAAGTTTGATCTTTTTATGTGACTCTGTAATTATTGTGAATTAGAAGCGTCTTACTCTAAATAAATGGTGACCAAATTTTGACATTACAATTCGACAGCGGTCTTGTTTAGCTCTCACTCAGAAAGACATGAGTAGGTAGGTAAGTATCCTACTCATGTCTTTCTCACGTTTTTGCTTCAAACTCGCAAGGACTTTTCACTATAGACCTTGACTTTGTGTAGCCTTGTAAAATCGCATCTAAAAATACTTGTTTCATATGACAAATCACTAGATTGAATTCTTAAATACCTTTATCGGTAGAAGTTATTATTATTTATGAGTGTTGTGTTCCGTTTTTATTTATATTTTAAAATTGAGATTGAGATCGTGTTCAGAATCGGTACAAAAATTTTTTTAAATAAGATTAGCATATCGTTTCAACATAGCCTGAGCATAGTTAGTTAGATTTTTTTCGAAAACGGTTCAATATTTTTTTGGTTTTTGCATAGAGTCGCTAAAGCTTTTAAAGTGCTTACCATAGATAAAGGATAGGGTGTTACAGTACCCGGCAAACAAGTTGGAAAATTTTGACGTGGAAGGGGAAAGTTCGCGCAGTAGGTACATTTTACATGCGACTTCTATGAAAACTCGACTTTGCGCATCCGCCATTTTTTTCTAGACTATACTAAGTTCTTACAAATTTTCCAAAAATAAGTTCAATATTTATCAGAAGATACCTGCAAAGGTCTCGAAACGTTGATAATTGAAACAATGCAAAAAGTAACAAACAAACCACGCGATATAAACCGAAAAATGAGTAGGTTCAAACTTTAGTAAATTACAAAAAAATCGTTTTCAAAGTTCATCAACCTATACAAACAAGTTAAAAATCATTAAAAAAACCCAATGTAAAACGTTGTTTTGATATTGAAATAATGGACAACTTTCAGAATGAGGTCAGCCGGTAAGGACGAGAACACAAACAAACACACAACATAAAACATTTAACACACGCGGAAGTTATCGGACAAATGAACTAAAATCCTTGGAATTACAAAGGACGATGCACACGATGCCGTTTTCGAAGCCAAACCAGCGCGAGCGGTTGTCGTCGAATATAAATTCTTGAAATGTTAAATTCCACAAATATCGAAATATGAATAAATCTGCTCTGTGTTAAATTCCCAAAAATGTTAAATTTCTCATATTGTTAAATGTCACAATATTAATCATTTTTAATAAATTATTTATTCCAACGGGGTTCCCTGGATGTGGTATGCCAACAGTTCGTTTTAAATATTTTAACAATGAGCACTGACCGCTAATAAGAGCTTGTATTTTGGCGACTTATTTTCTACATACCTATGAACTTTAAATGAACATAAATGAACTATAATAACTATGTTTATGAAATGAATAGTTATACACTATTTTGTCTTTGTCTATTAACTTTGAATAAAAAGTAAAAGACAAAACAGCGTAAATCTGTTCATCCCTTTTAGGAACACATACTCTATTTCAGAAGACTTAGGTACCTAAGTCTTTTACCTAATCCTAAATCAAAAATGTAAACAAAAATCCCATACATTTATATGAAAGTGACAGCCCTTTATTTACTTTTTCCTTTAAAATTGACAGTTGTTTGTTTACATTTTTGATCTAAGTTTCTGAAATTTGGCAATAGGTTACAGCCAGGGCCAGGACGCATAAGTTGAGATCGAAGTGTTTGAATTGTCAGTGTATCAGTTTGTTTACAACTGAAGCAGAACTTATAAGTTTTATAACTTTCAAGGTAGTTTTATAACTTTCAAGGTAGTTTTATATGTTGCAACTGATCCTGGTGGGTATTTCGCGTTATAATATTTGTCTAAAATTTTAATTCATTGCAGTCGTTGTTCTATTTAGTTTATCAAATATCATTTCACATTTTTGCTAACACAGTTTTCTTTAGAGAATAAAAATTGAGTCAATAAAGTTTCGATTGCAGTTTAGTTGAAAGTTGTAGTTTAAATAAGAACGTAATGTTGTAATGTGAGAAAAAGTGATATTTTGGACAATTTGAATGCCGGAATTATACACCTAGAACAATAAATTCCTTTCTTCGACACAAAGCGTATTCTAATATAAACTGTAGGACATTCATTCATGCATTCAACATACCTAAACTCTACTGTACGTATTTTGCATCGTACCTATAAACCGTCTATCACAAAGGGATAAATAAATAAATAAATAATAATAAATTTATTTAAAAAAATATAAATTAAATTAATTGGATTATTCCGATGAAATTCGTAGAATAGAAGGCTCTTTTAACTACATACCTTAACATATTTGCCTTATAAGTAAACGTGGAGTCAGATCGCAGTAATGTTACCACTTTTTGTCTCATTCTGTCAACTTTGAAAGTTCTCATCACGGAAAAGGACAAAACATGTTATTATTACTCCGACCTTACTCCACGTTTATTTATAAGGCTTTATATAAATGTACAGTCAGGCAGTAAAAGTAGATATCGACACTGGAATTTCAAGGAGTTTTGTCACAAAGTCACATTTTGACAAACAGGACGTTAAAAAGGTCTTATTTCTTAAATACAGATCGTTTTAGATCTCTACGGTAGACATCCACTTTTCTTGCCTACTTTGCTTACGTATAAAAATACAAAGACCATACACAAATTGTTCCAAACCGGTTTACGAACCCATCTTCCGCGTTGCAAATGGGTGTTCGCCTAACTCGCTACATTTATACTCGTATTCGTGGAGGTGTATTTTGTCGAACTAGATAATAAGATTAAGTGATGTAGTAAGCTGTCTGAGATGAAGCAATCTCCCTTAGAAGGTACAAATGTTCACTAGCGAACACTTAGCTATAGGTGAAGGTAGAAAAGGTAAGTAAAACAAGTACTTTCCTAAAATACGCTTCGGTGCAGTGAGACCTTAAGAATGACGTCGAAATATGAGGTAAAACAAAAAAAACAATTAATCATGCTCGTGCGACTACATTATCGTCAAATTATTCAGTTTGGTCTCTGTGACCCAATTCTTTCAATCTGACTCACAAAAATTCAATATACCTAACTATCTACCTACGTAATATAGCAACCGTAAACAAAGAAAATTAGGACTAGAAACTACTGTTTTGGTTGATATTTCAAAGATATTATTACTAATAGAAAATAATTTAACTTTTTTAACGACATATTTTTAGAGTGCAAAATAAAATTAATAAATGAAAAACGTCAGAAAATAGTGTTAGATACCTAGGTACCTAATTATTTATAACAAAATATAATAAAAACTGATTAAGTAACTAGTGTATGGAACTCGACAGTCGGACAGAAAATCTTTTAAAAATAGTCTGTTCTGAAAATGTAGGTTTGTTTAAAATGTTTCGGAAAACCCTTAAAGATTTCTCCTTCCGATTTTATTATTTTAAATTAGTTGTTTTGTCATTTACTCATATTTAATAGCCAAAATAATAGCAGTAAAATGTTGACGCCCTAAATACTTAGATAGATTTTACCGAATCTTAATATTTTTTTTTATTTTCGTATATATACGTATTATTATTTATTATCTTACCTCGACGTGTCAACTATGTTACAATCCGCGATTAAGACCCAGTAAAATGTAGCTGTAACTATGTTTTAACAGATCGAGTAAATTTAAAATTTTAATATTTTTACTTAGATATTTTTTATATCCTGGAGTACTACGCACCAAGGTTTACAACTTAACCGACATATTATCCCATTTTTCGCATACGTATTATCATACGATTTTTTTGTGTGTAGTTTTTGTTTGTTTATTATTTACATGTGATTGAATCACAAAACGCGACCTTCGGAAATCATATTTTATTCAAACATTTGTGTTGCGTACAATGCAGTTGTATTCCATAATACAATTGCATTTATACCTACGTCTCTAACTGAGCGAAGACTTCAAGAGGATTCTCAGAATTTTACTATGTTATGAATAGCTCAGGAACTTAGTTACATAGGTAGTTAGGTATAATCGGTGTTCTTAATTCCCTTTAAATTCACACAAGCTAAGCGACTCTTTACTAACTTACTAGTTAGTACAAATTCGCAGAACACAACATTGTTTTCACTGACTGGTTTATTTTCTTTAAATATTTTTCTTTTACTGTGTGTTTTCGCAACGGGTCCTTTTTGCGTGGCTTTAAGTCGTATAGGTTTCCTCACGATGTTTTTCTTCACCGTAAGAGCGATGTTAATAGCGCACTTAGGTTTTTCTTAAAGAAAAAGACATTGGTCCGCGGTCGGTCAGGATTCAAAACCACGACCTTCAGAATGAAAGTCGCTGTATCTACCACTAGGCCAACACCGCTCTATTTTAATTAGGTACCGACTTACGTTAATTTTACAATAATGTTTCGTAAAATAAAAAAATTTTTGTTCGGTTTTAATCGCGTTGTTATTATTTTTTGTCAACATTTTTATTAAATTACCATAATAGGATAATTATTCTTTTACGATGAGGATGTTTGAAGTGAAACTTTTTAACTCTAAAAGTAGAACTTGTTCATATTTTATATTTACACTGTAGTATTGTAATAGAGTCGAAACGCTCTATTACAATAGTACTTAGGTATTGGTGGCGAGGAAACTCACGGCACGAAACTTTAAGCAAGTGCATTTAAAAAAGACAATACGCAAATAAGACCCGGGAAAATGTAAATATAAGTACTACTTACAAATCGTATTATTTTAAAAGTTATTAGACCTGGTCTTTTGACTTCTAGGTTCAGATTGACAATGCACCTGCTGCTTTCTCATCACAATACTCCTCAATTTGCATTCAGAACGAGCTTCAAGTTCCCCCTACTTTATTAAAAAGTTTTTTTTTAAATTGTGGGTTCTAACGCGATCTGATTGTATAATAGCGGTTCGCAAACGACTACTTATTTATAGATATTGGCTTGTATCTGCATATACCTATCACTCAGTAACAAAGTTGATATTACAAACTTTATTTATACAAACCACTGATAAAACACAGTATGCAATGATTGTGCTCATGTGTGAGTGTAATAAGTCTGTTATCAGTGCCAGATAAGCGATATCTCTGTCAAGTGCACTATGCGCCAAAATTGCACTTTATTTATGCAGTTAGGGATACCATTTTGCGGATAAATATAGGATACTTTTATACTTATTTATGTACTTACCAACTAGTAAGATTTGCAAAGTTGAGTCAATTTTATTTTTAATATCCCTAAATACCAATTAAACTTTAACAACGTAGGTAAATACCTACATCATTAAAAATTGTGAAAAATGTTACCTATACTTACCGTTTTTTTAACGCTTTGGGCACGGAACCCTAAAAAGTGGATTGATCACATCTGTTTCCGCTAAAAGCGATTCCGAGCATCCTTTGTACAGTAAAGTACCTACCTGTTTTTACATGTGTATCTATATAAGTATACTCATAGTTTAGCTCTCCTAAATACAAATACAGTTCCAAAGTTTAAGGTAACCGAGTTGTAGGTGTTAGATATCATCATACTTAATAATACGTAATAAAACGCAAGTGTAACTGACTGATGGACAACGTACAGGCTAAACGGCTGGGTGTAGAGACTTGAGATTTGGAACATAGGTTTTTTAGGGGTTGAAAGTGAGCACTAAGAACTGATTTTTGGAAATTCCACCCCTAAGGGGGTAAAAATGGGGAAAAACGTTTGTATGCAACTTCGTAATGGCTTGACCTAGAAACTTGAAATTTAACATAGATATTGATATGGGGTAGTAAGTGAATCTCTAAAAAAGTTTTTTCTAAAATTCAACCCCTAAAAGTGTTCAATTGGGGATGAAAGTTTCTATGGGAATTGATTCAAAGAGATTTTGTTATTGTTTTCGGGGGTACTATCCGAAGCCCGACGGGTTTCGGGTTCCTATCTTGTGTATAATAAAAAGGTAGGTAATTTACCTATTACACATTTTCTAGTGTCTCTAGTTTGACTAGTTTAATACTTAGATAATTTAGTTGTGATATTGTTAAGCCTTGAAATGATAACACCCACTTGTAATAGGTATTAAATCGGATCAAATGAGTAGTTCAACCGCATGCGAGGAATCTGCAAATACCTAGTCTGTTACAAAATAAATAAAACAATAAGAAATGAAAGCTAGATAGCTGAATTGATTAAACTTTAGATACGTGATTGAGCTCTAAGCGGATAAATAATCCTCAACTGTTCCGATGTAAAAATAAATAAAACAGATAGAATAAAAGTTTTATGGAGCAGATGCAATTTACAATATACCGCTAATTCCTTCCTTTTAATAACGAACTATCTAACAAAGCTATCGATGTGGTGAACAATAATTATTTTATTTACACTATTTGTAGACTTGACCAATTATTGGTCAAGTCTACAAATAGTGTCAATTGGTCAAGCGTATTGTTACCGCAAATTTTAGTGTTAATTCGTCAAGCAGTGAAAAAGTGTCAATTGATGTGGCGGCGATTGATATTTATTAGTAAATGATTAATAAAAAATCAGGATTTTTTCAAGAAGGAACTGAGTTTATACATTAAATATGAGGAACTAATAAATAAAGAACTATACGCTAAAAGACCGCAATTTCGTAAAAGAGCGTAGCGTAGAGCGTAGTGTTGGTTTAGGCGTAATATTCGATTGCTCAATTTCTATCTGGGTAATTTAATTGCAGTGTTTAGCGCAGCGCAGTGTTCAAGCGTTACCGGAATCGTTGTACGCTACGCTCCACTATATAAAGACACGCAGAAACGCTAAGCTGCAGCGCTGTATCGAATTTTTTTGCCTATTAAATTTGTAGATTCATCAGAGACGGGAATTATGACGTCGCTGCATACACGTCATAACATGATAGGGCTCATTAGTCGGTACCTACAAGGGTAATAAGCACAATTATGGAATATCAACATCACAGAATATGAAGCAAAATAAAGACGCAATTAACCTCATTATGAGCGATTTTAATGTAAAGTTGAAAGGTTTTATGAATACACGCAGTTGCAGCTTATTTATTGTGGCTGCCTACATGTAGGAACCTACATGTACAGGATTATTATATTACGTTATTTTCATTAATATATTAAAAGTGTACCTTTACATAAAATAAAACTTTTGTTTATTTGTTTGTGTTAAAAATAGAAAAGTAATTCAACACCTCTGAATGGCTAGGAAAGGTAACAGCTAAATGACGATCTATACCCGTTGGTTTCTTGTTGACTACGGAACCTTAAAAACAGACGGACGAGCGAGTGATCTTATAAGAGTTCCTGTTTTTGCGTAGGGGGAATTCGCAATGAAACGGACGTGAGTTGATCGAAAATATTTTAGGTTTTTTGAGTGTTGGCACCATTGATGAATAGACAAGGGTCTATGTTCACAGGCTCACAGGTCATAAATGATAGGTACCTACCAGCACTCAAAAAACATAACATATTTTCGATAGTGTCAGTTTCAAAACCCGTCCGTTTCATTGCAGATTCTCCCTACAGTTTTTTTTAGAAACGGAACCCTAAAAAATAGCTATAAGGGATAAAAATAAATAATTGCCTGCTTGCTTAGTACCTAACCTACCTACTCCAAAATGACGAATCCGTGATCGGCAATGTCATTAAAAACCTTAGTCATATAAACTTGGTACCTAAAAAAGCGAACTTTAAAATCCAGTTACCTAGAATATAGTTTAGACGAGAAGGTGAGCGGCTGAATCTAGCAACTAAACTTGAATTAGACCTAGATAGTAATGTAGGTAGGCTAGTTTTACACTAGGTACCTAGTCTAGGTTAGGTCATTGCAAGAGCACTCGTCGCGTAATAGTGTAATGTTCACGAGATTACTGGATGGTATCTTGTCTTGCTAATTTTGATTTAAATGTTGATCGATTTTATTGGATCTCAGAATGTTTCTATTTTTAGAGCTTATTTAGTTTTGATTATTTATTTATTGATTTCGCTTCGTGCCCCAGTTGTAAGAGAACGCTCAGTAAAGTTCCAAATTATATAAACCGAATAATTAAAATTAAGGTTATCTTACAACGAAAAAACAACTTTAAAAAAAGTCCCAACACGCGCCACCCACTACTTTACAACAAACTTTTTTTGGCAGGCGGATTTTTTGTGAACTAAAAAAATGTAAATAACTTTACGTATATTACGTATATGCTAGCGCTACGACAAAATTTAACAGTGTCATGGTTTTTTGTTTACCGTGTGTTCGGACGTATCACAAGATAGATAGTTGCTAACTGGCCCTGCCTAAGAAAGAGATGACTATATTTTTGATGATGTGCTTGCGAAGGCCCGCGCGAAGGCTTCACTAACTGATTTCAACGTTTTCTTTTTTGGATGTTTTTGTAGTTTTTTAGAAGAAAATTGTGTTTAGTTTTTTTTGTCATTTTTTGTACCTATTAGAATCCTAAGAGTATTGATATTGTTGAATACTTAATTAGATGCAGTTTTACGACAATCTAGGTACATATATAAAATTCTTTGTCCTAAATATGTTTGACCTAATTGATTAACGCACAGTCTAAACCGCTGGTAGAGATCTAAAATTAAAAGAGTGTGTTCTTTATAATGATTCATGGGAGGATTTTTGATGATGTATTTCTCCTTGTAAAATATTTCTGGTATAAATGCATTGAGCAATAAAAAAAAAGGAATATTCATTTAAATTCTAGAGCATGTATTAATATGACTGTAGCTAGAGTATAATAATCAATTTAATTTATTTACTAAAAAGGTAATTCACTCACAATAAATATTAGTTAAAACGCAATACGGAAAATCCAGTTCATTATACATATTACATACCTCCATAATTATTATAATAGCTAAGTTAATAGGCACCCTAGGTATTTAGCTATAAATTTATTATTCGACTAGCCAACTTAGTTACCTAAATTAAATTGATTTCCTTGTTTTGCTATTAGGTTTTCGGATTAGGTAGTATATTATCGGTAACCACTCTGCGGTTGGTTATTTACTGGCCAATAGCAATTCTTGCTTATGTGCGTTTCGAGTTATTTTTAAACGTAAATAACCAATTAGGTTCTGTTATTGAGGACAAGGTATGATGTCATTGTTAGGGACTCTACCTAGTATTCGTTTTAAGGCTTTTGTTTTATTTACACTAATGTTGTAAAGTGGAACGATTTGTATTTTTGTGTGTCTGTATGTTTGTAATGAATAAACTCAAAAACCACTACAGTGCCAATTTCAAAAATTCTTTCACCGTTAGATAGCTACATTCATACTGAGTAATATAAGGCTTTTGATCCCGATATTCCCACGGAATCGGGCCTTGCGCGGGTGAAACCGCGGGACTCTTCTAGTGAAATATAAACTTTGGTTTTGTGTTTAGTTAACCCTAAGTTTTGGTTTGTTTTGATTTCTTCTGATGTTACCTAGACTTCGGCGACGGTTGTGTCCAATTCTCCATCTTTAGATCCAAGTCAAATCTCTAATACCCTTATTAATAAACGTGGAATAAAGTCGGAGTAGTGGGCATATGTTTTGTATTTTTCCGTGAGAAGAAGTTTTAAAGTTGACAGACAAAATCAAAAAGTGGTAAAATTACTCCATGTTTATTAACAAGGTTGAAAGAGAATTTTCCATATTCTTTCGTAAATAAACATTTATGTTTTAAATTTGAAACTATGAAAATCATATTTTGAATAAGAAGATATTGAATGGAAAAAAATTAACTATGAATATTAAAAATGTTATTGAGAAATAAAAAAAACTGGATTGCAAAGAGTAGGGTATTAAAAAGCATGTAACAAGCTCAGCTTGACTAGTTCCAGATGTCTAAAGCAGACAAGCAGACGCGACCGTTCCACTTGAGAGTTTTGTATGTACGGTATCCAAGGGGTATCCTCTTTGTTTCTGTCTGTCAACTTTGAAAGTCGCTGGACAGGTCATAGCGCACTGAATTTTGTGCCTATTCGATCTGTGCCATGTTGCGCTGTTGTCGCGACTTTTCAATTGAAATTGATGGTGAGCGTCCACGGAAATATTTGTTCCACGGACGGCCACCATCACCTTTAATAGAAAACGCGCGACAACAGCGCAACATGGCGCTAATGAAATCGGCGCAAAGATCATTTTGTATGATATACCTACCAATTCCAGCGTACTTGTATAGTTTTCATTTCAGTGCGGAAAATGACAAAGCATGTTCTCACTACTCCGATCTTTCTCCACGTTTACAAAGAAGGCTATTAAAATCGTCTTTTATTCGAGAGACTCTCGAGTTGTTCAATAAAAATAAAGATTTATGCGGAGCTTTGGTGATTCAAGTTTGGTCGAATCAAGCCTTAGAAATGTAAAGATATTTATTGACAATTTTTCGCGCAATAGTTCAATCGGTACCTAACAAAGCTAAATACCTATTAGGCATTCGAAAACCTATTTGAGGCATCTTTAAGAGGACAGTCTAACTACTCTTTCTCGGATTAGACATTATAGCAAATATGTTTATGCCATTAAACCTATATCTGCCATGACATGGCCCTACGTTTGGTTTGTTTTTCATTTTTCTAATTAGAATAGAAATAAAGATTAGAAAATGAAAAAAATCGAAACGTAGGGGCATGGTCATGGCTGATATAGGACTTATGGCATAAACAGTTTTTTTCCTTATCCAGGGAGGAAACAGTCGACTACATTTGTAAAGTTTGTATGGAGAAAAGAGTAGGTAGACTGTCACCTTAATAAACACACCTATGTTGGTGGTCACATATTGTGTTCGCATGAAAAATAAAACCCCTTCAAGCTTGTTAAATTCGTCATAGAATTGAATATCTAGGTTTAACATTAGCAGCTGTAACCTAATCTTGTTGACAAGGCCGCGCCCTTGCTCCGCAAGTCCAATCGGGCCTTCGAATGTATTAAATTACATACTTAATTACAATGCTTATTTGCTGTAATTAACTACTCGACGCATTTTGCTTAAGGTCTACTGTGTCAGGCCTAATCATAAAGCCCGTCAATCAGAGATTATTTGAAACTTAAGACCCTGTAGTAGTCATTATTTTCTTGTTGGTCGTGTACCGATTATGGTCGTTGGGAAATTATCCAATGTCGAGTTTTTTTAAATTTTATTTGCAAGTTATTTGCGGGTACAAAAACAGTCAAGTCGTCGTCTATACCTACTGATATTATAAAGAGGAAAGATTTGTATTTGTGTGTGTGTGTGTGTTTGTTTGTTATGAATAAACTCAAAGACTACTGGACCGATTTCAAATATTCTTTTATCATTAGAAAGCTACATTCACCTAATTTTGATCCCGATGTTCCCACGGGATCGGGACTTACGTAGCTTAATAAGTCAAGCCGAAAAGTCGTTGTAAATGGCGGCTGTCCATTTTAAAACAACTCTTTACGAGATTTTGGAAGCAACGGAAATATCGACGTTTGGCTTTCGGCGGCTGAAAATGACGGCTTTCATTTTCACTACCTACACCTGAACACTTTCACGAAACTGAATTGTTTAATATTCCACTGAAATTGCTTTACGTAGAAATTGTAACTATGTTTGATGAAAATGAAAATTCAGGACAACAACAGCTTTCCAGGTTGGCTAGCACGGTGTTATTTGTATTACATTTTTCACCATCTTCTAGTACCCATTTTATTAAAAACACTACGTAACTTACCTAAAATACAACACAGCGGATTAAGTGTTTTATACGTTGTATTTATCCTCTAATAAAAAATTCTATGAACGCCTAGTGCAGACTTAAGCACTTAAAATGAAAATAGAATATTAGGGCTCTATTGAGGAATAAGAAATAAATAGGAATTCTACGCATAAATCGCCTTTTGTCCGAGAGACTGTCGAGCTCTTCAATCGAAAAAATGAAGACTTATTCTGAGAACTATTGTTGTTTGTTTATTCGAGTTTGATCTAATCAAGCCTAAAAGCATATCGAACTCTGGGATTAACTAACGCTGGTTAGCGCAAGTTGAGATAAGTACCGAACTAAATAAAAAGCTACACGTCTTTTTGCCGAATGAGGATTATTTTTTACCCGACTGCGCGAAGCAAAGAAGGTAGCACATGCCTATTTTAAAGGAAGACTTTTATCCCTTCCGCATTTCAACTTTAAATTAAATTAAAATAAAATCTTTACGTATCCTACAAATCTAGATAAATACATACATACCTAGGTACTATACCACCTACTTCAATAGTTGCGGGTCCCACGGAACGAACACCTGCTTCCCATAAAACCTGTTTGTAGTCTTTATTATATTTCTCACTCACAGACCGACTAGCAATACCTGGATACCTACGGGAAACTCTGTTTTGAAAGGATTTCAAATTTTAACTTTTAACGAAGACGGTGTTGGTCTAGCTAGTTGTAGATACCCCAACTTTCTTTCCGAAGGTCGTGGGTTTGAATCTCGACCGTGACCGTGTTAACTTGTTCTTGTGCTTTAGTTGTGAACTTTATTTTTTGTCTAATACTGATAAATCGAAAAAAAACTAAATGGAACTTAAGACACAACCCTTCGATCCTCCCTCCTTCGGCAGTCGGACAAATACGACTTACTCACAACTATTATTAAACACAAAATAGTCTTACCTAAGTGGGTATTTATTCCTACTTAAGAAACACTTAAAATATAGATGATGGAACAGAGAAAGAAAAAAAAAGGAAAAACAAAACAGAACTTAAACAAATAGTACAATTAAAACTAAATACAATAAACAACAGTAAGAATAAATTAATAACAGCCTATAAGTAAGCCTACGTAATAAAATTTGTAATTTTTCCCTTCTAACAGTAAAAACTAAAAACAATGACCCAATTAGAAAACTATTTCTATTGTCTAGTCTAGTGATATTGATGCAAGAACTGAAAAGGTCATCTAAGTTAGGTCTTCCGCGTTCTGCAGCCAATATCTAAATACCTAAACACAAATATATGGAAACACGGAAGCCGTAATTATTCGAAACACAGCCTTAAACAACCTTGAATTTGCTTAGAATACAGAATAAGTAATATCTACATGATTTTCTAATTGTTATTTCCAGGAAATTCTGTTTTATACCAACTTGTATTGTCTTTTTTATGGAAAATTCTCAGTTTGGAAAACAAATGTTTTAATCGACATTCGTAATGACTAATAACATTATAAATGCGAAAGTTTATTTTATCGTTTGTCTTTCTGTTGCCTTTGCTATGAAACATTAACTTGATATAGTAGGTACTTGACAAATGGTTTTTTTATAGCGGGTTGAGTTTTCAATCTACAGATAAAAATGATCTGTCGAATAAAGCCGAATAAAACCAAGTTCGCAAACTCTTCGAAGTTTGATTTCTTTTTAAAATATTGTAACGTTTTTATTCTGTGGCGTTACATTTTATTGAACAGATATGTCTCTGTCTGAAAAATCTGCTCTTTGAATTTGTATGACATCCATTTCTATGAAATTAACTGTCGGTTTAATTTACGTTGATTTTATTATTTTCTTTTGGTTTTAGCTTTGAACGTCAAGCGTTGAAAAAAATGCTAAAAGTCAAAAATCAGCGCATATTAAACTGAAAAAATTCAGCATCGCGAGAACCATTGAAAAGCTATTTCCAGGAAAAATAGTGATATCAACCCAAGATCCAAGAAGTAATCACTGAAAAATTGAGTCCATTCCGGTAATTCGCGTAGTTTATTTATTCCATAGTTCTTTTATGGATTTTATGATAGACACTAACTCGGGTGAATCCGCGAGGCGCATCTAGTTATTAAATAATAATGTTGCAATAAACAGCAATATCAGGAAAATTATCGGTTTTTCCTTCATGTTCGTTACGCGTTTTTGTTCAAGTTTCCTTTGTGTTTGTTGCTAGGAATCAAAATACGTAAATATTAAGACTAACTATTAGCTGGGCTCTTCTATTTTCGCGATGTTTGGATCAAAATTAAACCTGACCTCATTATTCTGAAGAGTAAAGGTCTCGAAACGTTGAGCATCAAAAGAATGCTGAAAGCAAGAAACACCATGCCATTAAAACCCAGGTAGGTAGTCAATTTTTGAAAATCTGTGTCGTGTATTCCTTTTGCAATAATTAAACTTTTTGTAGACCTCAGAAAACTACATACTAAAATAAAAATAAAATAATAATAAATATTGCACGACGTTACACACAGCGCAATCTAGCCCCAAACTAAGCACTAGGCTTGTACTATGGGTACTAGACAACGAATATACTACATATTATACTAAGGTTACATAGGTTACTCAAAAAAGTTATGTAATAAATAAAAAAGCATACATAAACGGCCACCGAGTAAACAATCTATCTATTGTTCTTCAAACAAACATTAGTATGTAACTATTACGTCCAAGTAGTAGATGACTGATGACTAAATTCTTTTGTACAAACGAAACCTTTGTAAACCCAAGAAACACGAAATGACAAATGGCTGCTGACAGTTGTCCAATCAAGTGGCGATAGCGATTCAAGTCGTAAACGAACTGAAAATAGGCACTTTTTAACGATTCGAACGATAACGATTAGCAGTAGTTAATCACTGTGACAGATAAACCTCGTTAGCGAAGGTACTCGTAGATTATTGAGGTCACATCATAACTCAATGTCGTTTTGTACGTTTCATGGTACGATTTTGGTTTAAACTTTTGTTAGTATTGTCATAGAAGAAAGAAGTTGCGCTTTACTAACCCAGTTAAATGTATTTTAACTTTAACTAATAAATAAGTAATAGGTAACAAACAACAGCTAAACTAAACCCCATACTAAAAATAACAATATGGTCAACATGTCAATGTCTTACACCTTTTCACACAAAAACCTAGAGATGAAACTTGAGTATAAACTCAATACAAATTACCTAGTTCGTCAATAAATAACACGCGTAACACCGCGGGACATCAACTAGTTCACTTTAATTGTTATTTGCGACACGTGAACGTGTCAAGGTGAATTCAGTTAGAACACAAAAACATGTCGTGTTCGGCTCGAGTTTCGAACTCTTTAGGGAATATCATTGTTCTAGGTTAATTGGAATAATATTTTATGGTTTTACACCGACTTCAAAAAGGCGGTTCTTAATTTTGCTTTTTTTATAAACAACCCGCTCCGGTTTCCCATGGTCGTACAGTGTTTAAAACGTTTAAAATGAAATCTCTCTGTGGCCCACTGAAATGAAACTAATACAAGTACGCTGAAATTGCTAAACCATACAAAGTGACAATAGATCTTTTTGCCTATTTGATCTGCGCCATGTTGCGATGTTGTCGCGCGTTTTCTATTGAAAGTGATGGTATTAGTTCCATGGACGGTTACCATCACTTTTAATAGAAATCGCGCAACAACAGCGCAACATGGCGCAGATCAAATAGGCACAAAATTCAGTGCGAGACCTCCTGTCCATAAAATTCAGGTCAGTGCTGTAGCTTAATTTACAAGTTTGACAAAACTAGAGGAGCTCATTAGCCTAGCTGCGTCCGCCTATCATGTATACTAATACATAGTCGTGCAGGTTAAGCAACGCCTGGCACGGTCATTAAAATCTTGGATAGGTTATGTATACTTCAAAAAAAAAACATTTTGTCGACCTCCTTCGTGCTTCGGAAAGCACGTGAAGCTGCTCAGGTCAAGTCAGACCTTAGGGTAACCTGAAAACTCTAACAACTGATTTGAGATCACAATATTGACACAATTTGATTGGTTGACAAAGCAACAAAGAACCTACTGCATAGTGCCTACGGAATATAAAATACGGCTTCTGAGAAATTTCATTAACTAAATGAAATATTTCTTATGCTAATTGCTCAAAGCGTTTTACCAGAAATATTTTACAATGAGAAATGCATCGTCAAAAAACCATCTTTCTTCCTCGTCCTTCTTTTTTGAAGTCGGTGTTTGATGATGCATATTTTCTCTTTGTATTTTTTTTCTAGTATTTTTTATTTGATTAATCCGGGCTAAAATTGTATTCATATTTGAAAGTATTTGCTAGTATCCTTACCTAAAAATGTAGAACTACTATGCTAGAACATTTACACGTAAAGCAGGCTAACTAGTGTTGGTGTAACCTTAGCACAGATAGTGTATATTTTGTAGCGGCATTGCAAGTAACAGGTTCGTTTCGTATCAAATAAATAGTGAATCGCTAGCTCGCGCCCGAGACTCGGCGCAAGGTCGTGTCGGGTGACCATTAGGCGGATTCTGTAGGATTTTCTTACCTACTAACATTATGATAAAAATATGATATTGTGTAGTCTAGACATTGGCAAGATTTTTATTTGCTTATTTATAGAGTTTCTTCTGTTATCGCGATGTTGCTTATTTATGTTAATATAACTAAACAGATTTCTGTGGAATTTGGTTTGCGTTGCCAGTTTTGATAATATTAACTATCGAATTCCTACCTAACTGCACGCACGATATATTCATTATGAATTCTACTCTATATTACGAATTTTAATCTTTTAAGCTATGAAAATTTTAATATTTTTCTTCTTTTTTTGTGGCGGTGTGGCTCAACTAGTGTTTGAGTTGTCAGGTAGCCTTAAAGCCTCTAACTTGACCTACCGGCTGCTATTTAACGTGTCTTCTGAAGCTCAGAGGAGCTCGATAAAATATTTTTTTGCCACACACATTATCTATCATTCATTTCGCTTTTCAATTCATTTCAAACATTTCAAGTAATAATCGCGCCAAGCGTATGAGGTATAATGTTAACTTATACCTAATACGCTTAGTTAAATGCAATAAACTGCAGTGTTAAGTAGTTATTAACCACTTCACTTAATTGCAATCGATTTTGTATGTTTAATGCAATGGTGCATCTAAAACACCTAAATGTAAACAAAATACTTGAAAATACTAATGTTAATAGAGAAGTATCTATCCGATTCTAAACACTCAAATTGGAAAACCCAAATTCCTGTCCCATCAAAATGGTGGTCTCCCTACTTGCGCCCGCGCATACTATAACCTAGAAACGAGCTGGATTTCGTGACATTCATGCATCTGTGTGCGTTCCATTCGCATTTGTTTAGCCAATACACATTAGAAACGATGTCAATGCTATTTTAAACTCTGCGCGCACGCGATAAAGTATAAATTTATTTGATAACTCGAGAGAACTAATGTTAACTTATTTGACATGGCATTGGTTGGTTTGGGTATGATTAAATGGGCGTAGCTATAGTTATTTTAGTTTATAGAATCGTTTAGGTGTTTAGAACATTTAGTTTGTGATGGAATAACCTATATTATTGGCGTTCCCTAATGGATATCTAGGTAAGTGGTTAAACATTAACAATTTAACAGATTTTAAACAATATTGTCAGTTTTTAAATTTGCTTTTATTTTATTTTTAAAATTTGATTTAATAAAAAACATTATTTAATTAAATCTTATTTGTAGGTGAGCACTGAGCATGTTTGAACACAAATAAAACAAAGACTTTTTCCGAAATACATTAAAAATATTTCCAATGGTTAGGTGTCTTCGCTAGATGTCACTGCGTATGCTAACCGTTAGTCAGAAAACAGCTTATAATATTATCGACTCGATATGAAAAATGGGTTTAATAGTATTTTCTTTTGGATTCAAAATAACCCTAAGACTCGGCCAGTGGGACGAGTGCAAATCTAACCGTGAACTCGTCCCATATTTAGATTTTTGTTGCGAACGTGACGGATAACACGTATAATTATCTTATTAAGAAAATAATTATTTTTTTAGATATTGATATTTTAAGTAGCCATTAAGTTAAGTGGTCACCTTGACTTACTCTCAGCACGTGGCAAGCCTCGAGTTGGGTATCGAGTGCTTATTAAACGTGAAGTAACTTACTTCGCTGTTATGTGACCAAACTTAAACTATTAAACCAATAATTGACACGATTGATTCAAGTCAAATAAGTTATACAAGTTTGTTCTAGACTAGTTCACCGTAATTCAAATTGATAAAGTCGATAAATAACTTGACTTGCACAAACAGAATCTGATTTAGGTTACTTTTATGACCAAATGCGCATTTTTCCATATTCGCAATATATTTTTTTAGGGTTCCGTACCTTAATAGGTGAATAATGAAACATTATATGATCACTATGTTGACTAAGATCTCTGTCCGTCCGTCTGTTTATCCATGTCTTCTTTATGTCGGGAACGCGCGGAGGTATTGAGTCAATAAGCGCCCATCTATCTTCTTTATTATTATAAAGCGGAAGAGTTTGTTTTTTTGTTGCGCTAATCTCAGGAACCACTGGTCCGATTTGAAAAATTCTTTTGGTGTTGGATTGTCCATTTATTGAGGAAGGCTATAGGCTACTTTTGATCCCTATATTCCCACGGGATCGGGACTTATGCGGGTGAAACCGCGGGGAGCTGCTATACAATATAAGAGTCTTTGCTTGCTGGTCATCGATTACCGACCGATACAGTCGAACATGAGTAGGTACGGAACCCTCAGTTTGCAGAAATTTCCAGAAATCTAAAACAACTTTGATCATTCGACTATAGCTATACTTACATCTTTTAGGTAGCGAATGCGATCTAACCTCCTTACTTATAAAATACGATTTACAGATGACTAAGTTAAGCAATGTTTGTCTCTGTCCATCTTCTTTAAAACGTCATATGACAGTGAAGACAAACGATACATAGTTTATGCAGATGTCAATCATTGTTTATAAGTAAGGGGGTAAATCTATAACAACGTTAAAAACCGTTTCAAAATGAATCTAGTAGTTACGTAAAAACATGCCTACCTTGGTGCCTCCTAGCAGTCTGAAACGTTAAAATTGTGTTAAGAACATGCTTCGAAATGAACCATATACATAGAAACAGCCTTTTCAAAATCGGAACAGCCGTTTCTGAGAGAAATGGTGACAGAAACACATCTCTCAACCCCAAACGTGTCTCCGCGGCTGTGGAGGGTAAAAATTATACCGTTTTAATAGATGAGGTACAAAGGTGGCCATGACGACCACTTTATTAGCGTAATTAATATGTAATAACATGGTATTAGCTACTATTGACTTAACCGCGGACAGAGGGACGGACATGACAAAACTGCAAGAAAAGGGCACATAAGCGATCAGCTGTATACAATCTTATCAACATAATAAGTAGCTTTACGTACAAATCTAGTTACACTAAGTATGGAGTACCTAACTACTTGGTTCTTATTTTCTTAGGGTTCCGTACCTTGCTCGTCGACGTTCCTCCGCAAGGTTTCCGACGAGCTCCGGCAATAGCGGCGAGAAGGACACCGTGGGTTTTTAGTGGGTATACTCCGGCCACCTACCATCTTCGGCCGGGGGGACCCGCACTCACCGGGCCGCTCTCCCCCGAGAGCGGCCTGATGGTCTTAATAAGATTTTCCCACGTAAAAAAAAAAAAAAAAAAGGGTTCCGTACCTAAATAGTTAAAAAATGAACCATTATAAGATCACTATATATTGTCCGTCGGTCCGTCCGATTGTCCATGTCTTCTTTATGTCGGGAACGCGAGGAGGTATACCTACAGTTTAAATTAAAACCATACACTGCGAGATCTACGGGATACGGTCCCTATTAGGTGTATTAGAATGAAGGTTCTGAGGCATTTTCGCGAACTCTCATGAGTACCAAAACGTACCTTAATTAGGTATTTAACTTTTATTACTTTTCGATTTTTACCCCACGTCTGCTGTAAGACATTATGCTTTTCACCAAAATTTGCGAATCTAGGTCAACCGGAAGTACCCAATATATTTTGGGTCCTCGACCCAAAATATATAGGGTACTTCGGTATATGGGTCGTTAAAATTTGTTAAGAACATGCTTCGAAATGAACCATATACAAGAAAAACAGCCGTTTTGAAATAGGAACAGCCGTTTCTGAAAGAAATGGTGACAGAAACACACATATCTCTTACCCCAAACGCGTCTCCGTGGCCTTGAAGGGTAAACATTATACCGTTTATAGGTTACCTAAGTATTTATATTATAAATTCATAGTATTGGTTTAGTCTATAGTGCCAATATATTTTGGGTCCTCGACCCAAAATATATAGGGTACTTCGGTATATGGGTCATTAAAATTTGTTAAGAACATGCTTCGAAATGAACCATATACAAGAAAAACAGCCGTTTTAAAATAGGAACAGCCGTTTCTGAAAGAAATGGTGACAGAAACACACATATCTCTTACCCCAAACGCGTCTCCGTGGCCTTGAAGGGTAAACATTATACCGTTTATAGGTTACCTAAGTATTTATATTATAAATTCATACATTATGTACCTATTATTAAATCAACATGTTAGTATTATATCGTGACTGATTGTCTGAATATGTAGCGGCTCAATAATATAGCATTACTATGCATTACATAATTCTAAATTCCACGACAGTATCCTAGGTATTATGTAATACCTAAACATTTAAAATAAAATGACCCAGGAGGTGACGGGACACGAAGTTAACTAGCAAAATTCAACCAACATTTCCATTGTTTCATTTCGATCATCTTTTGTTTGTTTTGATTCGATCAAGTAGGGACTTTTTTTTCCCAGTGGATCCGTAATTGAGTTACACCGCGCTTTTCGGTGCTATTACAAAAAAAAGTGTCCCGAACTTTCACGGCTGAAAACTTGAAAAATACTTTAAAAACCTTTTAGCTGCTACATCTATATCTTCTTCTTCTATTATTATAAAGCGGAAGAATTTGTTTGTTTGTTGGTTTGTATGTTTGAACGCGCTAATCTTAGGAACCGCTGGTCCGATTTGAAAAATTCTTTCAGTGTTGGATAATCTATTTATTGAGGAAGGCTATAGGCTACTTTTGATCCCGATATTCCCACGGGATCGGGACTTACGCGGGTGAAACCGCGGGACGCATGTAATTATAAAATAAACGGAAGCTGTACCTACTATTTCGAAAATTATGACATAAATAAAATTCAACTGCTACAGGCCCCATACAAAAACATGCTGTCCCCGCGGTACCGAGCAATGTTTGGCATTTTATAACTTTAATATTTGTATAGGTAGTATTTTCCAAAATAAAACTTACATACAATGGTCTATATCATGCAGAATCATATCGTAGTTCTAACGTTTCCATATTATTATGTATTTTCTCTATTAAGTTATTTCAATTTACGTGTTTGTCTCCGTGTTTTAACTTCTATGTTTCTATGTTGTATGTTACGGTGTTTCTTCTAATTACATAAAAAACAGATAAAGTAGTACATTTTTAATAATAGCATTGCCACCACTGAATATCCAAAGAACTTCATAAAAGAAAAAGAAGCCATGTTGTCGACTCAGTCAGTAGTGATCGGAAAGTGTACGCGTGGGTTTCATCATAAATTATTATAGTGAAAATAATATTTTTTTCAAGTAACTGTTTTTATCACCTGAATTTCATCTATTAATGCGTAGGTATTAGTGATCGATAAACACGTGGTAATGTGTATTTCCTATAAATTGAGTCAATTTTGATGTTCTTGACTACGATGACTACGTTTATTAATAAGGTTATTAATTAGAGCTTACCCCTAAAACATTTATCTAATATATAAAATTTCCATGTCACGTTAGTTACCGTACTCCTCCGAAACGGCGCGACCGATTTTTACCAATTTTATATGCGTATTCAGTAGGTAGGTCTGAGAATCGGCTACTATCTATGATTTATAAGGCAAAACAACGTTTACCGAGTCAGCTAGTTTATTTGTAAATTTATTTTACCACTTCATGTGTCTAAATTTCATTATTTTAATGATTTACTTCTAAATCTTAACACTCTATTCTAGATATTATAAACAATTAAACTTACCCCTTACTTATAAATGATGATTAACAGATGGCTAAGTTATGTGACGTTTGTCTTTGTCTGTCAACTTTGGAACTTCATGGCATAACAAAAGACAAACTATAACATAGTTTATGCATTCTTTAATGCACCGTTTGTAAGTATTGGGGTTTACAACTAAAAACCGGCAAAGTGCGAATCTGACTTTAAAGGGTTCCGTACCTTGTTACAACATGTTTTGTTTTGAAAGGTAAATTGCGTTTTACGATTTATGACGTAATAAAATAAAACTACTTACTAGATCTTGTTCAAACCAATTTTGCGTTAGAAGTTTGCATAGTAATGTATATCACATATTTGTTTTAGTTTTAACCTTCTCTTATTTTAGAAGTTACAGAGGGGGACACACAATTTATAACTTTGGAAGTGTCTCTCGCGCAAACTATACAGTTTAGAAAAAAAAAATATAAAAAAAACCGGCCAAGTGCGAGTCGGACTCGCGCACGAAGGGTTCCGTACCATTATCTGTACTACCGATTTTGTTTTGAATTGCAGTTAACGATTTATGACGTTTAAAAAAACTACTTACTAGATCTCGTTCAAACCAATTTTCGTTGGAAGTTTATGGAGTAAAGTTTAGGAAGTAATGTACATCATGCTTTTGTTAGTTTTATCATTCCATTATTTTAGAAGTTTACCATTTACATTTTACCACTTTGGAAGTGTCTCTCGCGGCATCTATACAGTTTAGAAATAAATGATATTAGAAACCTCAATATTATTTTTGAAGACCTATCCAAAGATAGCCCACATGTACTTATAGGTTTGATGAAAAAAAAAAATTGAGAGTCAGTTCTTAGTATAGGGAACCCCAAAATTTCATTTTTTTTCTATTGTTGAAAATCGTAATGCGGTTCACAGAATACATCTACTTACCAAGTTTCAGCAGTATAGCTCTTATAGTTTCGGAGAAAAGTGGCTGTGACATACGGACGGACGGACAGACGGACAGACAGACATGACGAATCTATAAGGGTTCCGTTTTTTGCCATTTGGCTACGGAACCCTAAAAACCTCAATATTATTTTTGAAGACCTATCCCTAGATAACCTACAGGTATAAGTTTGATTTATAAAAAAAAATGAGTTCCAGTTCTAAGTATGGGGAACCCCAAAGTTTATTGTTTTTTTTTCCATTTCTGTGTGAAAATCTTAATGCGATTACATAATACATCTACTTACCAAGTTTCAACAGTAGGTATAGTTCTTAAAGTTTCGGAGAAAAGTGGCTATGACACGGACGGACGGACGGACGGACAGACGGACAGACGGACAGACGGACAGACGGACAGACGGACAGACGGACAGACGGACAGACGGACAGACGGACAGACGGACAGACGGACAGACGGACAGACGGACAGACGGACAGACGGACAGACGGACAGACGGACAGACGGACAGACGGACAGACATGACGAATCTATAAGGATTCTGTTTCTTGCCATTTGGCTACGAAACTCTAAAAATAACACAAACAAAACATTGTAAAAGCACAATAGAAAGAAAAAAAACAAAAGCTTAACACACAATCATCAAATTATCCTCCCTCAATTGTCCCAGGCGTCCACAAAGGTGCCCATGACGCCCACTTCATTAGCGAAATTAATAGGTAAAAACATGTCATTAGCTACTATGGACTATAGACTAAACCGCGGACAAACGAAACTACAAAAAAAGGGCACATAAATATCAGCTGAACCTACACAATCATATCGACATAATAAGTAGCTTTCCGTACAAATCTAGTTACACTAAGTATGGAGTATCTACAGCCATGTGTGTGTGTGACCGTGACATACAATTATAGGTGTAGGTACTAAACGTTTGTCTAAACAAGTACGTACAAGAGTACTAGGTATTACGTGTCGCCTATCCAATGAACCAATACAATGTAGTATTATTTCATACGGAATGTTTTAAGGCCAGGCCTTTCGCATTGCCTCTTTATTTCGTACTCACTAGCTGTGCCACGCGGTTTCAGCGGCTTTGTGTTCCGTGACATGAACATGACAAAAGTCTAAATTAAGAAAAACAAATACCTTTCTATTTCTGTCTTGGACATTTGTAATATTTTGACAGACAGACGGACCAGAAAGTGATCTTATAGGATTAATTTTTTACCTTTTGAGCTACGGAACACTAAAAAAACACTGGCATCCAGTTGACTTTTACTTTAGGAAGCCTAGTTGATTCTCTTGACTTTACATGCATGTTTTTGTGCACCTATAATTTAATAGATAAAATACTTAGGCCAAGGAATGTTTTCTCTAAATTGAAACTTATAAAATAAAAATATTGCAGCTTCGCCGTAGTCGGTTAAAATTGGCAGTGAAAGCTGTGAAGGCAACCTCAATATAATAATTTTGCTGTCCATATTTATTGTTCTTTAGAAATAGTTTGACATTGACATTTCAATATACGGGAAAGTGATGCCGGATGTGTTTCCCACCCACAATTGTACGCATTCATGACTTTTGTAAGCGATGATTGATTCCAATTTTATACATTACAACAAAACAGATAGGTACCTAGGTAATACAGTTTTGCCGCATACGCACAATTCCAGTGAGTAATTGTAGTGGCTTCGCATACATTTAGCTTTCCAAAATAGCCATAAATAGCTTGAGAAGCCCGATATAAGTACCCCATACGTATCTACGCAGGTACATTTAGTTAGAGTCCATAATTTAATAGTTGAACGCAGCCGTAACTTGTAATTTTGCGAAGTTGGCATCACAGCCTAATGACAGTTGGAAGCGCGAGCAAATTCCAAAATGGCGGACGTAATCGAAATGATGATGCGTTTCGAATCACACAAATTAACTTCTTTTGTTAAAGTGAACTTGTAAAATTATAGGAAATTGTCTTTCGAGTTGGTTAATGGTGAGGGAATCTGAAGGAAACAATGCGCTAGCTAGTAAAATAGGTACTTCTAAGTGAATTGTTGTCGGTATTGTTATAGTTTCTTTCTCATAGGTTTTAATAAAACAATCACAGGCCTTAATATAAATGTCAGTGCGTGGTAATGTGTGACTGTCTAATCTAAATTTTGTGGTAGTTTAAATTTACCGTTTTTAAACTACTTTTGTATAAAGATTGTATTTATGATTATTTACCAGAGCATACTATTTTGGAAAAGCATCTTTTCAGTCTCAGTTGCCTACAAATTATGGTCTAGAGTAGGGGTAGGCAATTAATACGATTTTACTTGCCGACCTCTGCTTGTGGTGAATTGCTTAAGACGAAGAAAATTGTTTAAGGATTTCCGTAGACGTTCCTTTCCGTAGACGCCTACCGACGTTCTAGAGTTATTCACTTTTTCCGGGATAAAATCGTTTTTTTTTTTCCAGTCTATTTTGTTTGTTTTTGAATGTCTCTATAACAATATTTAAAAGTCTTTGCCTGAACTACAAGTGTCTTTACTCGTACAGTCAAACCAGAAAATAAACACAAGTAATTTTTATGCAATTTACTGAGTCGTTATGAACATTGGCAATGATGGGAAACTGTCAAAGATTAAAGTTCAGAGAGGTCACATCAACTTTCAGATTGCCTACAATATGTGAAAAGTTTGTATTTCATCATTCATTGAATTCATTCATTGAGTTTGATCGTGAATAAATAATAAGTAAACGTAAGTACCTACATATCTACCTATTTTATACCCTTTTTAATTGTTAACTAAGCTATCTATGTGGGTTTCTAGCAAATTTATTTACAACCTTTTATCGTAAAAGATTAGTTAGCTACCCGTAAACCTATTAGATGCGAAAGTGTACCTATGTGTATGACTGTTACTTTGTCGCGCAAAAACTAAACGCATTAGGTAGTAACCTACCTAAAATAATCAAACCAGGTTAGTTTGTATGTATATAGACTTTAGTTTTAGGTAGGTAACTAGTATAATAGTTAGGTCATTTTGTGCCCTGAAATCCGGGGCTAAAAGAATATGGCTTCAGTATCCCTTGCCTGCTGTAAAATGGGACCAAAAGGGGTAACTTGGTGGAAGAATTGCCGACCTAAGTAGTAGCGCCCAGCGGACTCGTCCGTGTCCGATACATAGACCGGTGCAGCCACCAATGAAGACGAGTAGGTCAGTGTTCCAATTTCATCTTCTTTCTTCTAGATGAGCGTGCTACGTCTTATCCCATTTCTTAACTGAATTAGTGGTCAAACGCTCATCCATCTACACTAATATTGTAAATAGGAATGATTTGTATTTTTGTGTGGATGTGTGTCTATATGTTTGTAATGAATAAAATCAAAAACTACTGGACCGATTTCAAAAATTCTTTTACCATTAGAAAGCTACATTCACCCTGAGTAACATAGTCTACTTTTGATCCCGATATTCCCACGGAATCGGGACTTACGCGGGTGAAATCGTGTAAAAAAAGTATCACGATGTTTCCCTAAAACTTACCCGAATAAACTTGCACGGTTCAGCTAGGCGCTAGATAAGGGTGATTATTCAGAACATAGGTAGTTAGGTACGCTAATTTAATTCTAGGAAAATTTTGTGCTATAAATTGCATCCGGACAAGTACAGTGACGCAATACCACGTATAACTTGTTTAAGTTTAAATAAATATTTAGTTTTCCGCTTTACTAGGCAAGTAACACTAGATTTTTCTCGAAAACGGTTCATCAATTATTGGAAATTTTGCTCGGAAGTTAACCGTTTTGGAGAAAAATATCTACAATACTGAACTATTTTCAGTAATACCACGTTTACCTTGTTAAAGGTTAAATAAACATTTAGTTTTCGCTTCATTATGGAAGTAACCAGATTTTTCTCTAAAACGGTTCAACAATTATTGGAAAGTTTGCTCGAAAGTTAACCGGTTTGGAGAAAAATATTTACAATACTGAACTATTTTTGAGTTGTTTTATCTACCTACTTCGTTTTTGTAGTTTGGCTGTTCGTCTTCAGATTACATGACGGATATGTCTGTGGCACTGTATGTGGGTGAGTCCAATATGTCCTTTTTTCTAAGTCTGTTTTGATGTTTTTTTTTTCACTTTCACACAGCATTACAAAGATTCAAGATAGATTATTAGCTACTTACTCTATATGTAGATTCATTTTTTTTAAACTTAGTAAAGTATTTAGGTAGGTCAATTATTTACATTTTTTTTATAAAAAAGACCGTTGTTGCACATTTTTTTTTAATTAGGCCAAGTTTGTTTTACAATTCCTGCAATCTTGACATGTTCGGAGAGTTACGTGTGGTTAGTTATGTAGGAACCTATCATATTTTCACCACCTCCGTAACATCCTGGAAAACTGCAAACTGGGTTACTCAAACTATTTTAATCAAAATACTTAGATAATAAAGTAATGAACTATGGTATCAATTTTTGCGGAGTTTCCGAACAGTTGAGACTGTATTAAACAATTCCAATATGAAATTGTTCAACGGTTTTATGTCAATAGCGTTTGCTGCAAATAATGCAGCTAAGGTTATTAATTAACTCTAGCACATTTGCTGCCCTTTGTTTTAAGAGGACGGTCTACCTACTCTTTCTCCATACAAACGTAGTCGACTGTTTCCTCCCTGGATAAAGATATTAGAACAAATATGTTTATGCCATAAAACTTATATCTGCCTTGACTATGCCCCTACGTTTTGGTTTTTTTTTCTAATTAGAATGAATGCATGAAAAAATCAAAACGTAGGGGCATAGTCATGGCTGATATAGGACTTATGGCAAAAACATATTTTTCTAATATCGTTATCCAGGGAGGAAACAGTCGACTACGTTTGTAAAGTTTGTATGGAGAAAAGAGTAGGTAGACTATGTCCCCTTAAAAGGGTGTCACATAATGCGTGTCACCTATAACCTAAGGGTAGCTATTGGGCTTGAAAGTATTAATTGGTAGGTATTAAAATTACTAAACTCAGTACCTCGTCGGATTCATTGAAAATTGTTAATTAGGTATTTCATGACGGAACGTTGCTTGTTTTTTTTTGTGTTGATTGAAAACATTGTTTGTGTCCTACATTTTGGTGAGTTTTAAAACTTCTTACTGGTTTAAAGTTTGTATGGAGAAAAGAGTAGGTAGACTATGTTATTAAAGCCTATCCACATTTTAGACAATTAATAACTTGTCTGGATTTTGAGTTAAGCTTATAATATGTTCCTCTTAAATGTAGGGTATCTATTTGCTGCTGAGAGACTCTTGATTACCAGCTCGTAACAAAATATAAAACAAAAAAAACCTTATGAGTTTCTTGTGTCTTCTTCTCATTGGAGGTCGCGTTCCGAAGACACAGTTTACATGTTATAATAACTGACATATCTAAAAGATATCTTGCTAATATCCGAATGAATAAACGTACTTTGATTTGAGGATTGACAGGGTACAAAATTAAATATACAACAGTACGTCAGCTCTAATTTCTATAATATATTCTTTGGTTTGCGATAAACTAAAATAGTTGCGACCTGCATTGTCAAGTTTATATTGATTGGTAACTATCAATGCGCAATCGCCTATTCTCGTTTTAAATTATTCAAAGGTCATTTGAACATCATTTCAATATCATAGCTTTCATCGTTATTACTCGACACGGGTCTAGATCGCGATATAGATTATCATTGCTTTTAATTACCTCGATGTTTCGGCAAACGGATAAAAAAAATGTTATAGCAGTCTGTCTTCAACGTCAAATATTTTGACGTTTGTTAAATAACATTAGACATGTCTCGATAAAATTTTGTTTCGATAAAATACCGTTTTCTCCACATTTCTGAGTCAACGCGTTCCATTTGCAAACTATAGTTTTATTTTGAGTGCATATTTGCAATTAAATTGATGTTGAAATTAAATTATATTATGAACTAGCTGTCTCCCGAGTTTTCAATGGATAAGACTCGGTCCCGTGGGATTTTCCAAAACCGCTTTCTCAGTGGATCTATACATACCACAAAGAACACACTCTCCAAATTACATATATCTAGAACCAGCGGTTTGAGATCTGCGTTGATATATAGATCTGTCAGGTCATTCAATTTTATATAGGTACTAGCTGCGTCCCGCAGTTTCACCCGCGTAAGTCCCCATCCCGTGTGATTTTCAAAAATCCCATACTTAATAAATAAATAAATAAAATATCTTTATTGAGTTCTCCACAATAACAATGCTTAACTAGTTATAAGTACTTATTTAGTATATGTAGGTACAAGTAGCCTAATTGATGTTTTTACACTAGGTTATTGTGGGGACTGGAGCCTGAACAAAAGTTTTATAAAAAAAACCTGTTTTACAGGTCTCCAGGCTTCCACCTTACAGATCCAGGTCACAAGGGTTGCAAGTATTCTAATTTCAACTTGTAAATAATTAGTAGGTAATTAAGTATTCTTATATTAATCTTATATGGTAATCATAAAATAAGCAAAGTGTGTATGTGTAGGGTGTTTGGAGAGCGTATGTAGTGTATGATGATGATGATGAATGTGCTATTTGGAATTTTATAACTGCAGGTACAGATACAAACAAATTGTTAAATGGTTTAATAGATGTGTAGATTTTTGACAGTGTAATAGGTGTAAAGAATATGAATGACGGTGTGAGGTTGGGTGAGACATGCCTAGGAGATGGTTATTAATATTTTTTCAGTATCGTCATAATTTAGAGGTTGTAGCCAGTTATGAGTTTTATGCTTGCATTCATAGCGAGTTAAGGAATAAATATAATTATTTTTATTAATATTATTATATAAATAGGGTCCGAGAAAATGGAAGAACCTTTGGATATAAGCCGTATGAGTTCGCACTGTTGTACACATGGAGTGGTTTCTACGAATATTTTCAAATACCGGATTAATGGATCCATACACACCACAAAGGACACACTCTCCAAATTACATATCTCTAGGACCAGCGGTTTGCGCTCTGTAAAAGTAAAACCAGTTGGAATTACTGTTAGCTATTACGTGTCTAGATGTTTAAATACTCTATGGTGTAGGTATATCGGTTGTATAACTTTCAAACTCTATACAATGGCAGGTTCATATTTAAATACTTGAATAGTTGATAATTACGTAATTCAAACACCTGCGAACTAGTCATCTGCGGTTATTGTTATGTTAAAATTAATTTGTTTTGAGTTTTTGAAAGATGCGTGTCGGGTGCGTGAGTTAGTGAGTGTGTAACTATGAGTAAGAAGGTATTTAAATTGTTTTAAGGAAGCAATAAAGTTTATTTTGATTTGCATTAAGTCCCGATAACAAAAGAATATCGGGACCAAAAGTACTCCTTGATAATGTAGTTTTCTATTGGTAAAATAAAAACAAACAACACTTAAACTAAAATCTAAAAAGACAAAAGCCCGTCGTCGATGAAACCCTCCCGAGACATGGTCCCCAAGATGCTGGCGGCATTCCCCCTCTGAATAGAGAGACTAACTCGCTGAGACAGAAAACCACCAGCTCCTGGATCACTGGTCACCGTCGTCGTCGCGTCCGTCGGTAATTGGTAGAACAATTATTGAAATTGCTTCAGTGGTTCCGGAGATTTCTCGGAAAATACATACCTTCATTCATGTTACCAACGTTACCTCTTCATTATGAGTATATTCGATGACTTGATAAATAAAATCGAATCGAATCCCGCCGGGTACCTACTAAAGTTATTGAAAGCATTTTTTCAAAAAGCAGTATTTCTTAAGTGTGGATTAACACTAAGAAATAATGTTTACATGTTTGGAATGTGTCATCTTATATTGTAATCATTTCCATGTAATATGGGAAGTTACAAGCCGAGCTGAACTGCAAAGTTTGCAGGTAGACGTCACTACGAGGCCTTACTCGCAAGAACAAATGAGGAGGTGCTTTCTTAAATTCGACCTGGCTGGAGGGCTACCCGTGGCGAAGCGGTTAACGCGTTGGTTCGGATTACCAATAGTCGCGGGTTCGAATCCCGCCGGGTACTAAAGTTTTTGAAAGCATTTTTTCAAAAAGCAGTAAATAAATAAATTCTTTTATTAAGCAGAAAATACAGGTTAATTAGCATAATCTGGCACACAGAAGTTTTATATCTTTCAGTATCTAAACAGGGACGTTCCTCATAGCTCATCGATTTTTTCGATTTTACTAATGGCGATACGATGTGCGCCGGGTCAGAAAGTGATAATGAAAAATAACTAAACTTAGAGTCTAAACGTTATTTCTTAGTGTTTCCCACACTAGACTTAGAGTGTTGGTATACCATAGAGGCCAGAAGAGCAATTTCTTACAAAAAAAAGAGGGTGTAATAAAAAATATTATATGCATAATTTAGCTATTGTCTAGTTAATTAACTTATTAGTCCTTCCAAATTAATAGGAACAATATAACTGAAAGAATACCTACCTAATACATTTTTTATATTCACACCTGTGGCTTGAGCTCGCTTGGCGCAGATGGTAAGTGCGTTCTACTAGAGAAGGGAAGGTTATTGGTTCAAGTCTCGTAGGTAGCATGGAATTTTAAGAAAAAAACATTTTCTTCTAAATACGAACACAGCAGAGTTTACATTTTAATTATATTTACTGTGCCTACAAGTTACGGTAGAACATTCCAGATTTTTTCTACTTATGAATAATAACTGCGTATCTGCGAATGAGTTAGGGTTTTGCTATTATAATTATCGATTCTATAGTTGCGCTTGAGCAAGCACAGTGCATCGCTCTCGTGAGAAACGGAGTACCTTGTCTTTAATTGTCGAAGTTTTTACTTGGAACACTCGATAACTATGTAAAAATTGTGAATCTTTTACCTTTTTGTTTGTTTTTATTCGAAAGGAAATAATTTATTTAATTAAAAATTAACGTCAATCAATTGCTTTAAAGACAAAGTTTTCTATTTACCCAGGTATTTTGGTATATGTAGATATTTTAATATATTATTTACGAGCTGCTTCCCGCGGTTTCATCCGGGTAAGTCCCGATCCCGTGGGAATATCGGGATCAAAAGTCTATGTTATTAAAGGTGAATGTATATTTCTAATGGTAAAATAAGTTTTGAAATCGGTCCAGTAGTTTTTGAGTTTATTTATAACAAACATACAGACACGCATACACACAAAAATACAAATATTTCCTCTTTATAATCTTCTAATATAATAAATTTCCATGTCACAGTGTTAGTTACCGTACTCCTCCGAAACGGCTTGACCGATTTTTATGAAATTTTGTATACGTACGTATTCAGTAGGTCTGAGAATCGGCTACTATCTATAATTTCGTTTGCGGGGTCAGCTAGTATTAGTATAGATATCGATATCCATGTAGGTACTTTTTTTACAGCGCTATACAATATATTTGCTTCTCAAGTTATTTTATTACGCACGCACTCATAAAATAATAACAAAGAATGAGGTATATTTAGTGAACTTACAAAAACAAATAACCACCTACGCCAGTTAGGTTACACTTAACTTATTCTCAGAAAATGGCACATGTAATTTATATCTGTATATCAAACTTAAGAGGATAGTCTCCATTCTCTTTCTCCATACAAACGTAGTTTAAATTTTCCTCCCTGGATAAATACATTAGAACAAATATGTTTATGCCATAAAACTTATATCTGTCAAGACTATGCATCTGCCTTTTTATTTTTTTCATTTTATTAGTTTTTTATTATTATTTTAATTAGAAAAAAAAAGGTAGATGCATTGTCATGACAGATATAGGTTTTATGGCATAAACATATTTGCTCTAATGTCTTTATCCAGGGTGGAAAATGTAAACTTCGTTTGTATGGAGAAAGAGAATGAAGACTGTCCTCTTAAGTCATTAGAATAACTCTTATATTTCTTTGCAAGCTTGTTGAATTAAATAATCATGAACAAAATAGCAGAACCTGTATTGCCAACCTTTTCACAAATAACTTTGTAAATGTAGATGTCTGATCTGATCGTATGCATTATTTAAGTTATATTTAGGTACCTGATTATAAAGGATGACACAGTTACTCGTTTTAAAAATAGGCATGTTAATAAGTATGTAAATTACAAATATTTATAATTCACTTTGAAATATTAAAATATGATTTATTCCATTAATTAGTTTGCGATTATAAGTCGCTTAAACAATGTCACTTACCTCCTTTTCATTGCAAATAATAATTAAATTAATGAGTTCTTTGTTCCGACTGATAAATATTTCACATTTGTGCTCAAACAACTGTAAACATGTGCCATATTTTTTATCTACTCGTAATTTATAACCCATAGTTAGTATATACTTAGTAGATACGTTAGAATTTACGACTCAATTTTCCCGTCTAACTTCGACATAATGCGAAGAAGAATGTCTCGGAAACTTGTTTTAAAAATACCTGTCGAACACAAATAACCCTGAACTGTTTAAAATTCAAAGCGATAGCTAACACCGGTGACCATCGGCTGACCAATAGCATTACAGCAAAAAATAATTACATTTAAAAAACTGAACCTGGCCCTTTTTCCACAACCTGACCTTAAAAGGAACCCATTCGATAGGAGATGTATGAAAAATTGAAATAACAAGTTGCGTGCAATGACCGAACGATAGATACCAGCAAAAAGAAACGGAAAACAGGCCACGTGAATTGCAAATAAGATCTTAATACGATAAATTTAAAGAACTATTTCGAATAAACATTAACACAGCAGATGTTGCTCGAAATGAAGATTAGGGGAACTAAGGCATAAAAAGCGGTCAGCCAATCGCGTAACGCGTTAGTCGTTCGTCTCTTTCTTTTAGTGATCACTCGCTCTATCTAATGCTCATATTTTTTGCCATGTTTAGTCTAATTCCTCATTGAAATCGTGTTTGATTCCAGGGGTACTGAACCTTTCGTATTCGATACAAGTTTTTGTTAAGAAATAGTTTTGACATCGACCAGCTTGTTATAATAGTGTTTGAGTTAAAATAATTAAATTGCTATCATAGATTATGATCAATGGCTTTCATTTTTTTCCATGGTCACGGGTACACGCGTGCTTGCGTGTGATTGCAGATAAGCATTTTTATGGTAATTTTTATATTTTTTTGTATATTGTTATGTCATTTGTTTACTAGTCAATGTCAAACGGCAATCACGTTCAATTAAGGGAGTTGTATTAATTGGTGCTGTTTTAATGGACGCAACTATTGTTCTGATACAATCAATTATTTTAAGAACGACGCGACGCTTTGTTGTCCTTACAAATAGATAGGAAAAGTTACACTCAATTTACAACCATACCGCAGATACAATACAAAGTATTGTATACTTTGAAACTGTTAAAAGTTATTCATTGTAATTTCGGAATTTCTACGTCTTTTCATCAAGATGTAATGCGAACAGAGAAACTATTTTCTTATTTAAATCCGAAAAATATTGATTAAACCCATAAAAACTGTATAGTCACGTAGGTAGGTGTTCAATACAGTACCATAGTAAAATGCGTTACCTATTGGAAATTCTAAAAAACAACGAAAAAAAAACGAGAAGTCTTTAAGCAACTTTGGTCTTCATCATCATCATCATCCTTCATCGGTCTTGCTACACAGTAATAAGGATCATGAATAAGAATATGAAATTCAAAAAATCACTACTCACACGTGAACAGTGTTAAGCCTTGATGGGCCCGGACCCCGGCCGTTTCCCGTTAGGTAAGTTTGTTATATGCCTGCTTTAGTGCTTATTGCGAATGTTTCTGTTTGAATAAACTACCTAATTCAAACAGAGTTAAGTCAAGTCAATACCTAATAAACTTAACCTTCGAATAAAAAAACAATTTGAATAATAATGTATACAATTTCAAAGGTTGTTGCAGCATCCGTTCCAGTATTGTCTTAGATCTGATTAGAATATCTACTCAGCCTCACAATGCGCTGCTTCATTTATATTTTTTGTAAAGTTATTGTTTGTATATTAATAAACAAAGATAATTTTACAAAAATGTGTTATTTGCACGAATAAAATTATTTAGTCAAATTAATTACATAACTTTGAATAGTAATGTAAAAAAAACGTGTGGCACTCGGGGACAGTCTTCACCAAGTGATTGCTCTTAAAAAGCATCATCCAAGGGAATGCAGAAATTTACATTTAAAACAAAAAACACATATTATATCATACATACATCCCTTACTCACATATTATACTTACATCCTATTAAACTTTGCGTTTATAATTATAGAAAATAGAATAGATATTGTATTGCTAACAATGTTTAATATAATAACGTTGTTACGCAGCGCCATTTCAAGTTCAGTTAAACACACCTAACATAACGAGTTGTAAAAAGTGAAATAACTATACAAAGTTCGTTTTTCAGGAATGATAATCAAAGTGTAATAATCCCGTAGAATCCGAGCGCTTGCGATGCCTCCATCTAAACAAGGACAACTTGTGTTTCCGTGTTGAATCATTTACAATATTGTTTTAAGGTTCAAAATACAAGAGACAGAGTTTTACTTGAACATTTTCTTGATTCTTACACTTACCCTCAATTTTATAGACGAGTAGTTACTTGGGCTAAGTAATGCATTTGTCTCGCACATGTCAGCTTATAATATGTGACAGAGATTTTACTTAGCCAGAGTAATGACTCGATTCGTCTATAAATACGGGGCTTAATACAAAATATTTTTACCTGAAAAGCCTCTGAAAGGAATAAAATTCAACAAAGCATTTTTGCACCTTAGGAATGTTACTTAAACTGATATAACGATAATTTATAATTTATTACTGCTGCAGTGCAGTCTCTATAGCCTTATTAATAAACTTCCATTACTCTAACTTTGACAGTTGACAGATAGATCGGTCTAATACAAAACGATTAGTTGGATGTTTGTAAAATTGTATTTTCTGGGTAACATAAATAAGTTTAGTACAAAAAACTCTGAAAGCAAAAAATATATAAATAAGCTATAAAAATAATGGAAATTTTTTTTTGGCTATTCTCCCAAAACTCAACTCTGACTAGGCGGCTACTGTTTGGAGTATGGCTATGTACATGATGTTAGACTGTGAAACTTGGATGACGTAATTAATTTTCTTCTACAGCTATAATAAATATCTCAGCAGTTACAGAGGTAGCTGTAAGTGAAATAATATTATTGAGATATTTTTTTTATAAATTGCAACTCGCTTTAGCTTATAAATTGCAAGAGATATTCAAACATGCATACACAAATGCATGTGACTCACATTGGCCTTGAAATAGTCCAGTCTAATCGTAGTTTTAGCCAATCAGTAGTCGACCCGCGCTGTCCTTTGTTTCAACAACCATTTTTGATACGACATTTATTTGATTTATCTTTTCAAGTCTTGTTAAAATAAAATACCTTTTTGATTTTTGGCTCGACTCGATCAGCATTCAGCACATATACATTTGCTATTGTACAACTTAAGTACGCCTCGATCCCGATGTTTTCATCTAAGTTTTAAATTGTATGTATACATTACCTAGTTTTATTGTAGGTACAATCAGTTAAATAGTTTTTTGTAATTCACGCGCAATAAACAGACACATATATTGGCATACCGGTATCTTACATGCATAGTACCTACCTATATAACTTACAATCCAACTTTTATGTTTCCAATACTAGTAGGGTTACAAATTATTATTACATTTTAACTTTTTACACAATCTTAACAGAACTAATGAAAATGGCTAATCTTCAAAACTTTTTCAAACTTTATTATTTATTAATTTACTATAATTATTGTTTTCTGTCGGAGCTAAGCTAATCAAAATTTAGGTCATTGTTTATTATATCTTCATTATGTTGATTATTCTTTCGGTGATAAAGAAGCGAAAGCGTTAGAGAGGCGATCTCAAAAAATTCGACTCAAATTGGTCGGAAGTCGCAGACGACTGAAAATATGGCACCATCAGTGGGACAGCTAAGGCTAATGATAACAAAAAACATTCATATCATACGCAATTGTTATAAACAGAAATAATAAAATAAACCCTTCTGAGGTTAAACTCTGCCTTTCCTCTTAATTTTTTTAAATACCTGTATAAAAATCTCATACCTAATTAATATTTGTATTAAAAAGATCTAAGTAGAACGAAGCGAATCATGTCTGACGACATTATTATATGCTGCTTAAATTGTTCCAAAGTCCCTTCTACAATAGAGAAAGTGCAATCTGCTTGGAATGACCTTAAATTATTTCACAAATGAAACCACAGTTCAATATACGCTGCTAATTATTGCGTATAATAATTTAAATCAATAATGATCGATCAAATGCAATAAATAAGGAGGGATGTTCGAAAATTATATTCGAACCTTGACATTCGTATTGTATCTCTAAATGGTTGACTATATTGCAAATGGTTAGCGCTACACTTGTAGCGATTCAATAAACTTACTCAATTGCTCGTTTGCTCGCGAATCACTCGCGCCTACTTCTCTACACTTCATATTATTGAATACCCTGGTACTCGAAGGTACCATTGAACCTTACCATAGAGAATATACCAATTCATGGTGCACAAGAATTTATAAAGATGTTTCGTAGACCTTCTACGAAATACCTAAAAAGCCGAAATAACGTTACGAAACTCGAGTCAAAAATTAATTTATAACCACTAATTTCTTCAAAAAATGTCAAATCATAATCGTCAAGTCAAGAACTTTCACAAATGTGACGGAAAACTTTTTTTTGTATTTCAAAGTGATACACAATAGTGCTACGACATCTCGAAAACTTCTTAAAGATTTCATGCATTTTATTTGAGCCGAGTTTCAACTGAGCCGAGTTTTGAACCAGGACCCTGTAATTACAATGCAACGATGGCAATAAAAACGAAAAAGCATAACAACTGAGTTCAAGAATGGAAAATGTATTGAAATCGTTCGTGTCGTACGTATTTTTTTACAGGTGATTTTTATTTATTCTGTTTTGGAAATCACACCACGTGGAAATTTTAAACGAAGAGCGGAGGTTCTGCGTTCAAAATGTTACACTGTTTTTAAGAAAAAGACAAATGTTCCATTATCTTTCTCACTCTGTCCCTATTCGTTCGTCGAACAATAAACTTTATCTATCTGTAAGTAATAAATATCAGGGTAAAATCAATAAATAAGTCGTTATTTACAAGCGTTATTTACTACTTAGCGTAGTCATGTGAAAGTAAGTTTTTATTGGTTTTCGACAACTAACTTTACTACTGGATTTAACTTTCGGCAGTAAATAGGCAATTTAACTATTAGTTAGGAAGGTGATTATAAGCTTTTCTTGATTTAGAAGAAAGTATCTAATAAAAAAATGCTTTGCGAAATCTTTGTACTTTGTGTCCTTTTGGGTTTCGAACTAAGACCTTTATTTTAGCGGTGCTCTAGGCAACTGGGCCACCGAATCGTTCATTGTCGTTGTACTATCAAATTGTGCCATGGAGTAAGTTAAGAGGACAGTCTACCTACTCTTTTCCCCATACAAACTTTACAAACGTAGTCGACTGTTTCCTCCCTGGATAAAGATATTACAAAAAATATGTTTATGCCATCAGTCCTTTACCATGACCACACCCCTACGTTTTGATTTTATTTCTATTCTAATTAGAAATAGAAAAAAAACGGTCATTGCAGATATAGGTTTTATGGCATAAACATATTTGCTCTAATGTCTTTATCCAGGGAGGAAACTGTCGACTACGTTTGTATGGAGAAAGAGTAGGTAGACTGTCCTTTTAAGGAAAGCCTATTTTTACCAGACTACCTACAGCAACTACAAATGAGGGCTATGACTTTGACCGCGATGTATATTTTAAACAAACTGACTGATGTTTCAGGCTCCATCTATGGTATATTTGAAAATATTTTATATTTTATCATTTTTATGGGTGGATACAACTCAGGTCCAAAAGCACTTTTTCTTTCAACTCTCTATATCGCGCGATAAGGATGAATTCGGAATTATAATCGAGCTGAAAACACATTCAGATATTCACAAACTTCTTAATATTTTACGAAAGTGCACCTCTAAACATAACTAGGTGGTATTTTATGCTGCTGAGGGAAAGTTAAAAAGTGGAAAACCACTTTAAAACACTGAGTATCTACTCCTGTTTTGTTGCTGGTGGAAATAAGCCTTCCTTTCACAGTTGTGACAACATTTTCTTTATAAATTGAAATATAAGTTGTGCTCGGCGAATTTTATTTTTATAAGTATTTTATTTATTGGGAAAACCAATCCTTCGGTTAACTCTGTGGCGTGTCGGGCTACCCTCGGCTGTGACATAGAAGGCTGCGGGATCGATTCCCGTCTGGGACAAGTTTTTACGTTGAAAATAAATGTTTGTTTCTGGTTCTGGGTGTTTTCTATACGTATCATTGTATGTTTTTACAAAAGTATTATAGGTTTTGTAGTATATCCGTTGTCTACTACCCATAGTACAAGCCTAGTTCCTTAGTTCGGCCCTAGATTGCGCTGTTTGCACCGCCCTGAATATTTTATTTAACTTATAAAATATACAGGGCGATGACATGAGTTATTCTATTCCCACGTTATGTCAAATGAAATACAATGACTAATTCTAAGGTTAGTAGTCTAAAGAAAAGATAGCCTATGATATAACGAATCAAGGCGGTTACAGCGGAGGATGTGGTTAAACGTACTTTTTGTTTTTTTTTGTTTAAACGTTTTACTTGTGTATTTTATTAATACGAGCAAATTTGCGTTTTGTCATAGCTTTTTAAGTTGGAGATCGGAATTAGGATAAAACACGCCGTTATCCTTATCCGAATTACTGTCTATACAATAAGGCCGCGTATTAAAGACAAATGTTTTTCTTTCAGGTCTAGAACGGGTGGCGGAGGAGTTGATGGGTCGAAGAAAATGGAAACAATACCAGGACGCTCTAATACCGAAACGAAGCGAGGTCCAGTCAAGCGACGACGATTCCATGCCTTCCACCGACCAGCCTCCCGCTCTGAAGATCAAAACGATAGAGCAGGTAAATATTTTCAATAAAATATTGTATTGTATTATTTCTACTATCTACATTCGGACTTTTACCTTGCTATTATAAAATGTTTTAAGTTTCAGGTCTTGCACTTAAAACTCATTTTATAATAGCAAGGAAAGGGTTTAGTAGTTGTTCACCACCATTGATTCCAAGCTATAGGGATGAAATCAGAAGTAAGGCAGTTGTAAACAGTCACTGCGATAACGCCACCGCAAGCTTAATGATGCTTTTTACCTTTTAATCAGCGATGCTCCTTGAAAGATTAAACTGTAAATATCTACAACGAAGCTTAAGAGGACGACTTGAAGAAATTGTAGAATGTATATTATCTCAGTAATAACAAAACATACGGAAACCATATTTTGGTAATTAATTTATCCTTTTTTTGCCTTTATTAGGGTAATTTAACGATTGGTTAACTTTTATAACACAAAAACAAATACCTATACTTATTAATAGCAACTTGTTTAAACAGATTTTTTTTTATACAACTAAACGGAATATATTTGTACATTGGTTTTTCCTGTATTGGTTAGTAGTAATCTGCACTTCATATTGGTAATACAGTTTTACCTAATTAACAATACAATTCGTATTAAACGAGAAATACTGTTTTGACGTTATAATTAATACGCGATAACAAGAAATACGCCCTTACGACAACGCGTCGACGTGAATGTCGCAACTCGAGCTAGCTACCGCGCGGCAAATATCAATGCTTCACTTTAACAAAACTCTCCGAAGCGGTTCATTTGGCATCAAATAATGACAAAAACAATTTGTAGATCAACGAAGACGATCGGAAAAGCCCGAAGCGTCCGGAGACCATCCTGGAGAGTTTGATCAAGAGACCGGCGACGCAGCCCAAGCTGGAGCTGACGGAGGAGCCGACGGACTGGAAGCCGCCAGACAAATGCTACTTCTGTACTGATGGGACTGATAAGACCGAGCAACACCAAGAGCCCCAGCCACCGATGCCGCAGGTCAGTTTATCTATACTTATATATGAAATTCAAAGCAGGTTCATATATGTCACACATATATGATCAGGATCGGGACGTACTCGGATAAAACTGCGAGACGCTGCTAGTTTTACATAATAACTTTAACGGCCGAATACAGAAATGCAACTCAAAATTTCAGTTCTACTTAAACAACTAAGCACCTTTATTTTTAAATTTAAAAACTGCTCAAATATTTAAGTACGCCACTAATTTTAAGTGGCGTTTCTTAATTCGGCTGTAAACCGTGTAGCATCAGCATAGAATAGGGCTACCCCATGTCTTTCTGTAGGCGACTAATGGATCTTGGGATCTTGAGATCTTGACTAGCGAATTTGGAATTCTCCGCGCAGCGGATAAACTACTTGGCCACACGAAGGGTTGGCGTCAGGGAGGCGACCGGCCGTGGTAATAGTGCCAATTCTATTGGCAGTAGGCATGGTCAATTAAGATTTACCTACGTTGCCTACCCCATTGAGGTATTAAAGTTAAGATCAATGGCCGACCCTAAAGAATTTGGGATAAGGATCTATATCAAAAGATTCTGTAAGATAACTTAGCTTGTAGCGTTTTTTTTTCATTTATTGAATAAAAATAAAAAACAGCATTTAGTTTTATTCGATAAATGAGAAAAAAATAACGCTATGAGCTATTTCAAACAACCTTTTAGGGGGCATCCATAAATTACGTGAGGTGTTTTTTGAAATTTTCTGTCCCTCCCTTCCCCCCTGGTGAGATGTCGTGAGATTTTATTCAACCCGCTCCCCCATCCTCCAATCTCAAGTGAGATTTTTCAAAATGTGGGTTTCTTACGTAAACGCGTTGGATTAATATTGTAAAAAGAAATAAAAAATTTGCTTCGTGTAAACTGTAGAGTGTGTTCAGTTACTGGAGCAGTAAAATACAGCTCCGGTAGCAGAATTTTTTTTTTCAGTGTGTACAATCTGGATTAAATGGACCAAAATAGTGTAATTTTTTTTTGTTTCAATCAGAAAAAAAATTGCGTGATATTTGCCGAGACCCTCACCAACACCAATTAGATGAGATTTAACTCGACCCCCTCCCCCCCTTAAACATCTCACGTAATTTATAGACGCCCCCTTAATTCATCAGTAATTTTAAAGTTATGATGACTAAATGTATAGATCATTAGTTCATGACATACTTAGTCTAGCTTAGGTAAGTGCTGTGATTCAATAGTGTAGCCTTCACCTTTGTATTCAAGATACCTAGGAAATATCAATACTAGTCATCAACTGTACCTACGACATACCTAGCGTTATGAACTATGGACATCTACCTATCTAGTTTTATTATTTGTATAAGGAATATCTATCTAGACTTGGCGTTCAAATATGTTGATTTAAGTACCTCCTTTCCCTTCGGCCGTTTTGGAAACCAAAGGTTCGAAACCGGCTTCGAAAACAGAATTATTTTTCCGTTTTGGAAACCTGGTTTCGAATAAAGATGAATAATTCTGTTTTCGGAACTGGTTTCCAATAATGAATATGTTACATTTTTAGGATTACGTAGGTACCTCAATATGTAAAACAGGAACCCTAATAAGATCACTTGCCATCTCGCTTGTCAGTCCGCCTGTCTGTCACCACAGATTATCTCAGGAACTGGTAGGATTTAAAAATTGTAATTTATACCAGTTGCTAAGGTCTTTATTAAGTGTAAAAAAATTAAGGTTTTCAGTCCACACGATTAAAAGATATGGACAAATTTAGATTTACGCGGAACCTTAATTTTTTCTTTTAATTTTTTGGAACTCTCTCTTCACTTGCAAGACCGAAACGAAATTTTCACAAATTTTCAAAGATATATTAAAAAAGTTATAAATGAAGGTATACATATTATTTCTACCCTGCATACAGTTTCTACCCTCATAATCCTAAGTTTTAAAATAAACAAAGATTCATATTTTTGCAACGACAAGCTCATTGTTCGTTTATTATAAAATGAAAACCCAGAGATTCACAATAAAAACTCTATATCAAGCCAGTTTTATTAACAAAAGAACATCCGTATCAACAGTTCTAATCATTGTCTGTCCATAATTACTGTTTATTGTAAACCCTTTAACTTTGAATCGCAATTATGTACCTTGTCTAAACTAAGCTTAACAAAAACCAGCGTAATTGGACCCCCGAGCTAGAGCTCGCTTCAGCAAATCTCTAACGTAACTGACAACTCTAGAGTTCATCGTATGCTGGTTGCTCTACTATAGTTTCAATTTAGAAAACAATGCCCATATGCCTTATCCATTTTCTACGATTCTACGTCAAAGTAGGAAAACTGGTATTTTGATTAATATGCGTGAAAGAGAGGGTGCGTGGCGGTCGTTGCTGACTAATTTTCAACCTAGTTTCGTTTGAGTAAAGTCGAAGGTTCTGTGATGTCTTGTTACTGAAAATAGTGGATGTGTAGGCGTAGAGCATGAAAAGTAGGCAGTGTTTGGACACAGTGTCGAGTGGAGTGGGCATTGTTTGTAAAAGTTTTTATTACTATTTTACGCTTTGATGAGATTCGGTTTGTGTACTAAATCGTTGATGAAAAGTTTTCAAATAGAGTTACTACTTTTAAAATTTCACTTTTGGAAAAAAGTTTCTTAACGCGGCTTGCGGGTAGATTGACTTTGTAGAATTAATCACGTAACAAAATGAGGTACGCAGATTATTGGCGTGCAATTATGCGACCTATAGCAACAAACGATCGGGCGAAGTAACTACGTTGTGGTTTGCGTTAGCAACTTTATTTGAGACAGCGAAGCCACGACTTTTTTTCGGTCGCCGGACTTTTTTTCGGTTAGGAAAGCTATGCAATAGAGCTTTTATCGCGGGATTTTGAGCGCCGCGACCGAATCAAGAAATTTCGTAACGAAAATAAAACCATTTTTTTTTACTTTTAATTCAAATTGTAATTTTAACTTAATGAAATAATATTTATCCACCTCACAATATTAAACAATTTTGAAAAAAAAGCGTGAAAATAATTAAATAAGTATTTTGGGGCAACGCGTAGGTACACATGGTAAGTACAACCATGTAGATACTGATACTGATTTACTAATTTATGTTAAAACAATCGTTTATTATTTAAATTATTACATCAGTATACTTACTTTGTTAATTATACACTCTTAACACCAGAAACACACAACAATACTAATCTGCAAGGATTGTAAGATGCTTCTAAATACGTAACATATGTTGGATTCTGCGCACACGCAGCTACACTTACCCAAGCCTAGACAGTTATACACGCGTATGTCTATAAACTATAATTATTTATCGCTTACTAAGAAAGCTACAGCAATTATTTAAGTACTCACAACATCTAGCCGGTAGCGTATTATTTAGTAAAAACTCAACCGAAAAGTGTAAATTATTTTTAACATTTAACGTGATGGGAAGTTATGTGAAATTATAAAATAAATAAGCCATAATTACACAGTGAAAATGCACGGACCATGAAATCAATTCTGATTTATATCATTTTTGTAACATCAAATTAAAATTTTAACGTGTTTGATTGAATTTTCGTACCTAATTGTTTTTACAATTGATATGGTTTTAAAGATCGTTTTAATTTAAGGTTTTTTTTTGTCATTAACTATTTTTTATGTGTCTTTCTCACGCAGCAGTAACAGTGAAAAGTTTTTTTTAGCATTTAATATATTTTATTATCCAACTTCTTATATTCTCATTATATGACGTCTAGAACAATCATTTTTTTAAACTTTGTTCATCATTAAATCATTAATGTCGGATATTATTATACCGAATACTTACAATTAATTATAAATAACTAGCTGCGTCCCGATCCCGAGATTCCCACGGGTATGTTACTTCCCGATAATGTAGGTAGCTTTATTTTGGTGAACGTATTTTTGAAATTGGTCCAGTAGTTTTTGAGTTTATTCATAACACACATCCAGACACACACTCACACACACACTCACAAAAATACAAATCTTTCCTCTTTATAATATTAGTGTGGATATATCTTGCCAAAAATACTGTTGTTTAAGCCGAAAGGGAGTTGTTCTACAGGTCTAGGAGAGCTACTTTTGTTTTACGACTTTTAAAAATTCGACCTTTTTTGAAGACTTTGAGGTTGTTTCACTAAAGAAGAAAAAACATTAGATTGTAGTCCAAACAAAAATAAAATACTTGAGGTCAATGACCTCTAACTCTAAAAATGACAAATAAACTTTAAACTCAACATTTTCAAAAACTACTTCCTTGTTGTTCATGTAGGTGCCTAGAACAACCCCCCATTATTACCGTCCTGGAAATCCGCTGTATTTAAAAAAAAAATGAGCAACTAAATAAATAAAAAATGAAAATCCAGTCAAAATCCGCTCCCTGGATTTCAAAAGTCGATCAGTTAAACAGAATAGGCTGGACAGAAAAGCCTATAGGGGCGGTCCGCGGGGGTGGAAACCTCGGAAAATTCACGTGCAAGGCAAGGCCCACCCCTCTGTGAAACACGTGCAACCAAATAGCCTGGCGGTACGAACGCCTTTTAATTTCCCGCTGCTCGTGAAAAAAATAAACTTTCAAAATTAAAGCAAACGTCAATCTTTGCGCGGGATTTTTTGTGCTCTAAGTTAAACCGTTGCACGAAAGCAGAATGAAATTCTATTTGGCATAAACTCATTTTCTTTTGGTGTTCTAATTTGAAAAGTTTAATTTTTCAAGTTCCTTTGAGAGTGGTAGCTGTTTAAAAATGATTAAAAGTAGGGTACCTACCACTTATCATGGCAAAGTAATGGAAACAGATCCGTCAAAACTTTAATTACGCGGCAGGCTTTTTTTGTGACGTAAAACAGAGAAAATAATTGAAGCCAAGAGCTTTGTGGGTGAGTCGAGTACTTTGTTTTTCAATGGCAGACAGATTAAAACAAGACCAATTTCATGGTTCATTTGTTAGTAGCAAAGCAGATGTAGGAGATATCATAGTTCGTAACAAAAGTGCATATCCAGCTTAAAGTTCTCGAACTGTTATCATTAGATATATATGAAATTGGGTCCTTTCTATGTGATGGTTCCTTTTCTTTTGGAAGAACTGGGCTGCTTCTCCTACTGGATACATTCCATAATATCAAATAAACAAATTTAAAAAAAATGTAGGAGGCTTTTTACGTCACCAATAGTTCCGAGTCTAATCGCCGCCAAAATACAAATAACAAAATTCTACAATACAAAAGTTAAAATAAATAATATGATCTAGGCATTCTATAAAAAACGGTTTTCGAAAATCCCACGTTATCGGGACTTACGCTGGTGAAACCGCGGGACCGCGCTAGTGCAGAAGAAATAGTTTTTTTTATTATTAAATTGGCATACCTAGGACTGGACTGGTCTCCATTAGAGACTAGGAAGAGAAGGTCGCTTCAAACTCTTCTCTGACGGACGAGCTTCACCAGTCCCCAAAGTCAAACAGTTCGGGAAAATTACTCACACACCTTTAAAGAAGATGGATCAAAATTCGAACGACGTTGTTAAAATTACCATCATCTAGTAGGTAATCTAAAGTTATTGGGCACTTAACTATTTAAAAGAAAGAAAGCTATTCATAAACCCGCTTACTTAAAAACGACTAGCAGAGTCCCGCGGTTTCACCCGCGTAAGTCCCGATCCCATGGGAATATCGAGATCAAAAGTAGCCTATGTGTCTCAGAGTGAATGTCGCTTGCTATTGGTGAGAGAATTTTTAAAATCGGCATAGTAGTTTTTGAGTTAAATCATTACAAACATGCACACACAAACATACAAATCTTTCCTCTTTATAATATTAATGACTAAGTTTATGTAAAGTTTGTCTCTGTTAGCTTTGAAACTTCATGTCAGTTAAAGAAAAACGTTACATAAAGTTAGTCTTCATTTATAAGTAAGAGGGGAAATGTTTCAAGTAAAACGTATAATAATATCAGTTCGATTGATAGTTGATACCTAAATAATAAACAAACGGCTTTAAGATTAGATAACCCGGCGATTTATAAGTAAGCCAAGGTTGCTATTTGCATCTGTAGGTAGGTACTGCATTTCATTCATTCGTTTTGTAAAAGTATAAGTAGGTAGGTATACCTACTCTGATAAACACCTCGCCGACCTCTGCGGCGCATTTGGCGCACATCCTGCGATTCAGAAGGTTAAATTAGCGGTTTGTTTTATGTCATAGAACCAATATATGTTTCATACTAGCAGCTCCCCGCGGTTTCACCCGCATAAGTCCCGATCCCGTGGGAATATCGGGATCAAAAGTAGCCTATAGCCTTCCTCAATAAATGGACTATCCAACGCCGAAAGAATTTTTCAAATCGGACCAGTGGTTCCTGAGATTAGCGCGTTCAAACAAACAAACAAACAAACAAACTCTTCCGCTTTATAATAGTAATAGATAAGATAAGCAGAGGACTAAAAATGACTTATTAAAGTTTTGTATTTTTGTTTTATTAAATACTACTAGTAAAAAAAGATTACTTACACTAGCTGAGCAGAAATCACTAAAATAATTAAAATTAAAAATCCAAGAGTTCCTAGGTATGGACTGACTGCATTACCTCTTTGGATAGCATTACCTATTCGTTTGCCAAAGTAGCCCAGCCCTTTGAAACTAGAAGCTAAAACGAATCATTTTGAAATTTATTCTAATATTCTAATATAATAAATAAACTAAAATAAAATATATAAATAAACTAATATTCTAAAGAGGTTAACGTTGGGACATTGGTAACCAATGAAGCGGTTCCAAAAAATCTTTAAACGATAGAAAGTTACAGTATCGATAAGTAACATAGGCTACTTGTGATCCTGATATTTCCACGGTATCGGGACTAATGTGGGTGAAACTATGCGATTCTGCAAGTATTTTTATAAAATTCTAAGCCTCGGTTCCCCACGGGCCCAACGTCTCGAATGCGTGAAATTGAATTAAACTAACGGAATGAAATTGATTATAATTTCTTTATTTTAATTTTACTTTAAATTCCCTGCAATATTTTTTTTTTCCTTCAATAAAACATTTTAAATTATTTATTTTTAGCAGTTCCTATTTCTTGTATCTCTATTCTATCTATAAATAGTTCTATTTCTCGTTTCATGTTTCTATTTTAGATATTTCTACAAACACTGGTTTCCCAGAAAATACATTTGCTGAGTTGTTCTAAAGTGAGTGAAGTAAAATTATGTTTTTTCTGGATTCTAACTACTTAAAAAGAAAATACCAATTATCTAACCTAGTAGAAACTGATTTTTTTTAATAAACATTCAGTTTTTGAAGACCTTTTTTTATAGATACGAGTACTTATAAAAATAATAATATGTATACAAAACTCATTCAGTGGAACCTGTTAAATCGGAACCTGGATAAGACTGGACAACCCATATAACAGACTCACAATGAATCCCGAAACGTTAACCTTAAATGACTTCTGTAGCTGGGTATTTAAAAACTTATATAATTAAACATTTTTTTCTTAACATGACAAGATACCGACACTTAGAAAATATTGTTTAAAAAAATGCTTTCGAAAAATCGTATTTAGCGAGATTCGAACATGAATGAATAATCAATTATGTTCCACCTCTATAACGTGAGAAATCGGTACTTTTATAACTCTCTAAGCGAGAGAGAGTAATTCTTTAGATATAGTTAAATACTTTTGTCATTTTAAACCTGCATAATTAGGAAACTTCACACTAGATATAATAAAAAACTTGTTAAATAAATGTTAAAATCCTAGATCGCTCGATTCAGTTAACCAGGTACTGCCATGTGATTTTTGTAAAGATGACGATATAATAATTACCTACCTATACCTACTTTATTTTAGGGTAAAGATGCAGGGACCCATATTAACTGACACTCCGCTGTCTGTCTGTCCGTCTATCACCAGAACACACCAGGCTGTAGGTATCTCATGAACCGTAATAGCTAGACGGTTTAAGAACGTGGCGACTGTTACCATTTCCATACAAACTTAATACCAAAATATATCATGAAAAATTCACATTCAAATAAAACATACCCAAAACATTTTTTCATTGAAAAATGTTTATCAGTTTTATTTAATTTCGAATTAATATTTTGGAAAACCTTGCGGTGGGGACCCTTTAAAAGTAAAATCTTAATCCGAATAATATCGATATTAAGGTAGAAAACTATTTTTTTCAGGAAATGGTAACAGTCGCCACGTTCTTAAAAATTCACAGAACCCTTCGTGGGCGAGTCGGACTCGCACTTAGCCGGTTTTTTAAATTATTCACTACGATTTGACACATCTTTCCGGAGAAAAAAATTCAAATACAAAGGTACCAAAACGTCAGATTATAGTGTAAAACTGAAAAACGTACTATAGGTATACTTGGTGACTTAAATATACAAACATAAAAAGATAAGATCACTTAACTTTATTACAAAACATAACAATAAAACGGGTTAATAACACCAATAAAATAGTTAACATTTCGATAGCTCAAGTCGTCGCGTCGCGTCGCTCGATTAGTACAAAACAAAGTATAAGTAGTTAACAACACATTAGATAAACGTCCTTTCCTGAACCGTTAATTGCCCGTTTCGCTGTTTAATTACAATGAATTGACGAGCAGGTGTGCTGTTAGAAAATAACAATTACACTTACTTACATATTTAATAACAGCAACAGGCAGTCCCTAACTCCCTACCTACAAAGTGACTATTTCTATTCTATTTGAATGTTAGATTTTATTGGAATTTTCTACACTTGGAAAATTAGTTTCTTTTTTAAATGTTTTTAAAAAAAGCACCTGATATGACTTGAACTTGCAACCCTTACAATTCCGAAAAACGAATTAGTAGTTTATGCACCGAGCCGAGGTATACTAAAGCCCTGTCTTATGTCGAGGTCGTCATATTGAATCCAGAGCGTGACGAAGGACTCCAGAGTTTACTCCCGAACATAGCGAGGCTGATAAAAAACTTAACTCCTGATTGAATTAACAGGAGTTAAGTTTTTTATCAATAGATTTTCATGGAAGCTAAAGCGGATTGCTATATTTGTATGAAATAATTACAACTCTTGAATTACATTTATCAATGTCGTATCAAAATGACGTTGTGGCTTTATATTAACTTAAATTTTATGCCTTACCCTTCCGTCAAAATAGAAGAAAAATAGCCCAATATTTCTTTTTTTTATGTTTAGGTGGCCAGTACGCAATGGCCGTATGCTACCAGAGCTTTCATGAATTGCAAGGTTCCAAATTTAAATTACTAGGGCTTGCATTGAGTGTTTAAGCTCTAGACGCTAATGACCTGCTTCACGTTGACTTTTTTGGTCATATAACGTAACTTTGTAGAGCCGCAACGTGTAAAAATATTTTTTTACAATGTAAGAGATATTAGTAACTAAATTATATACCACCTTAATTAAAAACAATGATTAATAGAATAGATGATTATTACTGATTAGATAGATAATGTAACGTTTCTTTCTGACCGTCAACTTTGAAACAACATGTAATTTCATAGCAGTAAAAGACTAACATACACAGTTTATGCATCTGCCAATCATCGTTTATCAGTCCCTAACTTATAAACGATGATTGACAGTTTTATGACTATGTAGGAATCTGACGAGCGGATTGCGTCCTTTATCGTGTAAAGCATAGCCGAGCAGTCAGTGCCATCTAATGAGCTTTATAAGATGATTGAAACTTTAACACTTTTTAAAGTTAATAAACAATTTACTTAGTCTCCAATGAAGCAAACAAACCTGTTCTGGATCATAGAACAATTATGTAACAAGTAGGCAGGTACTACATCCGAAGTTAGAAACATAAGTGAAATACATAGTTAGTTCTCTCATAACTAGCTAATCGCTTAGCAAAACAAGAGAAAAAAAAACGATTGTTCTCGAAAACATTAATAAAAATACTAATAATAAATTCAAACAGACCCATTAACCGGTTCCCACGACCGCCATTTTGTATCGTCCTCGCCCGCTATTGGTCGAGGCCACGAGTTTAGAATTAGAATGTGTAGACCCCACCATTTGGCGAACGGCAAAATGTGGCCAGTATTTTTATGTTCCAAGTTCAAATGCAGGAACAACTGAGCAGCTGTCTTAAATTGTCAACGGCCGTTAGCATTAGAAAAAAGTGGTCAATTGATGAACTAACCAATTACAGTGTGTAGAATGACAAGCAGGTTTGTATTTTAACGCAAATTAGATGGTTGTTTGACGGAAATAACTGTTAGTTTATGTTAAGTGGAAGTAATAGACTCAACCGCATTGCTTATTACCTATTTTGCTTTTGTGTCCACAATTTTTTTATGATCAAAGGTTAATTTAAGTTTATTCAGTCAATCCAAATTCCGACGTTGTAGTCATTTTTTTTATTCTTCTTCATTTAAACGATTTTCAAAATAAGAACGCACATTTTATTTTTTACCTTTTTAGTAGGTAGGTTAACCATATCACTAATCCTAGGTAGTAAGTAGGTAACCCCATATCACAAATCCTAGGTAGGTAGGACTCTAGCTAAAGTCTATGGCAAGGTCCTGAAATACCTAACTATAGGTACTCACTCGCGTACTTCATAACAACTAATTTATTTAAAATAAAAACCACATTTTACTACCAGCCAATAGTACTAGTAAGTACAGTAATAAAAAACTGAAAATTGAAACATTGACATAGAACAGCGTACTAGCTATACAACCAGTTAGGCTCACCTTGACGATTCGATAATCATGTCCACCTTGAATATTAACTAACAGATTGTTTTGCTACACGACTCCACGTCATCTAGCTAGTATAGAGTAGGTAGCTATCAATTTAGTACTTCAGTGCATGGGGCCTATTCATTCCCAGTTGGAAAATAGACAAATAGTATATTATGCAACTAGTGAATAAAGGACGGATTTAAAGCGGATCCAAAGATGAATCACGAGCAAGTGAAGGGAAGGGAGAAGTGTGTATCAATTTTTTTTTCGCGGAATAAGCATTTAGATGGAAGACGAGTAAATTGTGTTCTAAATTTAAACACCGAAACATTTTTTATTATTTTATTATTTATTATTTAAAAGTGGGAATGGAAAAAAATACTTAATTATCATGTCCCAGTGGCTACATAAAGCTGCGATCTCGATTCCCGCGGGCGTGGATCTTATTCTCTATCGGTTTTCTGGACGAAATATTGTATTTAATTTGCTTAATTTTCGTGCCCTTGGCATACTAGAAAAAAAAAAAAAAACTGGATTTTTTTTATTGTTCAACTACTAATCAATACCAAACCAATTACAGAACCATTTTGTTACGTACATTTTGTTCCTTTGCATCAAAGAAATATTTTCAGTGTAGGTTCCTATACCTACAGTTTTCCGTTTAAAATTTAATTTTGATTTTCATTTAATTTCTTTGTAATTAAATGAAAATCAAAATCTCCTTTTGACTTTTAATTAATTGTACACTACGGGACTTCAATGACTTTGTTAGCGTGGATTATGAGTTTCTTCATTAATTAAATTAGTTTCATTAGCTCTGGCTGACAATTTACTTTGAAGTAAATCTATTTTTGAAGCTTATAAATTCTCTTCTCATCTGAGCTGGCAGCTCCAAATATTTTTAATTGGGTCTGCACAGCAGTAGGTAAGTTATCCACCATTGACCATATCTTCTGCAAATTGATATGACAATAATTTCACGGCCGGCCACATGTCTGACACCAACCCTACTAGGGACGAAGCCGTTTATTCGCCACCGCGGGGAGAATTCATGGTTTGTTAGTCTTTACTTTAGAAATATATTTAAAAAATACTAATCTGATTGCGTTCTTTGGGTTCCTTCCTACCGAGCTTTTTTAAACTTTGACAATCGATTTGTCAAAATAATTTACCTAACGGGTGTATCCACATCGGTTCGGCCGTTAAGTCCGATACAAACGAGGTCGTGAGAACCTACCTACCAATCTTCCTACCTTGTATACCTACTTATTCTCCATCAACGGAAAATACCAACAATTAAACTCAATTCTAGAAAATTCACTTCCTCATTTGTTAATTTACTGAACTGAATTGCATTAATATCTCGTCATTGCAGAAAATTTATGATAAAATCCAGGAAAAATCTTATAAAGACCTTCGTTTTGGCGTCTCAAGATTCAATTCTAAATGATTTGACGTTATTTGTGAATGCCAATAAATTGTTAGGAGGTCAAGATTTGCATATTTTATTGGCAAGTTAAATCGTTTTGTCTATTTTGTTTACCTGCCTCCTTGAGTTAAATATGTAAGTAAACAATATAGACGTTAGTCGTGTTGCCTCGGCGTAGAATAGACTTACCCCATCTCTTCCCGTGGGTGTCGTGAAAGGCGACTAAGGAATCTGAGGGAGACTAGGAAACCTTAAGTTCTCCCCGCGCGATGGCGGATTAATTGCTTGGTCCCTAGGAGGATTGCCAAATCTATTTGCAGAAGGTATGGTCAATGATGACTTACACGCTGCGCCGATCCCAAATAAAAAAACAAATAGGGGTTTAGCGAACCCCGTGCTTCCGTGAGGAATGCAACCGGGAACACGCTCGGGTGTGAGGAAGACCTTCTTGAGCTAAGAACATGGATAGATAGTACATTTCAGTAGGTAGAAGGTAGCTATATATAGAGACGATAGCACGTGATTTAAAAAAATATTTGACGTGATTTATTCCCACGAGATAGGAACTTACGCGAGTGCTCGGTCAACTTGGTCGGAATATAATAATATCCTCCTGCAAAAGCAGCTTCATATTTTTATTTAATTTTATCGGAGTTCCGTATCAATATCCCAGTCTTCAATTTTACCATTGTCCACAGAGCCCAGCGTCAGAATCGGACAGTAGTGAGGTGTCAGGAGTAAAGAGTCCAGCCACGCCTGCGCCGCCACTGTTGCAACATCTGCTGCAGCTGCAAGCGCAGAACCCTCAGGCTATTGCGCAGGTAGGTAACTGCTTTATCGGACTGAAGTCAGCAGGGCTGTTTTGTACTGCTAGAGCCAGGGGTTGCTTGGTTGAAGTTTACAGGTCTATGAATAAAAAACTGAACTTTGAATAAGTTCAGTCAAATCACCTAAAATCAAATTGGGAACTGATGCCGAAAGCCTGCAATACTGTGCAATTTACCACAGTTCCATCTGCTTGGTTGAACTGTGGGCAGAACAACTATCCCAAATGGCCTAAATCCGTTATCACGTAAACTTCCTTAGGTTGTCCCCAACACTAACAGCATTGTATTTCTAGTTCCAACAGATGGTCGCAACATTGGCGGCGCTCGGCACGGGAATGCTGCCGGCGCCCTTCGCACAGAACTGGATGATGCCCCGGATGATACAGAATAGGACACCTTGCGATAGGTGAGTCTTTTACGTTCTTTGCAATTGTTTAGTCTACTGCCGAACATACCAACGTTTGGGGAAACGATCTGTCTATAACTGAACCCGGACGGTTACCTCTGGGAATGGTACAGCGGACCCCGCCTGCAAGTCTAAATGTTGGCCGCCAAGTGGGGACGCTACGATATTTGTTTATTAGATTTTTCATCTGTTTTCGCGATGTTGTATTGAAATTAAAGACATTTTTCGGTTTAAATCGCGTGGTGTTATTACTTTTAGCATTGTTTCAATACTCAAAGTTTCGAGACCTTTCGATAATTTTATATTATTAGTTCAGTTGTATCATGGATTGTAAAGTCCACTACAGGACTGCCTTTTTCCAACTTCATAGAATTTCATAAAAAACTTCTGTTTCCAAGCTTGTCAATCATGTCCCGTGTTTGAGAGACAATCGAGTTTTCAGTAAAAATGTGATCAAGAATTGCGTGCTTATTTGTAATCATGTTTTAATTTAAGAGCACTATTAAACGAACAAGCATGAAGACCGTAAGTAAATGAGGGTCCAATTGACTTGGATTCAATAATAATAACCAATTTTCGGATAAATATTTAACAATTTATACCTAATTTTGGCAATTGTTTAAAAAAAAAAATCGATTGTAAATATTTAAATACTTTGGTATGTTCATTGAAGTTTAAATATATAGGTATAATTTAATGGTGCCCCGCAATTAATAGCAATAAAAATCATCATAAAAGTTGACTTTCATTAGTCAATATCACGAAAATTACTTACCTACTGTAACGGGTAAATAAAAATAAATACTAATATCAAAATTACAAGGTGAAACCGACGAATATAATGGTGAGGATCGATAGAAAACAGATTCTATCAGAAAATAACAGTCTTTACAAAATGAATTTTACGAGACAGGGCAAGGATTTCCATATTTATGATGGTAAAACATATTGCCTATTGAATAGGCAGATCACCATTCTAACGGCATTGAGTCAAAGTTTAAGGTGAAACAACTACATAAATCCGTTTTAAACAATTATTATTCGGGATGTTATCTTTTGTTATTCATTTATTGCGGTTTTACTTAACCTTAGCTTTAATACCTGTATACAATATAATACCTACAAATGTACAGTTACTGATTAAAGATTAACGTCCCCTAGCCTCTACCGGCTACAACTTTGATTAGGTTTGCTTTTTGGTTTAATTAAACTGAGTCCACTATTGATAACTTTTGCAGAGCGGGCACTGCTTTTCAAACCGAAATACTTTGAACTCGGTGCGGACCAAAGAACGTCCGACTTTACGTCCGACTTTACGTCCAACTTTACGTCTTTACGTCTCGTATGTAGTAGTAGGTAGTAGGTTGTAGTGTAAAGTGGTAAGTTTGTAGGTAAAGTTCTTGTAGAATTCGATAGCGAAGGCTTCTTATAATGTAATCACGAGAATCTGAAGACCACCCACAGTTACAATCAATATGCAACTGTGAAATTGATTCAACACGTTTCCATTAAGTCTCTTTTACCTGGTGAGTTAAATAAACATCTACATGACGATTAGAGCTAGCACAATCACCAACATAATATTTGAATAAATTTATATTTTTACAAAAATACAGAGAGTTCTGCTAAAAACCAATTACAGTAAAGCCATTTCAAAGACCGTCATTTTCAAACCAAAGCCTGATTTTGTAAACCTTTAAAACTGTTTGGAAGTCGTTATTTTCAGGTTGTGACTGATTGGCTTATTAATTTTGCCTCAATTTACTTGTCCTTATCTATATTTACTCCTGTCTTCGAATAATTCAACCGAAATTGGTCCTTTGTTTCCTCCTATAAATCAGAGAGAATATCTTGTTTGATCACTTGCGTGTCTTCGATATTACACGCCTAGTCGAACAATGGCGTGAATTTCGCATATTTAACAAGTTGAAATAGACTTGGACATACCTTTCCTCAAGGTTAGTTAGGCAAATTTGCAGATCCTTTCCTCGAATAAAGGTTCCGTGATACCAAACGGAAACACAGATATTTGTTTAGAAATTGTTTATTTATGCCAGACCTATTCTTTTGTTAGGAAAACCGACATTTCCTTTACCTATTTCAATAAAAGTTGAATAACAATATCGATATTTTACGTCCAGTATCACGGGGCTATGAAGCCCTGGAGTTTTTAACCGTTAATAATATGTACCTATAGATTAAAATTCAATGACCATTCTGTCCTAAATGCATAAACATTGAATTTAGGACGTTCTGTCTGGCTGGTTACTACAATGCTGAATTGAGGGACTTCATTTCTGAATCGGACTCTAGTTTCGGGCGAACTCAATTTCGTTGACATGGAATTTGTGGTTCACAATTGACAACATGATCAAACTTTCATTGAAAACAAATATTTCACATAATGTCAAGCTTATAAAGCAGAACAGGCGTTCCTACGTAGTTTTTTCCTAGACACGAATAGAGAGGCAAGCGGATGAAGAGAACGTACCATGTATAAAGTGCGAATCAAGCAAGCAATCCATCCCTTTAACGTCGCATCAAGCAATTTTAAAAAAGAGAATCTTTTCATCATCTTTATAAATTTCATCATTTATATAGATGATAGCTGCGTCCCGCGGTTTCACCCGCGTAAGTCCCGATCCCGAAGGATTTTCCAAAAATCCTTAGTGGATCACTACATACCACAAAGAACACACTCTCCAAATTTCATGTCTCTAAGACCAGCGGTTTGGGCTCTGTGTTGATATATAAATCAGTCAGAACTTTGTATTTTATATATTGGCCATGTAGGTATATTTGCAAGACGCCTGAAAGGAGCAGTGTTTTGCTAAAATAATGCATTATGTTTTATAACACCTTAATATTTCCCTCGCACTAAAGGTACTCGATTTAAGGTAATATTATCCGACCCACGGAACAGATCGTGTCCGCGTGTTGACTTTGAATCAGGTCAAATGCGACCTCCGCACTCAGATCACATAAAATGCTAACGATCACTCTCAATCGAGGCACTATCGATTGGAGCTTTATTTTTAAAGCTATCAAGGGCTTATTAATTTTAGTTTATCTATCAACCAGTGGAGCATTAGATGATTCGTTCCAATTTGCAAGTGAATTGAAAACTTTAGGTTCTATTACAAAACTGAGGACCGAACAGTTTAGGTATTAGTTTTTAAGCACAAAATATTTCTTAAAATAACCCTTAGAATTTAGTCTACGTACTTCGTGGGCATTTTTAAAATGTCATTGTTTAATTCAATTCAAGTCAATAATTTATTTAGGTATTCATAATAGGTCTAATGTACAGGTAGTGTTAGGTCAACAATAAATGTAAGTTCCTCTATATTGGCCAGTCCCAACAAAGTCCAAAAACCGGCCAAGTGCGAGCCGGACTCGCGCACAAGAGTTCCGTACCATTTTCTCAAAAAAGTGTTCTTTTTGGTGTGTAGATAGGTATCAACCATACAGGGTTTTTCGAAATTTCCACGGGATCGGGAATTTCGGTGCTGGTACCGCGAGACAAGACGAGAAATCTTCATTGTCTATTTTTAAAATATGTTCAAAAACCTTTAGTGCCTATGGTCGTAAAACGTGTATTCTCCACGTGCGATGTATCCGGCAGTCGATCGGCGGAAGTCAGCCGACAATCCTGGTTCCGCTCACGACGTCTCAGATGTGAAGCGCCTGTTGCGTCCTCCTTACGAACACAACACCGTCACGTGGTAATTGTTCTAATAATAATAAAGATAGCATGAAGGATTCTTGCTGGCTGTACAGTTGTTCGTTTATAAATGAGATTCTAGGTTATTGAAGTAGCATTAAGACCTCTTTTAGAAGATCCTACCATCAGAGACGTTGAGCATTGCAATGCTAAAGTATTAAACAGCACGTGATTTAAACCGAAAAATGAGAATTTTAATTCAACATTTAAAAGGATAGTCTCCATTCTCTTTCTCCATACAAACGTAGTTTAAATTTTCCTCCCTGGATAAAGACATTAGACCAAAATGTTTATGCCATAAAACCTATATCTGTCATGAGGTCATGACAATGCATCTACCTTTTTTTTTTTTTCTTATTAAAATAATAAAAAATAAAAAAAAATAAAAATGCATAGTCATGCATGACAGATATAAGTTTTATGCCATAAACATATTTGCTCTAATGTTTTTATCCAGGGAGGAAAATTTAAACTACGTTTGTATGGAGAAAGAGAATGGCGTCTCCATCCTCTTAACGAAAACAGAACAGAAGAAAAATCTAAGTTCCTACCAATTAAAGGGATAAACGGGACTTTGGCGGGAAAGCGGAGACAATATGTCGTGCTCCAGTTTTATTTTCGTTAAACTATGTTGTAAACCCGGTTAAATTGTGTAATTTTAGTGGTATCTTATTTAATTTAGTTCCGTGAATGTGCACAAGTGTAGTGGAAACCAAATTGAGTGGTAAACTCAATAAAGACCTAAAGGTCAAACCAAATATGAAGGCTAAGAAGTTAATCTCTATATAATCAAGCTCTAGTGCTGTAATAATGAGGTTTCAGATTGGTTCTGGAGCAAATAAAACTCTAATCCATCTTATCTGATTGGAGATCGGTCTCGCGCCACATTTCCGGCTAGGTTCCAAACCACAATAAGTTTCACAGGAAGCATTGGGTTTTCTGAAATTATTTTACTTTTAAAACTTATTTTATAATCGAGAAAGAGTTATCTCAATTGTTAAATTCCTAAAACTGTCAACTTTCTATGTCCACCCGTGAGCATGAGAGTTGTAAAGGCCTCGAAACGTCGGGCGTTAAAAAATGCTTAATATTATCAAACCAAAAGGATTAACTTTGAAAAAAAATATCTTTTTTTTTAATGTTTTCAAAATTTTAGGAACCGGCGGTATTCGAACCCGCGACTACTGTTAAGTTAGTTTAGTTTTAATTCAATATCACAAAAATCTCTTTCTATGTCAAAGTAAAAACGACTTCTAGAATCTATCATTGCGTCTATCTCCAAGAAAGCCGTTTCAAAAAAACGACGAGACTACGAGAAAGTATATGTTACTCAGGGTGAACATAGCTTTCTAATGATGAAAGATTTTTTGAAATCGGTCCAGTAGTTTTTAAGTTTATTCATACAAACGCACACACAAACAAAAATACAAATTTTGCCTCTTTTTAACATTATTAGTAATTAATTAGTATAAGAATATTAGTATAAGCATAGATATAGAAATATAGAAATGCGGAACCAACCTACGTCACCATCGTATGCAATGCAACCAATTACCAATTCACTTAAAACTAAAGCAGCATCACTCAATAGAATGAAGTCGCATTGTAACAATGTCTACTGCATTTCTATTCGTTTTGTGTTCATTTTAACACTCACGTTGTATTGAGTATTGTCGAACTGAACAGGTGACGTGCGCTGTCTGCAGGAACGGTTTCAAAACGAGAAAACAGAACTTTAATGGTATTGAGGATGATACTTATTGGATGCGCTGGGAATTAAAAAAGTGAGAAGTAAAAGAAAACGGGATAGAGACTATTATTTCTCTTTGCATTATTATTTCGCTAAGTAGGAGTCGGGCGGGCGAAGACCCCACTGCAATGCTTATTAAAAATAAATATTTGTTTCTGGTCTGCGTTTTTCTATGTAGGTATAAGTATATGCATTTGCAAATAAAAAGTATAATATATAGTTGGTATATCCGTTGTCTAGTACCCATAGTACAAGCATAGTGCTTAGTTTGGGGCTAGATTGCGCTGTGTGTAACGTGTTGCAATATTTATTTATTTATGTAGGTAGGTAGGTACAACAGGTTTTTAAGAGGACAGTCTACCTACTCTTTCTCCATAAAAAACGTAGTCGACTGTTTCCTCCCTGGGTAAAGACATTAGAGCAAATATGTTTATGCCATAAAACCTATATCTGCCATGACCATGCCCCTACGTTTTGTATTTTTCATTTTTCAATTACAATAGAAATAAAATTCTCAAAAACTAGAAAATGAAAAAAAAAACAAAACGTAGGGGCATGGTCATTGCTGTCATAGGACTTAAACATTTTTTCTAATATCTTTATCCAGGGAGGAAACAGTCGACTACATTTGTAAAGTTTGTATGGAGAAAAGAGTAGGCAGACTGTCCTTTTTTAAAGGTTTAATTAAATGTTACATAAACCATCTTGTAAATGTCGTTCTTCGCTTCACGGAAAACTTCAAATTACATTTATTAGTGGATCTAGGTACTACATTTTCTGGCAGCGCGTTAAAATATAAACTTAGCTAGAAAATACTTTGAATTTTATGAATAGACTGTCCCACGGTTTTACTCGCACAAGTCCCAATCCCGTGGCAATTTTCAAAAATCCTATCTTATTGGATACCTACATCACCAAAAAAAACATTTTCCAAATTTCAGCGGTTTAGGCTGTGTTTTGATAGAACAATCAGTCTGTCAGTCAGTCAGATTTACAGCAAAAGTACCTAATGTTTCATCTAATAAGTAAGAACTGGTAGCGAGAGTTTTACAAACGACAAAGGTTATTCTATAAAGGGATGATGGGATAAGTACACGGCTCAAAAATGATATTACCTGTTCGAGTATTATCTTTTCAAAACCGTTCCTCATTTTCCTACAATACATGCAGGCCTAGGCAGGGAACATCGAATCGTTTCTGAAATAGTTGGTGAATGGCGGCCGTCTGACGGCGGTACAAAGCCACCACCGCCTATTGTATGTGATACTTCTTACGAGAAAAGTTGGCGACTGTTCGAATAAATTGCTATTTCAACTTTGTACATTTTAAATATTATAACTCTAAACTTAATAGGAAATAGTACTTAACAAGTTGTTTGTTTTAGGATGGGAAAGGGGATCTTTGAGGGTTTTATATTTTTAAGAAAATATACAAAAAGGTAGGTAATAAAACATAGGTAATTCTACTTTGTTTTTAAACAACTTCGTTTTAAATGATTTTTTATTCTGCTCTTAAGAGGACAGGCTACCTGCTCTTTTCTCCATACAAACTTTACAAACGTAATAGACTGTTTCCTCCCTAGATAAAGCTATTAGAAAAAAATCTGTTCATTTAAGTCTTACATTTTGGTTTTTCTGAATTTTATTTCTATTCTAATTAGAAAGTTAAAAAAAAATCGTAGGGGCATAGTCATGGCAGATATAGGTTTTATAGCATAAACATGTCTGCTCTATTGTCTTTATCCAGGGAGGAAACAGTCGACTACGTTTGTACGGAGAAAGAGTAGGTAGACTGTCCTCTTAATAGTTTGGGTTTAATGGGTTTCCCCTGGCGCCTACCATCTTAGCCAGGGACGACCATCACACACAAGGCCACTCTCCTCCGGAAGCGGCCTGATGATCTTAACGAGATTCCCTACAGCCACAGCCTACAGTAAAAAGAAATCGTTCTTCGAAATAAAGAATAGTTCACTAGCACTTTTACAGTACCTAGCGTGTGCCTGCTTTCAAAGACCTTTAATATAGCGTAAGAGAATTTTAACAAAAACAAAATAAAACTAACAAGCCCCACCTGAGTCACTACTCAAAATAAAAATTAAACAATATTTATTACGATCATAACCTACAAACTATTGTTATTTGTTTGTTTACTGTACTTAGGTACAATTATTGTGTTTGTTCTATGCGAGCATGCAGTTTAGGTTGCGCACGCGCACCTGTACAAATGACATGCCTAGGCTACGACAATAACTTATATATTATGTTGTACTATCTATTATTATAGATATAAAATAGTTTGTCGTGACTATTAACGCACATTTTCAACAAAAGGACAGTTAGGGCTCAAAATAGCAGTAGGTACATATATACATGGGTACACTTATTGCTTATTAAGACATAGGCATCGGGTAAGAATGGAATTCTGGTAATTCACACAGAATCGGGACCAACGCGTGTGGAGCAGCGGGACATAGCTAGTGTATATTATAATATCTATACATTAGTACTTGAACTAAAATAATACAAAAGCTGTTAAAATATTAAAGAGTTCTTTTTAAAATTATGGAGGTGTTATTCTGTAGCTTGATGTTGAAGCGAATTTTGAATTTCAGTGGAAAATGCATCGTTGTTACTTGGTGGTAAATCGGTGGTTTGGTTTCTGGAATAAAAAGTAGGAAAGTACATCATTCCCGTAGTAAAAACTTGAAATATCTAGTACAATTTACGTAAAAACTTCGACGAAATCGTACCAAAGTGTCAGACATTGTAAACAAGAATTAAAAAAAAACTGTTTATTAGGCAATTAAGTGATTGAAATATTAAAATCGCCTGCGAAAAAAATGGTAGAATTAGTTATTTATTCGTTATGAATTTTATTTTGCATCTTTGGAGGCGCATAACAGAATGGAACTATCATCATTATCTACTCTACGTTAGTTGCAATAAGATAACAAAACGAAATCGAAAATAAACGTTTCAAAGTCGATACACCAGAATAAGAAGCAAATAAAAATTATTTCACTATAAATTAAGCCAGAGTTACGCCAAATTTTCAGTTGTGTAGTCAATTTGTGACATATGTAATTATTAATTTTAGTGAATAATTTTATTTATATGAATATTTAATTGTTATTATTTTAACAAAAAATATGGTGTACTGTATTTGGCCCTACTGCCAATGTTATGGAGCACTTTACCCGTTGTGTTTTTGGAGGTATGGTGGTACCAATTTATAGTTTTCTAACATAGGTTAGGAAGATGTTATCGAGAGTTGTAATATCGTATGCAAAAGCCTGCCGCAGGCTTACCTTTGAATTTGTTTGCCCTGTCAAATGATTTTCATTCAGGCAAAATAATCACGGCAGTATCTCATCACCAGCAATAATTTAGGTTCTGGCTATAATAAAAACTCGGAGTCTTCCTTCCTCGTATCTTCGAGTCGAGTGTTATCCAGGTTTGAACTACGGAGCCAAAGGTTAGCTGGTTTGATATGATGTATAGGATACATTATAATTCCTTTTAATATGTGCAGGATTGCGAAGTATTTTTTGCGTAAATGAGCAAAGCACATATGTGTTGATATAATAAAAGCAGCGCGATTAAAACTGAAAAATGAGTTTAATTATCGCGATAACCAATTGATTTTGTGGTTTTTAATAATATTCCAAAAATTACACTTTTTTATTTGATTAATTTAGATCGTTATTGCAAAGTCATCGCAAACCAAACTTCATAATAGTCCAGCGTTCTTACCTGTGTATAGGATCATGCCCCGACAAACTTTCTGCTTTTATAAAATAACGAAGGTCTAGCGTCCACGGGCTCTTGCTCTACAAAGAAAAATCTAAGTTCTTTGAATAGTGTTTTTATTTATGTACTTATTAGTGTATGATCATCATTAAAACTGATCAGCTATAGCAGTTTTTCCTAACGCTGCTAATTTTCCAGCAGGTTGAGTGAAGAGAAGACCGGGCCCTCATCTCCGAGCCTGACGGAACAGCCTCTAGACCTCAGCGCCAAGTCCACATCGAGCACCAGTGGTACTCCGCCTCCTGATGTCAAGCACATGGTGGACAATAGGTGGGTGACCATTAACAGGATTTTTAGACGCGTGTGCTGTATTTTAAACTGCATCATCGCACCACATAATACACATAACTATAATACAAGGGACCGGGAGCGTTTCGGAGGCGTAAATGTTTGTAATGTTCAAATGTCTATGCACTTTTGTTTTATAAATAAATTAATATTGCGAGACATTAGACACAGTGTAATCTAGCTTCAAACTAAGCAAAGAGCTTGTAAGTAGGTACGGTAGACGACGACGAATAGGTATACTACATATTATAAAACTTTTTATATATGGTTAACTATAAAGAAAACACCCAAAAACAAGCTTGATTTATGATCAGCATAAATACTTGTCACCGGCGAGAATCGAATCCGCAACCTTCTGTGTCACAATCGGGGGTTCGCCCACGTTATATGTTACACATAGACAGGTAGTCTTCCTGGCGTGATCCTGGAAACACCTACAATTCGGGAAGACCCAGCGGTCTAATACAAACTTTCAGTAGAAGTGTAACAATTGGTGGAGCTTTTAAGTCACCCTAAGTTCCCTTTACTTGACATAACGACTACTGCAGAGGCCTAGATCGTAGTGTCAAGTGTACCTAAGAATACTGATTCTAATAAGGTTCTAAAACAAACAGGTAGCAATACCTCTAAAACAAATATTCATAATAGATTAAAACACTACAAAACTAACAGCAACAAAATGTAGCTAATGTAAAAAGCGCAGTAAAGCATTAACAATTCTTCACGGGCAGCCAGTCACCATTCGAAACGCATAACACTTCCTCAACCAAGCGTCGGGTTTCAATAACAATGGTAATGCGAACGATCCCATTAAATCATGAAAACGAAACTTTGATCGTCGCCATACAACCATGGGGCGATGACCTTTTGACAGGACAACGACGTCACCTAATACCTAGTATATAAACAGTAGATAAGGCTACTCTACTCACATCTAATAGATATAACGTCCCATGAATACCGAGGATGAAAGCTCCAACGACGAAGCGACAAAACTAATTTTGTGTTCCAATTTAAACACAAATATGAGAGGCATCTTAAGAGGTGAAGCGCAATCTGTAAGCTGTTGTCAATAAACTTGTTAACTGGCTTCCGAAAAATAGAAGATATTATTTAATAACACCATCTCTGTTGTAAAAACATTTTTGTAATATTTCATGGAACAGTTATCAAAGAACACGACGAAACTATAAGGCTTTCTTGTTGGCTACGAAACCCTAAAACAGCGAATAAATCGCAAATTGCTGCGTTTTTCCAGAAAGTCTGTCAGGTAAATTTATTGAGAAAAAGTTTCAATCATTTTCCGGAATACAACGTTTTTAAGACCGGTCTTTTGACTTTCAGAAAATCTAAGAAACTAATGTAAATGGTGTAAAAACCAATTAAAATGAAGTCGTTCAATTTGTGTTATTATTTTTCGTCATAACCAACAGCTCAGCACATAAAAATAGTTAAAGTTCTTGCATAAGATTTGTCGTTATTTACTTTTTAAACAGTCTTTTATAAAATAAGGCCTTTGAAGTCTGATAATATGATCGATAGATGGAATTGAAAAATTACACTAAAAGTTGTCTATGCCCGGAAAAAAAGACATGCTTACTAAGTAAGATTATTTTATTATGAAACCAAACACCTATAAAACATAATTAAAATTAAAAACTAAATTAAAACTAAAACTAACTAAAAACTAAAATAAATCTAAATCAGCTAAACTTTTGGTGGAGGGAAAAGTGCCCAGAATACTGGCTGCATTGCCCCGTTGTATACAAATACTTATTTTCTGGGCAAAATACAAGCCAGCATTCCGGTCACCCGAAGCCTCCACCAAACTTATGCTTACTTATGAAATAAGTAGCCAGGTTTCAGAAAAATCAGAATGTGCAACGTATTAAAATGCAACTAAGAAAACTAGTCAAAGACCACAAATGCCGAAACGTCCAATGCGTTAAAATGTCCAGAAGCCAAAGACCAGTCAAAAAGTACAAATACATATTCGTATCGAAATACCTATTAATTTCAACGTGCAGTAAATAAGAGTCAAGGAACCTATATCACTGTGTCGATGTACTAGTTTTTACGACGTTGCGAAAGAAACTGTTTATCGTACAAACCAACAAACGTACCTTGTTGTTTTTACTATGTTTGCATTGAATCAGAGTTGATGAAACTATTTCAACTAAACATAACGTTTATTTAGTTAAGAAATACTGAGGTTACGATAAGATAAAGGTAGAGGAAGAATTAAGGTTTCATCTTTAAAACTTTCGCTAAGCAAGATGGGATGGCTGGAAATTTTAATAGTTTTGGGGGATACTATAATCGCGTCTTCTTTCGGCGTCATTATTGATTGCCCCAAATACTGTCATCATCATTGGGAATTAATATTTATGGATACAAAAAATGGGCACTGACGAGTGACGACCACAGAACAACGGAAACTCGCGGTGTTTAAAAGGAAGGTGATAAGGAGGGAAATCAAAATGGTGACACAGCGGAAGCCGCACCAAATGCGATCAAGCGGTAGCCAAGCCAAGGTAGGACGCTAAACCACCCCTGAGTTTAAGAAGGAAAGCCATCCTCTACTATTTTGCTAGTGGCGCAAGGAGACGACTTCAACTCCTATCTGGCTGAGACGGTACAATCAAATTCATCATGTACTTATTTGATTACTACAGAGCATCATACATTAATATATTTTTATAACACGAGAAAGAGCGAAATAGAGGTAATCCTGGGAAATTCTTGACCCATTTAAGAAATACTTCTATAGATAACCTTTGCATTAAAACTTTATTATTCATAAGAGATTGGGATTCGAACTTGGAGGTAAAATGTGGGGCACTAAGGCGTCTTATATAGATACTGAATTGCCAAATGGTTAAGTTTGTACAGCTTTCCAATTGTCGACTTCAACCGCGTTGTGCATGCAGTGCATGATGCGGCATGCACCGCGTACTTTAAACAGATGAAAAACCATTTAATTTCCAGAAGAAAAGCTCGATTATATCTCGATTATTCGATATCATACACAATGTCGAATCGATAACTGAATAAATTCATTCGTCGAGACCGCGCTATGTGGGTCGTATCACCCGCCAAAACAAATAAAAATGCTATAGACTGTCGGTGCATCGACCTTGCATCCTCAACTCTGGAAAACACGCAAAATAACTTCTAATACGACTGTCATAAAGTTTAAAATCGAATACGTGCACTAGCGAAAAATAAGAAAGCTAAATAGCAGATGAAACTCAAGACGGCAGCCTTAAATATGGAATTTTGAACCTTAGGAATTTCGTTGCAAGACTCACACTCAGTTTGGTACGAATAAGATAAGGGAGCATTCATAATAACCCGTTATCGGTGAAACGGACAGTAAATATTTCGCATTTTATCTTGGATTAATAGTGCAATGGTTTTGAAATGTTGAATTTAACGTTGATTGTGGTACGTTGACCAGGTGTCGATGCCTCGCTGAATCATTGTTCCATTTTTATTACTCGTGAAGTCGTGACGTCTAACAGCTTCCTTCCCTTATCGAAGTATGAATAATATGCGGCTATACAATAAACTGTTTATTGTTATTCAAATATATTAGAATTTAAGACGGGACTACCTACGATATTAACGTAGTGAGCTTCAGACACACTACGTCCATGCAATAACTATGGCATTCAATTACCACGTTAATCCCTGCGGAAGTGATCTAGTAACAAAAGAGTTTTGAAGTTTCAAAAGAGTTTTGAGTTTCAAAAGACCGGCACTGAAATTATTTAATTTTTGAATGCCTTTACTCTTCTTAACTATTCTCTTGTTATACAACTAAAAATGACAATCCCTGGTCAAACAAAATAATAAAG